>CM076965.1:65464635-65974635 GCA_039105355.1 Benthosema pterotum
CGTACCGGGGGCCAAATGCGGCCCCTTGGCTGACTCTGAAAGGCCCGGGGACCACCAGTGGTCCTTGAGAGAGTTCCAGTTAAATATGGAAAGTTGGTTAACCAGATGTAACTCTTTGAGAGCGTAAAAATGAAACCAAATGCCTGGTATGTTTGTGAAATCCAGCCTGGTATTGTGGACAAAAACAAAAGAAATCTTGGTCGTCCTCTTTGGCTTAAATTTTTGTATGAAATCAGATATATTTGGGTAATTGGAATTAAAATTGGAACCAGTGGTATTACGGTAACTGTTTTAATAGTGAAAGATTTGGCATTTTAGGATTAGAATTCAAAAGTAGCAGATCAACAAGCTCATGTTTTGCGCTCGTAAATGTGCTACTTTTGTATGACACTGTAGTATGTTAAAGATGGGCTTACAAAAAAGCTGTTTACAATATTCTACTTTTAATTGGGAAAATGAGGTACTTTGTTGGAGAAAATAGGAAAACGACCAGGGTACTTTAATAATCTCTAATAATTAGAGATTATCAGGGCTTGACACTAACACTTGCCCACTTGCCCGGGGCAAGTAAAAAAAAATGGTGGGGCAAGTGAAAACTGCTACCAAGTGTGCAACTTAGTGCACTATAACACTACACAAGATAAATTTGTATTGAAAGCACACACACACACACACACGCACGCACGTACGCGCGCACACACACACACACACACACACACACACACACACACACACACACACACACACACACCAGGACGCTGGCTGTCTTGTTTTGTTTTCTTTCTTTTTTGTATATGGACAAAAACCCGAAGTGGAGTTTGTATTAAACTGAACGGTTTATGCTGTGGTCAAAAGGGGACTAAAATGAACTGAACTCCTTGTTGTCAGCAAATAGTGATTGAAATGCATGAACTGAAATGAATTAACTGTATTTCTATTACCTTTATTTTTCTTTAATACAAATATTATTTGAAATAGACTTTCTGTGAGTTTTGCATTTATTGACAATTGGTGGTTTTGGGTGTGACGATTTAAGATTTACCAGCTTACAGATTGATTATCAAATAGACTGAGCTAACTTTGGTAGGTTGCTGTTTATCACAGGGACCTTTTAGGGTTTACTTTTGAGCCTTGAAACTCTCTTTTTGAAAACCGCTACATAAATATTAAATAAACCAAATGGACCCGCAACCAAATGGACCCGCAAGGGTCAATTTGGTTTCTCTTTTTTTTTTTTTTTTTTTTCAAGAGTTACATCTGGTTAACCAACTTAGCTGGGGATCACCTGGTTTAAAGCACCCAAGTAGGAAGTAAACTTAAATGGGGGGCAAGTGACCATGACCTGAGGGCAAGTAGAACCTGACTTGCCTCAGAGACCTTAGTGTCAACCCCTGGATTATGATTATAATTTTTAGAATACAGAATGCTTGTACTGCTTGCTTTTCTTTATGCTGTACACATCAGGTCTTAAATCATTTGTACAAATGTCTCTTGCAATGTGCAATGTCTTCATCCCCATAAAGCAAATTAAATTACATTTGGCCGCACTTTCACCACTGCTTATTCACCTAACAAACCTTTCAGGTGTATTATGGAATATTTTTTGTTTTGGCTCTATTCCAGTAGTAATCATTGCTGTTTGTTAGAGTTGGGCGCTCTCCTGTCCTTTACAGAGCTAGAGAATAGATATGGTCACAACCCGTTTTACTGAACAAACTCTCGCTGTGGTAGAGAAAGGATTATTTTACTTGTTCTGTTATTGTTGAACACAATGCCATTATCTCTTCAGATATTCCTAATTAGGTTGTTTTGTATTTTTATATTCACACCCTCAAAAAATTTGGGATAATACTCCTTGGCCTTTTTTATATAATAAAGAATGCTTGTAATGCTTGCTTTTCTTTATGATGTAGGTGCACTGCCCGCACCCTCCTAGCAGCACCAGGACGATGCAGAACCCATGATGGTGATGTAATTATTTATTATATAAAGTGATAGTAGTGATTCCTTGTATATAAAGCTCTGTGGTCAGAGCAACAGTTCCAGGGCGTGAATTCCCTGTTCATTTTCTTCATAGACTTATTAATTGACAAAAGTTAGTTTTTCTTCTCACAAATTTCATTGGCCCAAGCCTACAGAGCGGAACACAACAATAGTTACAGGGTAATTTAGCCTAATTCAACCAACATGGTAAAATAAAACCAAATTATGTTTATGGGGGATTCTGTTATACAACGTATATTATATATAGTATATAAGCTTTGTCATCAACGTTAACCTGTCTTTTGTCTTCTCTCCATTCCCTCTCTGTACTGTCAAATCTTTTGCATGATTTTGGTGCACAGTACGGTGCACAGTATGTTGTACAGTATAATTCAAAGTTAGTGAAATATGTGTTGTAACCAGAACTTCCCATATCCCAGCAGGTTGGTGCTGTCCTGAATTGGAAGGTCCAGGAAGGACGTACTGTAATGACCAAACCAGGTATATTTCAAGATAATCATGTCAAAAATTTTAGTCTCTCTCAATCTTTGTCTACTTAACCCCTGAATTTATTTGTCTAGTTTTAGTCAACAAAAACTGTTGACATTTTTAGTCTAGTTTTAATCTGCCGATTATTTTTGCACTGTACTTTTTTGGTCAGCATCTAATATAAAACATTTCACATTTTCTGGAATCGTTTTGATAAAAAAAACACAATTTTAAGAAATGCATTCAGGAATGGAACATGTGTTAATTGGATCTGCAAATGTTTTTGGAACCATAACAAGTCACAGAAATATCAATGATTTTTACAATTTCTTGTGAGCATGTAGAATAGATCATAGAAGTAATTTAGAAAAAAGCGACTTGTCTTCACTAGTTTACTGAATCTCATGTCCACTCGTCCCTCCCTGACATTTTAGTATAGTTTTTATTTGTTTGACAAAATTTTCATTATATTTAGTTGTCGCTCTTTTACCACTGCTTCAGGGTTGTGCCACGAGGTGAAAGTAACTTGCAAGGATCTTTATTTACAATCATCAATTGTTTCAGCATACATATCCTTCCACCAAAACATATAGTCCCATAAACACCATGATTGCAGCCACATTCACTGGCCCAAAACAACAACACAACTCCAGGTCATCCAGCTCTTCTTTATTTTGAGGCATTGATCTGTGGCTCATTTGCATCACAACATATAATAATGACTGCGCTGATTGTTCTTTTTCTCTCTTGAGACCCGGAACAGGTTAAAGAGCTTCACACTCTGTTTGCCCGGAGAGCGACATCGCGAGCAGGACATCTGTACCAGCAGGAGCAGTTTCCTGACAGCTAGTGGCTTCTTCATTTCATATAACCATCTAACCATGGATCAGGCATGGATTCACTGTTTGACTCACAAAGGGGCAGTGTGGACCTGTCCACAGTCGCCATGGAGAGGTCCTAGAAGAACGTCGGCCAATGGAATCCGAAGTACGTTTTCTTTTTCCTAGATCAGGCAACTTATGATCTCCACCCCCTAAAAGGGGGGGGGGGGGGGGGGGGGTAAAGACTTAATTCCTTCCCTCTACCTTTTCATGTGAATTCTCAGTGTTACATCACAGATTTCTTTGAAGCATCTGAATATCTGGATATTTTTTTTCCTATGGGCATGTTTTCTGTTGCAATATTGATTCTGTTGATGGGATCAATAGAACAGGTTGATCATACAGACTTGCTCTCACATTAGTCATCTCTATTGTGTACCAAAAAGCAATTGTTCACCATCTTATTCACAATGGTGAAAGTGGTTGGGAGTTCTTGCCGGGGCTATCAGAAATAAGTGTATGCGATGCCCATGTGGAAGTGTTGCTTTGTGGCGCATCCGGAAATTTTGGGGGAGCTCAAACCCTCCAATAACCCTAAAATGCATTCTGGCACAGTATACCAACACAATACAAACATCCGGTCTTAAATCATTAGTGCAAATGTCTCTTGCAATGTGCAATGTCTTCATCCCCATAAAGCAAATTAAATGACATTAAAATAAGCACACAATGTAAGTAATTTATTCTAAGAGTAGAAAACTGTTTAGCTTTTTACTCTTAGAATAAATTACTGCTTTTGGAAACCAAAGGATTTTGAGAATGGAGCAGAACTTACTGTATTATATTTTAACATTTTGATAGCTCCAGTGCGCTAAGGCTGGCAAAGTCTTACTGCTCGCTTACACTTTCACCATGCTTATTCACCTAGCAAACCTTTCAGGTGCATTATGGAATATGTTTTGTTTTGGCTCTATTCCAGTAGTAATCATTGCTGTGTTGTTAGAGTTGGGGGTCCCCTGTTCTTTACAGAGCTAGAGATATAGGCCGTAGGCCACCGGAAAAATCTTTGCCATCAAAAGGGACAAGACATGTGGTATCATTACGTTCGTATGACATCCAGGAATGTGTAATAGCAGTTTCAGAAGAGTAGCTGAATACAGGTTTTTGGCCTTTATATCTGATAAAATGTTGTAATAACTTCCTAACTTGAAATGCATTGATTTTACGCCCCATAAATGTATTGAGCGTCGAACATTACGAACAATTTGGTACCAAGTACATGTCTGTATCTCCTACGGAGAACTACAGCATATAGGTACGTTCACAGATTGAGGAGAGTAAGACATTTGTAACATTGATTCTTAACTCCATCAAATGGTGATACAGGCATGAAAATTGGTACACACACTATTTAAACCCCACCCCACTATTTAAGTACTGCTTGAGTGAGGGTGACCACACAACAAGGTCTGGTGGCAGGTTGGTGCATGGGATCTCAGTTGGAGTTTCTTGTCCAGGTCTGCCAGCAGCTTCCAGTCCCGTGCTCTACCCAGCTGCCCGGTGTCAGCCCTTATGGTGGCGAGGCTGGCTTGGCCCTCTCGGACAAATGATGTTCGCTGCCATGGGAGGAAAGGGCATTCACACTTGTTCTTTGATATTCCAGCACTGTTGCAAGGCACTTTAGCACGTAGTTGTGCCACCAGGTGTATCAGCCTTTGTGTGAGGCTGGTCTTGCACCCCACTAAGATGTGCTGGGCTTGGACATAGGGGTCAAGTGGGGTCTTCGTCATGCCACTGGCTTAGGTTTGCACGAGAGGGCAACACATCATAGGCAGCCCTGGTGGTAAAAGTTGCCCTGAATGCCTCCATATCCCACATACTGTATCTTTCGAGAAGATCTTCCTCTTCTCCACTCCTTCCAATGCCATCCACTGCCCTTGCTCTGCCTGCGCCACAGCTTGTGTGCACCTCCCTGCTTCCTCTTTCCGCCGTACCTCCTGGACCACCAGCTTGCGTCTCTCAGGCAGATTAGCCTTGCTCCAGGCCGGTGCACTGGGCCCAAGACCACTCCTCCATTCCTGAACTCCAGGTGTGTGCCACACATGTGTGGCACATAAGCATGAGTCCATCTTTAAGCAGTAGCAATAAAGATGCTATGTTTGTCCCTTCAGGATATGTCCCATCCAATAGGACAATTGAAAGCTGGTGTTTCAGCATACATAGTGGCAGCCTCATTTGGTGTCATTCCTGGTACCTTTTACAATTTAAGTTTTGTAAGAGCCCATATCTTCAGAATCTGGGCCCTCAAAAGCAAGGGTTGATGCAAGCCATTAGCCATTTTGGCAAACTTTTGGGGGGTGCAATCCACATGTTTAGCAACGCTACTCATTCCAGGAATGTCTGATCTCTATATGCCATACCTCGTTGTAAAGGTGATTAATCATTGATTAAAACAATATACTGTAAGATGCAAACCAATTGGTATTATTAAGGTGGAGAGAATAATTCCCAAAGGTAGGTTTCTGAACTTATATGGGCCACTTTACTATTACAGGACATTTAGATACAAATGACCATGACATTGACCTTTGACACATGAATAAATAATAAATCAACTCGGCACCCAAGAAAATGTATACTTTGATGTCAGAATCATCAAAATCGGCCCATTAGTCAGCATGTTCACCATATACTGTATTCATTTTTATCAGATGTAAAGGCCAAAAACATGTATTCAGCTACTCTTCTGAAACTGCTATCATACATTTTTTTTTAATTCATGGATGTCATATGAATGTAATGATACCTCATATGTCTTATACCTTTTGATGGCAATGGATTGCCATTTTTAGGCCGGTGGCCCACGGCCTAATGTGGTCACAACCTGTTTTACTGAACAAACTCTAGCTGTGGTAGAGAAAGGATTATTTTACTTGATCTGTTATTGTTGAACACAATGCCATTATCTCTTCAAATATTCCTAATTAGGTAGTTTTGTATTTTTATATTCACACCCTCAGAAATATTTGCCAGAGATAATACTCCTCGGCCTTAGATGTGAACAAAGTAGTTAGATGGTTGAATGTTGTACAGACAGATTAGGGGAAACCATAAGGCAGAAACGAAATGAAATGCTATCGAGCATTTAGCGTTTATCTGGTCTATTGGGTAGCAAATATAGTGTTTGACAGTAGCAGGGAACTCTTCTGCACTTAGGTAACACAAATGTATAATTGTCTATGTCACATTGCTATAGAAATATTTACTAAAGAACTGGAGAACACTAGACTGAATCTTGATAAAGACATTGGTTGCACACGCCAATAGCCAAAGTATCAACTTTATTATGGACGCAGCATGAATGTTTCCCTGATGAATGCTTAGTCTCCGAAACATTGGATTTTAATAAAGTTGGTACTTTGGCTATCGGCGTGTGTGGCCATTTTCTTGTTTTATCAAGATTCAGTTTACAGTTCTCTCCTGTGGGCCTGCACCGCACAAAAAGGAGTTTGGAGTGCGTGAGCATTTCTCTGCACACTGAACAAACACTGGCAAAACTTGCTGTCTGATGTAATGACAGCAATGTAGTGGGCTGTTGAAATGTATTTCAAGGAGTTGCTTGGTGAACCTTCGGTTGAATTGATCAATTTAATTTCATGCGTCAAATCACTTTTGACATGCAATATATAATATAGGGATATTTCACTATTAAAATATAATTTTAATATTGCCTCAGTCTAATGTGAATTAAACAGATTATAAGTTGCATAATTCAGTGGAATTTCATTTAATGATTTAATTTATTTCTAATAATTGATTCAATTGAATACCAAATATCTTATTACTGAATCAAGAAACTTAAATATTCTCCGGGGTGTTCACAAAAGCCGCAGTGTATGATACATTTTAAAAGTGAAATATCCTTTCATTCATTTTGTTTTTTATTTGTTGTATGGATGCTGTAAAATGTCTTAAATGCTTTGTTTGTTATTTATTAAGGTTCTGTAAAAATGTTCCTGTGTATGGAATAACATCAACGTTGATCTCAACCTTAAGTCTGAACCTAATCTCAACATTGATTCAAGAACTTTTTGCTATCTGGGTTATTTTTTAAGACTTTTTGTTTTATAGAACCTACATTGAAGAAATGTCGTCCTTTAAGAGGCTGTCTTATGTTTTAAAAAATTTTGTTTCATAGAAAAGATGTGGAGGGGGGAATTTTTCCATGAGAATGTTCAGCCTACTATCTGTTTTATGTTATGTTTTTATATACTGTGATTTAATAAACAGATTGACTGATTTTGGACATTATGTCAACCTAATTTGGGGTTTTGACCGCAATGCTATTTCTTACTGCCACAAATATCGGATTATGATGTCTTGCCAGTGTTGGAATATGTCTGTCTGATTTTCAGTTGAACCAATTGTCTAACATCGGATGTTGACCTCAAACAATGTTGGTTTATGACGTCAATGGGATTGACTTTTTCAGCTAAAATATAACATGTATCCAATGTTGGAAGTCAAACCTATAATCAACGTTTACGTAACATCACAGATTGACATCAAATCAACGTTGGGTTATGATGTCAGTCCAATGTTAGATTATGACGTCAATCAAATTTTCATTCAACTAAAATACAACTAATATACAACGTTGGAAGTCTAACCAATAATCAACGTCTACATAACATCATAGAGTGACCTCAAACCAACGTTGGATTATGATGTCAATACAACGTTAGATTATGAGGTCAATCGAACTTTCATTTTCAACACAAATACAACTAAAATCCAACGTTGGAACTCTACCCAATAATTAACGTCGACATAACATCATAGATTGACGTCCAACCAACGTTGGATTATGATGTCAATACAATGTTGGATTATGATGTCAATACAATGTTAGATTATGACGTCAATCAAACTTTCATTTTCAACACAAATACAACTAAAATCCAACATTGGAAGTCTACCCAATAATCAACGTCTACATAACGTCATAGATTGACGTCAAACCAACGTTAGATTATGACGTCAATCAAACTTTCATTTTCAACTAATATACAACTAAAATCCAACGTTGGAAGTCTACCAAATAATCAACGTCTACATAACGTTATAGATTGACGTCAAACCAACGTTAGATTATGACGTCAATCAAACTTTCATTTTCAACTAATATACAGCTAAAATCCAACGTTGGAAGTCTACCCAATAATCAACGTCTACATAACGTTATAGATTAACGTCAAACCAACGTTGGATTATGATGTCAATACAATGTTAGATTATGACGTCAATCAAACTTTCATATTCAACCAAAACCCAACCGTCATCCAACGTTAGAGTACAACGTTATCCTAACGTTGTGTAGACGTCTTGTGCCAGCTGGGTATAGACTAGTCGACAATTATTCGACTACCAAAGTAGTCGATTCGACTAGCAAAAACGTGTTTGGTTAATGCACTAATATATATATATATATATATTAAAAAAGGAAAAAAAAGTGGGGACGGGCGGGCGGACGGAGGCATCTAGTAGAAGAGTATCGACATTGACGGGTCAGACCTGAGCGCTCATTCATGCAGCATTGAATAGGGACAAACTGGAGTTTCTACCCCCAACAAAATCAGCATTTCACCATTCCAACCCACATCCAATCATCCATTGTAGCTGTTACATTTGGTTTCATGTTAACACTCTCAAGAGTTAAAATATTGGCCCAAGTCTAATTACAAAATGTAGAACATTAATGGTCATTTTGATCTGTATGTTTGACTGTTTTCTTTCCCAAATCCAGCCTGGAATTGTGGAACAAAAAGCAAAATAACTCTTTAGTTTCGGGGGTCTGTTGCGGCTAAAATGTCCTCAAATGGTGGTCCTCTGTGGCTCAAAACTCTGAATGAATAGTGGGCCCCAGCACTTTTAATAATACCGTGATGCCACCGGACCCCTACGGGTCGTGGCCCACTGGGAGACCTCCCGGTACGCCCAATGGTCAATCCCTGACCCTGGTGTATATATAATAAATAAACGTGGTTCCGCTCTGCAGCGCTCGGCGGAGGGGGGCCTTCCCGTTGGCTGACGAGGGAAATCAAAGCCGTAGCCGAGTTGTTACGAGAGAACAAAGACACATCGATTTGATATGCAAGGCAAGTACAAAAAAAAAATATTTTTAATGACATTCACGATGGCATGGAAATCCTCTCTAATTGAGACGTATAGCACATGGGCCCCCGGCCGGGTGGGGGGGGGGTGCATTTTGACCGAACGGGCCAAACGTAATAGGAACGTTGGAAAAACAGTCAAACGCCTCCTCCCGTACGGCCCTTTCTCAGACCCTATGTACTGTACGTGGATAATGGCCCCCGACGTGGTGATTCATGATCTTTTAAGAGCACATGATTCAGATTTATAAGTCCATAAGGCCGTGCATAAATTCTCCAATCTAATCCATCAGGCCAGACAAAAAGGAGAGCGTCGCAATAAAGCCCCCCCCCCCCCCACTTCCTCGAGAGGGAGAGATTTATCCCGCCGGCGCTAGCGTCTCTGAACGAGGACGCGTAATGCCGCGGGCGGGACGAGACGGCCGCGGGGATTATGAGAAGCCGTCGCGGGGAAGGGGAGATTCAGCCACAAAACGAAAACTCTCATCATGGGCAGATCTAGGCATGGGCATGGGGGGGCAATGCCCCCCTAAATGCCCAGTCTGCCCCACCAAACATATGGTATGCAAAACAACTACTACTGCTACTAACTAACTACAGCTGTGTCACCACTAAACCAACAGCATTTCATCATTGAAAACAGAAAACTCTCTGAGTCAGACCTTTAGCTTTATGCATGCTGCATGCTGGGTTAGGGTTAGCAGGGTAACAACTGATATTATTATTGATGCTTAATTGCATAATAAAAGTCCTGTAACAGAAAACGGTATGGGTGCGACTTCTTTGCCCGTGGCGCGAAGCAACACTTCGCCGCACCCATACGATTTTCTCTTGCCCCTCCAACATGTTCTCTTGCCCCCCAAATGGGACATGTTACATCCGTCCCTGAGTCTCACAAGCCTATAAGACAGTAAACACATGCAGACTTCTGCACGCAGTGGGGGGAATCAATTCAATAGCCTTTAGGTTAATGGCGCATTTGGCATGTAAATGTCTCCACGTGGAAGATTTAGCATTGTGCGTGCGGGGGAAGGGGGGGGGGCTTTAGTCATACCACCTTCCCTCTTATCATCGTCAGTGTTCCGTCCGTGTAGTTTGATGCGAATTGTATACGCGGTCGATGTTTAAAAGCTTTGTTTGTTTGTTTGGATGGACGGACGCCGGCCTTCCCCCCAATTCGGGCTCTCCTTCACTGGGGCGACAGCGGCATAATAACAGTGGCCATAACAATTATTCTGTGACATAAAGAAAAACAAGTGTTGTTGTTGTTTGATGGCGGCGATGTGAATGAGAGAGAGAGAGAGAGAGAGAGAGAGAGAGAGAGAGAGAGAGAGAGAGAGAGAGAGAGAGAGAGAGAGAGAGAGAGAGAGAGAGAGCCTGGCATTTCCGAAGCAATGCCCGGAGGGCTGGCATTAGACTGCCTGAGCGGAACTGTGTGCAACGGTCGAAAAAAGGAAGGTTACTGCACCCATTGATATTCAGGGTGCCTGAATCTATTTATATTGCGATTCCTAATTACAGTATGTTAATTATGTTTTTTTTTTTTTCTTATCCCACAAACTACTTTTTTACTGCTTTTATGATATAATACTACATCATTTTAAAACAATTCAAACAAATTGGGTTTCATTTTTACACTCACGAGTTAAAATCAGCATCATCTGTATTAGCCCAAATCAACACAACTAGAGATCTAGGTTTTGCCTGTTATGTTTCCTGAAATCCAGCCTGGAATTGTAGATTAAAAAAAAAAAAATCTTTGGGGTTTTGGGTCTGTGGGGGCTAAACTGTCCTCAAATGGCGGCCCTCTATGTCTCAAATGCTAAATAAATAGTGGGCCCTGGTACAGTATGTAAAAAGGTTGAAAACCACTGCACTAAACCCAGGTTGTGCGCACACGCATACACGCAAACGTGCATGCACAGGATGCACAGCAAACAAAAGCTACATCCGCCGACAGCATACTTTCTCCTCCTCCCGGTCTCCCAGGGAGGAAACTGCTCCTTGAAAAAGACTTCCGCAACACACGCTCAGCGACAATGAGCCCCGCCGCCCAAGGCCTTGATCATCCCTGTCACCACCACGGCCGGATTTAGCCAGCCCTATACTAGGGTGGGCTGGAAGAATGGCAGGGTGGGGTGGGCAACTCCAACGTTTTTCATATGAAGCAGTGGTTTTCAACCTCAGCGGATTCTACCGTTATCAGTAGATAGGATCGCAGTTATCACGTTGTCATCAGCAGGACTTTTTCGTCTCAGAATGGCCATGCTCTGCAGACTCCCATTGTTCCGAGACGCAAAACCCCCTAGACCCCTCCAACCGTAACCCTAATCCTAAATGCTCAACCCTCAACCTAACCTCACAGACCATCAGGTGGTTGAGCGTCAGGGATTTAGGCTTAGGGTTACGGTTGGAGGGGGATAAGGTTTTGCTTCAAACATTGCTACCTACCCCTAAACCTAACCGCAAGCAGATTTGACTGTTATCAGTGGATAAGATCGCAGTTGTCATCTTATCAGTGAGTAGGCTCCCAGACAACATGCCTCCTCGATATTATGGTGCTGATAAGCAGCCTACTGGAAATTATCGCTTGATAACGGTAGAAACGGGTGCCGACCTTTTTGATGACACCAGGGCCCGCTATTTATTCGGCATTTGAGCCACGGCGATGGAGGACCACCTTTTGGTGAGATTTTAGCTCCACAGACCCCCAAAACTAAAGATTTCTTTTTTTTTTTGCTTTTGTCCACAATTCCAGGCTGGAGTTCTCTAGTTGTGTAGACTTGGTGCTAATTCACGTGATTAATATTTTAACTCTTGAGAGAGTAAACATGAAACCAAATGGACCCGCATCCATTACAGGATGCACGTTTTGGTGGGCTCTGCCCACCCCTGCCCCCCTCTAGATCGGGCCCTGGTGTCACCACCACGCACGTGCCACTTTGTTGTCTTCTCTAAGACTCTCCCGTAAAGCGAGACGGAAACAGGAATCGAATCGGGGGACGGCTGCTGGGGACGACGACGCTATATGACCGCCGCTTTCATTTTTCCGGCCTTTGTGCTTCGACGATGGCCATTGTCTGGGGTATAGGAGAAGGGCGGAGGAGGACGCGATCGTCTCAAGTGTTTTATTGCCGAAGACAAACGTGTGTATGAGGTAACTTCCTAGTGGAGGAACTGTTACGCATCTATGACCCCATGGGGTCAAGGCCTATATGGGAGGGGGCGACTGTGTGTGTGTGTGTGTGTGTGTGTGTGTGTGTGTGTGTGTGTGTGTGTGTGTGTGTGTGTGTGTGTGTGTGTGTGTGTGTGTGTGTGTGTGTGTGTGCGGACAAATTGGCATCACATCTCTCACAGGGCAACAATTTAACTCCACCTTTTCTTTTAACACATTGCAAGCACGCTGAGCTGATATGAACTGATATTTTTGAAAATGGCGAAAATGTGGTGCAAATCTTTCAATTACTTTTCACTTCAGACTGTGACCCGTGAGACCCGTGTCGCAACAGGACGGGCATGCGGGAGGGATCAGAGAGAGAGAGAGAGAGAGAGAGAGAGAGAGAGGAGAGAGAGAGAGAGGAGAGAGAGAGAGAGAGAGAGAGAGAGAGAGACGGAAGATTGGGAGAGAATCGTGCGTGACTGACTGGCCACGGACGAGACCCCAAACCAAGGTGAAGGTTCGAGGCGGCGAAGCCAGAGTTGTCCGATTTTGAGAGAAAACATCATCGAGTGGGTGTAGGAACCAACTCATACCTTAGTCTGGGAAACAACAGGCCCCCAAAAAATGAGGTGTTTTGACATTTTGGAGGAAAGTTACCCCAAAGCCGTTAAAACGACTTGTAAACAACGTTGTTTACAGATGCCATAAACAAACTTTGTTTACACTCAGCCCTTTTCAATCAATCAATTACTTAATGCATATTAATGGTACTCTGGACCAAGTGGGAGCGCTACAGGCTGGAAAAAAGTTGCACCCAAGGAGTTAAGGTCTTGTTTCTACAACGTATGTGATTTTAATTAGCCCTTCACTAAGCCCCTCCCCAATCCGTCCTTGTCCAATAGGCACGCTTGTAGAGGGAAGTTTGACGAGGAAAGCTTGACCTGGACTGGCATTTGTCAGTGACTAAACTCCGCCCCAAAGGTTTTTTTATTATTATTATTTTTTTAGAAGGGCTCATTTCGCCATATTAAAGGTATAGTAAGGGATTTCACCTAATTCAAATTCATTCACTTAATTGTCTCCACCATATATCTATCTATGACGTCATCATGACGTCATTGGATGCGGACGGACGTAAGGTGGGGACTATAAATCGTACCCTGTCAGCGCGTCCGCATCCAATGACGTCATAATGACGTCATTTTATGCGGACGGACGCACGGACGGACGCTCTGAAGGACAGGGTACGACTACGTGCTGTCAGCACGTAGTCCCCACCTTACGTCCGTCCACATCCAATGACGTCATGATGACGTCATAGATATAAGGTGCTACCATGGAAACTAACGGCAAAAAAAATGAGGAGAAGATGAGGGAACTGAAGATCGATCCTGAGCCCGGACGGTGGAGACCTGTGCAGGGCTTGTTCAAATATTATTTTTGTCATCTTTTTTGCTATCCTCCCTACTATAGAGCGTGGTAACCATATAAGGAGTTCCTCCCTGTCCCCAGTGAGCTCCTGGGGTAAAAAAAAAATAAAATAAATAGTTTCAGTTTTGGCTTTGGGAGAAAAGCCTTTCGTCCAATTAGGATAAGAGGGGCCTTCCTCCAATGAGGGTTGAGTGGGGGTGGGCCTTGCTGTATGTGCTGTTGGACTGTCGTATACTTCAGCCCCACATGCACAAGATGTGCAAGTGTACATCTTGTTACTGGGGGGGATCAGAGGGTTTTCAAAATTACCCAAATCACTGAATGCTCCTGCTACTAATGAAACAAATTGCTTTACTTTCTCAATTTAATTTACTTACAAATCACTTTCATTATGAAAGCAGTGTTTGGTCAGGGATGATAGGAAACTGAGCTCCAATAATCCATTTCAGCTTCACCCTTGCATTTAACCCTCGAAGGCCCAGCGTTGCTTTTTTTAATTAATTAAAATATATGAATAATTATTTTAATTTTTAGTTGGTTTTTCACATACAGTATATGTTATGGCTGATGTTCATTGTTTAGTATTTCATTGCAATAGGTCATGATATTTGTATAACAATACCCCCCACAGTGGCTGCAATTAGCCTCTTCAATTAATCTCTGGAGTTTTTGCAATTTTTGATGATTTTTTAACCTTTGACCTTTAGCCTTTAACCCTGAGGAAGATACGTAAAATGACTGCAATAAATAAAATATTCCTGTGATCATTAGAATGTCTAGAACATGTACACATAAATTATATTAAAATATATTCATTTTTTATTAATCCATCTGCATGAATAAAATATTCCTTTTTTTTTTTTTTTTTTTTTTTTGCTTTTTTAATAGATAGTACAAACTAGTAGTAACATTGAAAAACAGTTTTTTCCATTTTGGCCCGCTGTGCATTTGAGTTTGACATCCCTGTTTCTACAGTTTTGTTCACTCATACCGCTATATCGGCAGAGCTAGCGCACGCACGCTGCCCCGTTGCCCTGCTGTGAGGGGAAACTAATAACACAAATAACATGGGGCCTGGAGAGCGGTATTCAGACATTCGCCAATTTTTTTCCCTGCATGTACCTCGTCGATCTCCTCCTGCCCCGCTTATTTATGTTCTTATTAATTTGGGTTGATCTTTTCTACCTCTGGTTTCGACCCGCCCGCTGTGTTGTGTTATTTTTTGTGCGGCGGGGGAGGAGGCTGCACGCTGCGCGACCTGCCCTGTCCGTCAACACCAGGGGGCGCAGCATGCACTGGGAACATGCTGCTCCACCGCATGTGTGGGAAAGGAGACCCTTAGACCAGGGGTTTTCAACCTTTTTGATAGCAGGGCCCATAGGCGTGCATACATAGACGTCAAGGGGGGTTTGAGCACCCCCTAGTGGCCCTCTCTGGACCAACATGCCCTTTTTAAAAGAGCAAAAAGATGCTGAAATGCTGTTTTCTATGCGTGTTTAACCCCCCAAAACTCAATTTTCCGCCGCCCGGCTTTGCCAGGCGGCTAGAGTGCCCTTCTGGTTACATTTGAGCACCTGCCCTTGAAACTCTCTGTGCACGCCACTGGCAGGGCCCACTATTTATTCAGCATTTGAGCCACACGGACCACACGGCATGCTTGGTTGTGGTGGTCTGGCCCGGGCCAAATGAGCGGGCCGAATTTTCAACTCAGTCCATCCCTGGAAAAGCATGCATTGCTGCGTGGGAGGCGCCAACGCACACACCTACTCTTCGGCTGGGAGTCGCGCTCATGCCTATTTGAAGGGGGGGGGGGGGGGGGGGGGGCATGAAAGCAGGGGCGGATGTAACATTTCCAAATTGGGAGGGGCAGGAGAAAATAGTATGGGGCGGCTTCATCGCAGGTGTCGCTTCACGCCACGGGCGATGGAGTCGCCCCCATACCATTTTCAGTTACAGCACTTTTATTAGGCAAGTAGAACATCAGTAACATTACTTTTTGTTGAAGTTTGAACAGACACGCAGCATGCATAAAGCTAAAGGTCTGACTCAGAGAGTTTCATGTTTTCATTAATGAAATGCTGTTGGTTTAGTGGTGACACAACTGTAGTCAGTTAGTAGCAGTAGTAGTGTTTCAAATCATTTTAAATATAAGCACTTTACGGTAATTTGAAATATATTGGGTTGTTTTGCACGCCATCATGTTTGGTGGGGCAGTCTTTTTCTTTAGGGGGTCATTGGCCTGACATGCCCATGCCCTTGCCTAGATCCGCCCCTGCATGAAAGTGTGCGATAACAACAGGTCTAAAAGGACGCATATGGTCTATGAGAGGCTCAAACTGTTATAAACGCAGTCGTAATTAGTCCCCGGAGGTCATCGCAGTTATTACCTCCAAGTCCTCTCACAGAGGACTTAGCGATGCGTTTGCGGCGAACGGTCTATTCTTAGCTCTTTAATCGCCAGGTGTTCGCAAGGTCTCACTCTCATCCACTCCCGAGAGGGTTGACTCGCCTCGCACAAAATGGCTCATATACCCTCGGTCGCTGGTAAATGGACTGCGCCGCACTTACAGTTTTTACGACGCTTTTCTACTCTACCGACCATGCAAAGTGCTTCGATGTGTGCCGTGTGTGGCTGCCAGCCATTCTACAAGCAACGCACACACATATACACGCTGACACCTGGAGAATTATTATGAATTTGAATATTCCTCGAAAGTGGGTGTGAAAATAACATTCAATTATTAAACTACTAACTACTGTCTATTAAAGGGGTACTTTGCCGGTACAGAATGCCTTTAAATGCTGTACAACGGCATCGAAATATGTGAAAAAAATATACATGTAAAAAAAAAGCCACATGGTGGCACCAGAGAAAGTATATTCTGTGCATGCCTTGCTGCTCTCCTCTGCCTCCTTTAGTGTTCAGCGCTCTGGGAAACGTTTACCACCTACGTCACTTTTAGGGCAGTGACGTAGGTGGTAAACAGTCTGGAACCCCCTCCTCTGGTGTTCCACTACAGTATGATACGGTCTGGAACCCCCTCCTCTGGTGTTCCACTACAGTATGATACGGTCTGGAACCCCTCCTCTGGTGTTCCACTACAGTATGATACGGTCTGGAACCCCCTCCTCTGGTGTTCCACTACAGTATGATACGGTCTGGAACCCCCTCCTCTGGTGTTCCACTACAGTATGATACGGTCTGGAACCCCCTCCTCTGGTGTTCCACTACAGTATGATACGGTCTGGAACCCCCTCCTCTGGTGTTCCACTACAGTATGATACGGTCTGGAACCCCCTCCTCTGGTGTTCCACTACAGTATGCACTGAGTTAGGGCAGTGACGTAGGTATGATACGGTCTGGAACCCCCTCCTCTGGTGTTCCACTACAGTATGCACTGAGTTAGGGCAGTGACGTAGGTATGATACGGTCTGGAACCCCCTCCTCTGGTGTTCCACTACAGTATGCACTGAGTTAGGGCAGTGACGTAGGTATGATACGGTCTGGAACGCCCTCCTCTGGTGTTCCACTACAGTATGCACTGAGTTAGGGCAGTGACGTAGGTATGATACGGTCTGGAACCCCCTCCTCTGGTGTTCCACTACAGTATGCACTGAGTTAGGGCAGTGACGTAGGTATGATACGGTCTGGAACCCCCTCCTCTGGTGTTCCACTACAGTATGATACGGTCTGGAACCCCCTCCTCTGGTGTTCCACTACAGTATGATACGGTCTGGAACCCCCTCCTCTGGTGTTCCACTACAGTATGCACTGAGTTAGGGCAGTGACATAGGTATGATACGGTCTGGAACCCCCTCCTCTGGTGTTCCACTACAGTATGATACGGTCTGGAACCCCCTCCTCTGGTGTTCCACTACAGTATGCACTGAGTTAGGGCAGTGACGTAGGTATGATACGGTCTGGAACCCCCTCCTCTGGTGTTCCACTACAGTATGCGCTGAGACACGGACACAGAGGCACGGATGCACGATAGTTTAACCATACCAGAGCCTTCTAGAAGGCTCTGAACCATACAGACGAGGTTTAATTTCGGCGAAGTATCCCTTTAAGTCTGCTGTTCTAAATCATTTAAACCCTGTTAATTCTATCTGCCGTCCCCTAGCTCTTTGCCATGCCATCGCCTAAAGGCATGCATGCTCTGATTGGTTTAGAAAAACCTCTGTGGGATCCAAAATAAATACCCCACTGTTTCTGGTTCATTCCAACTTTAAGGTGGAATGGCACCTCCTGGGCTGGTACCTCCCTCGGTTCTACTTCGCGTGGCTCATATTCTGCAGAGACAGCGCTGCTCTGCCATTGTCAACGGAGAGGCATCTGAGGAATGTCAATTCCGTTCATTTATGCGTTTCATGAAAGTTGGGTTGTTTCGACATTTCCCAATTGGGGGGGGGGGCAGGAGAAAATGGCATGTGGGCGGCTTCATCGCCCGTGGCGCGAAGTGTCACAGCCGATGAAGCCGCACCCATACCATTTTTGTTTACAGGACTTTTATTAGGCAATTAAGCATCAGTAATAACATCAGTTGTTGTTGAAGTTGCAACAGACACGCAGCATGCATAAAGCTAAAGGTCTGACTCAGAGAGTTTTCTGTTTTCAATGATGAAATGCTGTTGGTTTAGTGGTGACACAGGCTGTAGTTAGTTAGTAGCAGTAGTAGTGTTTCAAATCATGTTAAATATAAGAACTTTAATTTGAAATATCTTGGGTTGTTTTGCATGCCATCATGTTTGGTGGGGCAAACTGGGGGTATTACCCCCTACATGCCCATGGCTATAGATCCGCCCCTGGCGTGACCGCTCGCTGCTGCTCAAATGTCCTGCTCCTGCCAATCCAAATACTTTCCCTGGAAGGACCGCTCTAGCACAGAGGAGAGATTTCCCAGCGAGAGAGAGAGAGAGAGAGAGAGAGAGAGAGAGAGAGAGAGAGAGAGAGACAGAGAGAGAGAGAGAGAGAGAGAGACGCCTGCACAACTAAACCAGTGTTGCCAACTGCCAAAATCAAAAATGCACTAGTGGCACTTCCAAAATGCACTAGAATACGCTAGATGCTTGCCTGCAAAGGTATATGACCATTACATGACCATTCATCTTCTACATAGTTGTGTAGACTTGGGCTGATTCACGTGCATGATGAATATTTTAATTCTTGAGAGCGTACAAATGAAACCAAATGGACCGGCAAGGGTCCATTTGGTTTCATTTTTACACTCTCAAAGAGTTCCATCTGGTTAACCAACTATCCATCATTTAGCCTGGGGACCACTGGTTGATCAATTTCCCCCCAACTCACCAGCCAAAAGGCACTAGATTTTCTGCCAGGAGTATTTCCACTAATTTTGGCACTAGGGGGGTCTGGAAAAGAGCTAAATATAGTGACAAATGCGCCAAGTTGGCAACACTGAACTAAACCCGTTCTGGGATCTAAACTCAATGACCTTGGGAGTTATAGCTGGCATGGCTTGTATGCAGGTGTGCTTGTCCGGACACTACAGAAGTTCCTTCGATGCAAGCCAGAACGATTGATTAGCACAGCTTTTTGATACCAGGGCCCACTATTTATTCAGAATTTGAGCCATGGATCACCATTTGAAGAGATTTTAGCCCCACAGACCCCAAAACGAAAATTTATGTTGCTTTTGTCCACAATTCCAGGCTGGATTTCATGGGAAACAAAACAGTCAAGCATTGCCTACAGATCAAAATCACCATTAATCTTCTACATTCTCTAGTTGTGTAGACTTGCAGCTAATTCAGATGAACATTTTAACTCTTGAGAGTGTAAACATGAAACCAAATGGACCCACAAGGGTCCAGCGAGCATCTTCCTGATTGGCTAATAGTCCCGCCCGGACTACTTGTTAGCCAATGGCAACACATCTTGGGAATCCCACCCCCTGCCAGGAGATACGAAAGCAGCTTGGACTCCTCATGCATTGAAGGAAGCATGAGGCCTGTCCGCTGCCTTCCCAGAGGGTGTGTAGAGCACAGGATCACATTAAGATTTGGCACAGGGTAAAAAAGGGGTTACAAAATAAAATAAAATAAAAAATACGGGAGAACAATCCTTTGGGTTACAGCCATCGTCATCAGCGTTCATGCAAATTATGCTTGAATTATGAACTTTAACACACGACATGCACGCATGCGTGTCGTGTACAGTATCTTGCATGTTTTCCTGCACAACAATAAATCTCCTTCTCTCTCAGATGACGCAGAGAACGGCCACGTGGTTTTGTCCATATGCAGCTCAAGGCAATCTGTCCGTGACTAAGATGTGCTCGGCCGTTTGTCTTCTAGCCCTTTTGACTTCCAAGTGAAACGCTTTGCTAGTCACTGAGGGCTGATAGAGGCACCAATCCATGCAGAGCTGTGCTATGACTTCAGACCAAGATGGTACGGACGGGACTCCCCCGGCTGCAGCGCAAGCCAAGCGAGAAGCCGTAAGACCCTCAGTCAGATCCTGTCTCTCTTTTACACATCTGTTGTCCAAACCGTATTGTTGTATTTAGTCCAGTAATAATGTAATTTGACCTAGAACTAATTGCAAAAAAATCTAACTCAGCTGATTTTGTATCTTCAATATATCCTGAATAACAGATAAAAAGTTGCCTGGAATTGTCTGAGGGGAAAGCTTTGAAAATGTCCTTTACAGTAACCACCATTGACATTCTATTGAAGGCAAATATTTTCTAAATTTCATCATGCTTTGAGTAGCAAGTGACATACCAAACTAGAGAGTGTTCATGGTGCTGAATACATTCTTAGCATTAGTTTTGCACAAAATTACTCATTGGGTGAAATATTGCCATAACAACCTGCCCAAATGTGCTGACCTCATCATATTTCTCAACATGCTTATGGCTGTTTCCAACCCAAGGAAGGTTTTTTGGGCAAAATGAATGCTTGGAATGGATTCAGCATCATGAAACAAACTCCATAGTTTGATATGTCACTTGCTACTTTAAGCACAATGAAATTTAGAAAATATTTGCCTTAAATGGATGTCAATGGTGGACATACTGTAAATGCCATTTTCAAAGCCTTCCCCTCAGACAGACAGGTCAATAACGTGTAAAAACAAACTGTATAGCCAAATTAAGATCTGTGCTGAAATTACTGGCAGGCCGGTCGAGGCCGTGTTGCACTCATTCAGAAGAAGCCCACACTAAGAGCATGCTTAGACTGGCAAATAGTATTTCTTCCGACCCCTCACATGTCCTGAATGAAGAATAACAGCTGTTGCCATCTATGAGGCGGTTCAGAGTTCCTAAATTTAAGAAAAACAGACTAAAGAACTCTTTTGTACACAGGTCTGTCCTACTTCTTAACCAGAATCGATAAATCGAAGGTCATGATTGTCATGTTTTTGCTATTTATTTCTGTTGTCGTGTCTGTAATGTTTTGCATGTTGCCTTATGTGAACGGTGTCGCCATGGATGCAAGACAAATTTCAGTGTAAACGGACAATAAAGTTGTATCGTATCGTATTGTATCGTACCCCCCCCACACACACACACACACACACACACACACCCACTGCCCGCCCCCGCTCCCTGCCTTCAGTTCAGGTCCAAATGGAGAGGTACTGCAAATGTTACCACCAAGTCATCACACAGCCATGTTAGCTTTTATTTAAAGGGGAATTCCACCCATTTTCAACCTCCTAATATGTCATTAATATACCTTAGAGGTGTGGGTGGGCATGATAGGAAACGTTTCCCCATTCTGTGTTTCCTGGAAAGAGAGGTCTGAAGAAAATCATTAACATGGTGAAACACATCTTGATGACTTCATCAAGATGTATTTTCACCATGTTAACAAATTTCTTTAGACACTTCTTTTTTCTGGGAGCGTACACATGGAACCAAATGAACCCATTAGGGTTCATTTGGTTGCATTTGTACGCTCTCAGAAAAAAAGAAAAAAAAAAAAAAAAAAAACATTGAAAATGGGTGGAATTCCCCTTTAAAGGCAGCAGAAGTTGGGAAGACAACTTGACGACATCATCGAGTTGTGTTTCACCATGCTAATGATTTTTAGGGACCTTTTTAGGGCCTTTTCCCCCACTGTACCTTTTGGTTCACATTTGTACACTGTTTTTAACAAAAACGGGTGGAATTTCCCTTTTCTGCAGCAACGTCACCTTCGCCTATAGAGCCGCGCAGTCCCGCCCCCTTGTGACGTTGCCCTGGTTCCAAAAGTGGATTCCCCATTCATTTTATGAAAATGATTACGCTGCGGACAAAGTCACACACAATCTTTTGGGGCGATCAAATAATTTCTAAGATGAAAAACGAAACAAAAAGTGTCGTATCCTGCCGTTTTCTACTTCTTGCTGATTAGATATTGCATGATAATATTGTGTTTGTTATCATGATTCGTTTACGACCCGAGTTGGCTTTGTCCGCGGCGCAATCGTGTTTTTATGAACCATTTTCGAAAAGTCTATGAGGAAAATGAATGAGGATTCCATTTCTGGAACCAAAGCGACGTCATGAAAGGGGTATGGCTGTGCAGCTCTATACTCTATACTATACTATTCAGAATACAATTGCTTGCCTCCCATGCACACATAAAAGCTGTACCTCAAATAGCGTTCAATAGCAAGACATTAGGGGACAAAACGTCTTTTGTTCAATGCAGCGTGGGTGGTGCAGTAGAGTGCCTGATGGCACACACACACACACACACACACACAATATATATATATATATATATATATATATATATATATATATATATATATATATATATATATATATATATATATATATATATATATATATATATATATATATATATATATATATATATATATATATATGTCCTGAGTCACACTAAATACACTCTGGGCTGAGACAGCATGGACATGGGGGGACATGCAAAACAACCCAAGATATTTCCAAATAAACTGCTTATATTTAAAATTATTTGAAACACTACTACTGCTAATAACTACAGTTGTCTCACCACTAAACCAACAGCATTTCATCGTTGAAAACAGAGAACTCTCTGAGTCAGACCTTTAGCTTCATGCATGCTGCGTGTCTGTTGCAACTTCAACAACAACTGATGTTAAACCTAATAAAATTATTATTGATGTTTAAGCCTGATAAAAGTGCTGTATCTCAAAATGGTAATCAATGGTATGTAACCATTGATTAAGTGTTAAAAGAATGTTAACAAGTCTTTCATTAATGCCTAATTAATAAGAATTACAATAACCTTAATGTAAAGTGCCACCAGTAGTAGTAGTAAGGATAGTTCTTTAGTATAAAACAGGGTTTGAAGTGGCTAAAGCAACAAAAAACAGAACCAGCAGCAACCAGCTGAACATGGTGTCATCATTACTAATAAATGGTTTGGTTTCATATTTACGCTCTCAAAGAGTTGCATCTGCTTAACCAACTTTCCATCATTTAGCCTGCATGGGGACCACCTGGAATCCTCTCAGGTATAACCACTGGTGGTCCCGGACCACCTGTTAAAAAAAAATGTTTTAGATCATCTGCTGAGGGTACATGCAACTGGGTCAGTCTCAAATCCAGAGCCTCCCTCCTGCTCTGCTGTTTTCTCCCTCTGTTTGCGCCCACATCTCCTAGCCACCCCCCACCACCACCACCACCTCCATCTGAAAGACAAATGATGAATGGATCTGCCGGGGTGAAGATCCATCTGTGTCAGGTTTGTCATAGGACCCTGCCGCACGTCCACTGACCCCTCCGGTGGGGGTGACGTCACGCGCACCGTCGAGGGAGTAGAGAGAAAAAAAAAGACATCTGGGTGGCCCCTCAAACCAGGGGCGGATCTAGGCATGGACATGGGGGCGGGGGGGCCCGTTAAATGCCCAAACAACATATGCCTAAACAACATAAGATATTGGCCGGGGGGTCAGTGGACGTGCAGCAGGCACCCTGCTGCATGTGGGTATACATCCGTGGGTATACTGCTGCATACCCACGGATTTCGTGGCGGACGAAGTATACCCATGGATTTCGCTCAAGTAAAAGTAATCGTCTCAATGGGAGGTCAGAATAATAAAATGGCACCCATCTCCCCACGATAGGGTGCAGATACCTCTCCTCTCCACGATATTCGAGCCTGTAGCACTCGCCACATGTTTCGAAGGTGACGTTCTGCTACTTCTGAAGGTAAATCCGAAAACAGTTTGCAACCTAACTGTTATTTTGGATACACGCAAGGGAATATAAGCCGTAAACGCTACAGAACTCGTTGCTTGACTTATGACATACACATTGACGTATGTGCAATGATGTCTTCCCTTTGTTTTTAGGGTTTCTTCCTGGGGGCTGAACCTTTACAGTTAAACGTGCCAATAAAAAAAAAAATTGCAATATAGTGACATCACATACTCAGCCCCTCCCCTAACTCCTCCTCCTTTATCATGCAACTAAAGCTGTGGGTGTGGCTTCAGTTCAGGTGCATCTCCACCCATCACCACCCACCAGGCAAACCAGGCATATACTTAATGAACTGGTAGGATGGAATCATAAAAATGACAGCTTAAGAAACACTGTACACTTTTTGGGAAAAAAAAAAACAAAAATCTTACTTTTCATATAACAGTAATACCTGATGATCATGTTTTAGGGTAGAAAAAATCATGGCACTCCATCTTTAAAATATTCATCATGTGTGTCAGCCCAAGTCTACACAACTAAAGAATGTAGAAGAATTATCCCTTCCAAGCAATGCATCTATAGAGCGCATTCTAGTGGATGTTGGAAGTGCCACTAGTGCATTTTGGATTTTTGGAAGTTGGCACCACTGCCACTTCCGTCCAGATGTTCTAGCAATTTGAGTTGGAAGGACGGTCTGCCCTCCACATGCCCTCCATCCAGGCTGAGTCATTGAAGCCTCTTTTATGTTTCGCACAGATGACGCATATGTGTCCTCTCAGTAGACTCCGCTGCAGCACACCCGAAGAAGCCGTTTCCTATTCAACAAATGGAGCATGCATCATAGGAGGGCATTCGTCATCCTGTGGAGGATATATTGCTTAAAACGTCGTTTTCATGAACGTTTTTTTGTTAGTGCTCAAATGAAGCGTTTTGCAATGATTCATCCCTATGCAACTGTCTTCCAAGCTGGTGTGACCAGGTCACAATTCATGTCAGAGAACTTTTGGCGTGATATAAATGTCTCAATGAAGGTATAGACATTGCATTTTATCTCTCTATATATCTCTCTATATAATTCAAGGAATCACGTGACCATGTCTGTCTGTTACCTGCGCAATACACTGTGCAAATGAGGACGAATCACACATGCCACAGCGCACGGATAGGCTCAATGAACCTCGCGTAGCACAGCCCTGTCATCCAGCATCATTTGTGCGCTACTTACAAACACCAAACATTATACCAATCATTTTAATTTAATAGATTTTCATTAAAAGTTCATCACCGCGCAGATCACGTGACACGGACACACATTTATTTGTGGTCACAGTTTGTCGTGCAACACGGGATCACCTCCCTTTGCGTTCTGTCCTCGCTGTTCCGCCTGCCACACGGCCACGGCACGATGACACACGCGCTACTACGGTCACCTACGAGGCTATGACTTATTTCGACTACCACTGAAATCTACACGTCTGGATATGGCCACGGCATTCACTTCTCTCCAAACTTTTACACGGAAAAGTTAGGGGACCACAGTACAGTGCTTAACCGTTAGCCATAGCCTAGCTTCCTAGTTCACATCAGTCGGATTGCTTTTCATTGAACGGGTGTGCTCAGGACACAGCTGTGACTCAATCATGCCTTCCACACCGGCTAACCAGCGTAGGGAAAAAAACCTTGTTTAAACAGCGAGTGTGGAGTTTGCATGTTCTCCCCGTGTCCCCTAGGGTAGATACCCTCACAAAAACATGCAGTAATCCTGGACTCTAAACTGCCTCCCCCTGGCCAGCCGGGGCGCCTGATGGAGGGGACAGGAACTGGTTGGAATAACGTGTTCCTTCCACACGTAACTTCCAACCAGGGAACCCCCACCCCGTCAGGTGAAAAGAAGGCAGCTTGGACTCCTCATGCATTGAAGGAAGCATGAGGCAAGTCCCCAGTTTGGTGTAGAAATTGCAAAATTGTGGGATAAAAACAAAACAAACAAACAAACAAACAAACAAGCAAACAAAAACAGCGAAAACATAACTCGGGCAACTCGTTGTTGGAAGAGAAGCTGTTAATTAACTCTGATAGATCACATTTAGTAATGGAATTGTTAAGGCATTCTCACGGCACGGAGGAAAACATTCTGCACTAGAATACTGCACTAAAACCCTGACAGTAAGTTTTATGAAGATCACAAAACAGCAGGGATAGTGCTGTATGTACGCTCTCTCAAGGCCAAAAAGGATAATTTATTCATAATGACGGCCCCCGGAAACCACCTCATCTTGCATTCAGGCCAAAATGTTGTTGTTAATCAAGTATTCACTTGGCCTTCAGAGTGTAGTGCCGTAGCTTTTGTACTTTTTGATTTAGGCTGCACCTCTCGCAGGCACGCAAGCACACAAGCACACGCATGCCCGTGTGTAACGCCCAGGATTCGAACCCGGGTCTCCCGCGTGAAAGTCCAATATCTTAACCACTAGACCAAGAGGACATCCCCTTGGTCCGGGGGCAGATACTAGACTTTGGAGGCCATCACGACAGAGGCTGTAGCCACCTGCTACACGTGCACACTAGGGCTGGGACGATATTGGTACCTCACGATACGATATAGGTGGCAATATTAAGCCTTCGATAATGAATATATCATGATATTTGACATATTGCGATTTTTGCGATATATTTTGCGATATATTTTGCAATATATCATGAAACTGTAACTGCAGCTGAAGAACAAAAACAAAAAACAATAACTTACTAATGTATATCCTCAGGCTTTTATTTTATTTGTCTCAACTGATTCTCATACGAGGGTTTTTGTTTTTATCTTGCGTTTGTTTTTTTGGGAATGAAACAGCTATAGAAGTCAGTTAACATTTTAGTTCTGCGACCTGTTTTACCTCCCAGAATTATCACTCAGCACATTTGCTGAGGAATATACGATACATATTGCGGGAGGAAGTATACGCTTATCACAATAACACAATAATATTTCAGCACACCCCTACTGTGCACACTGCAGTGCACTAAAGCTCACATGGCACCGGTGCAGAAGTCAGGGGCGGGTGTAACATTTCAAAAATTTTGGGGGGGGGGGGGGCATCAGTAATAACCTCAGTTGTTGTTGAAGTTGCAACAGACATGCAGCATGCATAAAGCTAAAGGTCTGACTCAGAGAGTTTTCTCTTTTAAATGATGAAATGCTGTTGGTTTAGTGGTGACACAGCTGTAGTTAGTTAGTAGCAGTAGTAGTGTTTCAAATACTTGTAAATAGAAGCACTGAGATATCTTGCGTTGTTTTGCATGCCGTCATGTTTGGTGGGGCAGTCTGGACATTTAGGGGGGGCATTGCCCTCCCATGCCCATGCCTAGATCTGCCCCAGCCAGAAGTACGACGGCTTCATTTCTAGTGGTGAAACTTACTGACATGGCATGTACAGCGTACAACATGTCACGTCTTCTTAACTCTCCGCGTGTCAGCGTGAAGGCAGACTGTGTTTCACGCGTCCCCAACGTACCGCAATGCGAATGTAGTTTGGCACTATTTCCAACCCTTCTTCTTTGCGTTGTTCTTTTTAACGCATTCTGGACGTGAACTATTGGAAGAATTGGCATTCATTTTAGTTATTGAAAGCATTACCACTAACATTAGCTATTAAAAGCATTAGCGTTAGGTATTGAAAGCATTAACGTTAAGTAGCTATTCAAAGCATTGGCGTTAGCTTTAGCTATTGAAAGCATTAGCATTAGCTTTAGCTATTGAAAGCATTGGTGTTAGCTTTAGCTATTGAAGGCATTAGCATGAGCTATTGAAAGCATTAGCTGTAGCTGTAGCTATTGAAGACTTTAGCCTTAATTTTAGCATTAGTGTTAGAGTTAGCAATTGAAACCATTGCCATTAGCTTCAGCTCGCGGGCGCGCCACCGAGAGGCGCGCCGTGAGCTTGTAGATCCGGTGGTCAGGTGGAGAGGGTTTAAAACATGTCGTAACGCTGAGACTTTTCAGCCAGGGGGGAGCTATTTGCGGGGTGGCGTGCGGGGGAAGTTTGAGCTACCGTATTCCACGTGGTGGAATAACACAGGCTAACACAGGAGGGTAAACTGAAGGGCTGCATGTGCATGGCGGCAGGGGCGGATGTAACATTTCCCAATTGGGGGGTGGGGGCAGGAGAAAATGTTATGGGGGCGGCCTCATCGCCCGTGCCGCTTTGCGCCACGGGCGATAAAGCCGCACCCATAACATTTCCGGTTACATGACGTATATTAGGCAAGTAAAGCATCAATAATAACATCAGTTGTTGTTGAAGTTGCAACAGACACGCAGCATGCATAAAGCTAAAGGTCTGACTCAGAGGGTTTTCTGTTTTCAATGATGAAATGCTGTTGGTTTAGTGGTGAAACGTTTGTAGTTAGTTAGTAGCAGAAGTAGTGTTTCAAATACTTTTACAGTAAATAGAAGCACTGAGATATCTTGTGTTGTTTTGCATGTGCACGGCAGCTGGGCCGGATGTAACATTTCCCAATTGGGGGGTGGGGGCAGGAGAAATGTTATGAGGGCGACTTCGCGACACGGGCGATGAAGCCGCACCCATACCATTTTCGGCTACAGGACTGTTATTAGGCAAGTATAAGTATCAACAATAACATTAGTTGTTGTTGAAGTTGCAACAGACACGCAGCATGCATAAAGCTAAAGGTCTGACTCAGAGAGTTTTCTGTTTTCAATGATGAAATGCTGTCGGTTTAGCGGTGCCACAATTGTAGTGTTTCAAATCATTTGAAATATAAGCACTTTAATTTGAAATATCTTGGGTTGTTTTGCACGACATCATGTTTGGTATCTGGGCATTTAGGTGGGCATTGCCCCCGCCATGCCCATGTCTAGGTCCGCCCCTGCACAGCGGCGGCGGTACGGCCTATAGGTGCGACCGCACTTCTTCAACCTGCGAAAGGTTCACGGCAGAACAGCCCCCCTGGATGCCTGAAGAACTCCCTGACAAGCCACAGAGCTGAGCCGTGACACCTGCAGCGGGCCTGACAGGGACTATATTTAGAGTGACACGGATCCGAGTACAAGGACATCACGGAGCGTGTTCGGTGGGTGGTACAGTATGGAGTCAATCCTGTCCAGGGCTTGACACTAACACTTGCCCGCTTGCCCGGGGCAAGTAAAAAAAATGGTGGGGCAAGTGAAGACTGCTACCTGGTTGTCCGATCGGGCAAGTGTGCAACATAGTGCACTATAACACAACACAAGATAAATTTGTCTTGAAGGCAGTCATTGTACTCTGCCTCTGTGTCTTTCCCTGCTTTCTAGCTGTCCACAATTCCAGGCTGGATTTGGGAAACAAAACAGGCAAATTAACATACAGATCAAAATGACCTAATCTTCTACATTCTCTAGTTGTGTAGACCTGGGCTAATTAAGATGATGAATTTTAACTCTTGAGAGTGTAAAAATGAAACCAAATGGACCCGCAAGGGTCCATTTGGTTTCATTTTTACATTCTCAGGAGTTACATCTGGTTAACCAACTTAACTGGGGACCACCTGGAACCCTCTCAGGGACCACTGGTGGTCCCCGGACCACCTGTTGAAAACCCCTGGTTTAAAGCACCCAAGTAGGAAGTAAACTTAAATGCAAAATTTACAATATATTTTTGGGGGGCAAGTGACCATGACCTGAGGGCAAGTAGAACCTTCAGATTCAGATTCAGATAACCTTTATTTGCCATTTGTGTATACACAGGAATTTGCTTTGACATGAGCATGGGTGTATTCAAGTACTTTTTTCACAATAATAGCACACAGACAACACCGTGCAATGGAAATAAATATAAATAATGATGGGCAAGTGCCTCGGAGACCTTAGTGTCAACCCCTGCTGTCCATTAGAATGACTCTAGGGCGCCGGAGAAATGCGTCTGCGCAGCATGTGGTATTTATTTTGTTTTGGAGAGGGTTTTTTTTTTTTTTTTTGCATTGATTCCCTCCGTCAGGACGTTCTTTTGTCTACAGAAAGGCACCTCGCCGCGGCTGTGTTTTGAGTTCTGTTCAAAGTTAAAGGTCGGGTAAGTGATTTCACTTTTGTCAGATATAACCCAAAAATGTATATTTATATATTTTTTTCTGTTAATATGCTCTATCATAAGGTGTGCAGACCATATATGGAGTTTCCCCCTCCCCCACGTTAGCAGAGGAGCTAATGGAGGGTGAATTCTCCTCTAATCAGGATCGAGCAGCAGGTTCACATAGTGTAGCTACTCTTGGGCGCCCCTAGCGCACCAGACTGGTACTACACCATGAATTTCAAATCACTTACCAATGCTTTAAAATAATCATCATGTGAATTAGCCCAAGTCTACACAACTAGATAATGTAGAAGATTAATGGTCATTTTGATCTGTATGTTTGACTGTTTTGTTACCCAAATCCAGCCTGGTATTGTGGACAAAAGCAAAAGACATACAGTATTTAGTTTTGGGGTCTTGTGTGTGGGGCTAAAATGTCCTCAAGTGGTGGTCCGTGGCTCAAATGCTGAATAAATAGTGGTCCCTGGTGTCAAAAAGGTTGTAAACCACTGCTTTAAGGCTTGAGCATTGTGCATTATTTAGTGCATAGTTTATAACAGGGGTTTTCAACAGGTGGTCCGGGGACCACCAGTGGTCCTTGAGAGGGTTCCAGGTGGTCCCCAGCTAAGTAGTTGAACCAGATCTAACTCTTGTCTTGTGAATGTAAAAATGAAACCAAATGGACCCGCCAGGGTCCATTTGGACCCATTTGGACCAAAATATTGATCATCTGAATTAGCAGCATTCATCATCATCTGAATTAGCAGGTCCATTTGGACCAAAATATTCATCATCTGAATTAGCAGCACTTAATTAAGAAGTCTACACTGTTTTGTTTGCAAAATCCAGCCTGGAATTGTGAACGAAACCAAAAGGATTCTTTAGTTTTAGGTATTTGGGGCTAAAATGTCATCAAATGGTAGCCCATGGCTCAAATGCTGAATAAATGGTGGTCCCTGGGATGAAAACTGTTGAAAACCCCTGTATTAGAATGATTACACATGGGCATTACAGCGTCGTCTGACTTGTGGAATGGTATGGCTGTTTTTTTTTTAGGAGCTTTTAAGACTGGCGCGGCGTGTTGCCCATATTTAAGGCACAGCGGTGTAGGAGCTGCAGGCCCTCCGGTGCAAACTGCAAGCCGAGGAAAAATCTCTCTCTCCCGCTTGCATGTCAGTCAGTTGTCTCAGTCCACAGGTATCGTTTGTCAATCCTTCAACCCACCGGCACCGCCGAAGAGCAGCAATCAGTCAACGTCCTCAGCAGGGGCGGATCTAGGCATGGGCATGTGGGGGGGGGGCAATGCCTCCATAAATGCCTAGACTGCCCCACCAAACATGATGGCATGCATGCAAAACAACCCAAGATATTTCAGTGCTTATTATATATTTAAAATGATCTGAAACACTACTACTGCTACTAACTAACTACAGCTGTGTCGCCACTAAACCAACAGCATTTCATCATTGAAAACAGAAAACTCTCTGAGTCAGACCTTTAGCTTTATGCATGCTGCGTGTCTGTTGCAACTTCAACAACAACTGGTTTTATTATTGATGCTTTACTTGACCAATAAAAGTCCTGTAACCAAAAGTGGTTACAGGACGCTTCGCTCCACGATGAAGTCGCACCCATACCATTTTCTCCTCCCCCCCCCTGTTAGATGTTGCATCCGCCCCTGCGTGCGAGGTGTTGTCGCGTTCTCGAGTGCCACGGTTCTCAAGGTCATGCTTCAACATGCACACAACCAAAATTCATCTTTTTAAACCCATTCTTTTCACCTTTTTTTTTCAAAAACGTCAGATCTAGAAACTCATGAGCTTGTAGATCTGAAAATGTTCAATAGCCAATGATGCTTACACATTTACTGCTGTATCTCTACACAACCCCTATGGCATTGTGTAGTAATTCAAGAATAAATGCACCGTAATTTCCGGACTATAAGCCGCACCTGAATATAAGCCGCACCAGCTAAATTTGGGGCAAAATACTGATTTTTTCCTTGTATAAGCCGCACCTGACTATAAGCTTCACCAGGCAATAAGCTTCATGTTAGAGCAGTGGTTTGTCAACCTTATTGATACCAGTTCCCACTATTTATTCAACATCTTCACCCCACAGACCCCAAAACTAAAGATTTATTTTGGTTTTGTTCACAATTCCGGGATGGATTTTCGCAAACAATAGAGGCAAAACATCAAAATGAGATCAAAATGAACATGACTTATGACTTATTAATTAAGTGCTAGTTAAGAGCTAATTTAGATGGTGAATATCATAACTCTTGAGAGTGTAAACATGAAACCAAATGGACCCGCAAGGGTCCATTTGGTTTCATTTTTACGCTCTCAAAGAGTTACATCTGGTTAACCAACTTTCCATAATTTAGTCTGGGGATCACCTGGAAACTATGGGACCACCTGTTGAAAACCCCTGTTACCTGTAAAAATCCATAGATTGGCCGCACCGTTGTATAAGCCGCAGGGTCAAAAGCATGTGAAAAAAGTAGCGGCTTATAGTCCGGAAATTACGGTATAGTGATTGTATACTGTAGCTCTTTCCAAAAAGCCATAGTGAGGCTGAAACGATTAAGGAGCAGCCAGGTAGTGATTTGAAAAGGAATCATGTAGTCATATCAGTAGTGATTAAGTAGTGAAACGGGACATTTCTCTACATTTCACCACACAAATCACTATCAATCGCAATAGTAAAAACACTATTGAATGAGTAGTGATTCGATAATATATTTTCACGAGGGAGCCATCCTGTGAGACACAGACTGAGTAGAATAGTGTTTTTTTACGTATGTAAAATCACTGAGGCAAAGTTCTTTTCTGTGACACGGTCTTTTCTGTGGCAAAAAAAAAAAATAGCAATACAAAATAAAAATGTGTGCCTTCGTATCATTCCAATTCAGAGGGCCCTTAGCCGAACCCCCGGGCATAATTCCGAAATACGCCTGGAAGTTGAATCTGACGATGGCACTTGTTATACGTCTGCTCTAAGATAAAAGGATTATTTAAATGCCTAGAAATCAGACGTACTACTGCAAAACGCGCATTCCTCTCCCAGAGATGATTCTGAAAGCTGCTCTTAGCCTTGTAGACATAAATCTCTTTAAAAGATCAGCAGTTTTCCCCTCATTGCGAAAGAATGTAAATGACTGGGGTGTGCAAAGCACTGAGTCAAGCACTTGTCTGACTCGGAAAATCATCACCGCGTGGATTTTTTTTCCTTTCTTTTTTTTTACATTTTTTGTTTTACATAGATATGCAGCCAGTTCGTAATTGCAAGTGATTACTTTAGCATTTCTGCTCAAATCAGCCCATGAAGGGTTTCAAGTACAGCGATTAAATTCTCTCTCCAGTGGAGCGCATTTACCGCGTCTTCTTCCTTTCTTCTTCAGTGCTAATTTCCATCAGGGTCCCCCCCAGTGCATGTGTGTGTGGGGAAAGTTCCTTCGGTTTCCACATGAACTAGTCCAAAGTTCAGTTAAAATTTAACTTTTTTTTTTTTTTTTTTTTCAGTGCTCCCATGTGGTTTTCTATCCCCATAAATTATCTAGTTTGAACAATCATTCTATCATATCATAGAGGAGCTTTAATGGAAATTGCTCAGGAACAGCTTGTTTGATTTTGGCCTCATAATGATGTCATCAGTGCATCCTGCTTCAGTTCCAAATTTGCATTTTCACTTTGTTTACAATGTCTAATATTGTTGATTGAACAAGTCGACATGGACTTTAAAACAAGCCTGGTTTTATCTAGCATCAGTATTATCATGACCAGGGGTGTAGTGGAGGGGGGACGCAGGGGGACGGAGTCCCCCCACTTCTCACATCTAGAATATTTTTGGGGCAAAAGTAGGCCTATGTTTTTTGTCCCGTCATTTACTTTTATAGATACAATTAGTGGTCAGTGGTTTTCAACCAGTGGTCCGGGGACCCCCAGTGGTCCTTAAGAGGATTCCAGGTGGTCCCCAGCAAAGTTGTTTAACCAGATGTAACTCTTGAGAGTGTAAAAATGAAACCAAATGGACCCGTAAGGGTCCATTTGGTTTCATTTTTACACTCTCAAGAGTTAAAATATTCATCATGTGAATTAGTCCAAGTCTACACAACTAGAACAGTAATGGTCATGAACAGAAGAAAAATGCTGAATAAATGGTGGGCCCTGGGACCAAAAAGGTTGAAAACCCCCACACTATGTCATTAATATACCTTAGAGATGTTGTGTGGACATGGTAAAAAAGTTCCCCCATTCTGTGATTTCCTAAAAATGAAGGTCTGAAAAACATCATAAAAGGAAAAGCATGGTGAAACACATCTTGATGACATCACCAAGATGTGTTTCACCATGTTAATGAGTTTCCGTTTTTCTTCTGAGAGTGTACAAATGGAACCAAATGGATACGCTAGGGTCCATTTGGTTCACATTTGTACACTCTCAGAAAAAAATAAGAAAAATGGGTGGAATTCCCCTTTAAGAAGGCGTCCCCCCCACTTCTAAAAGTACCACTACAACACTGATCATGGCTCTACTATAAAATATCCTCCATATCCACCACCTCAGGACATTGTGGTACTGCAGCTAAAACTGTCCGTAAAGAAATGACGAAAGGACTGGTTATCAGTGGTGATTGGGGCTCAAACCATTAGTAATAAGCTTGAGGGACATATGCAATATGATATTAAGTATTAACCCTTATTGCCTTGAGGCATTTGACGCTTTAAATCATTATTGCTCTTGCTGCCCTTGACTCATTCTTATTTTCACTTCATTTAATCCTCAATGATTGTGACATTAATTTCAGGCGATTAGCATTTTTTAGCATAATCGGCTAACGGCAGATAGTACTCACATAGAAATGGCCAAAATTGTCGGGTGCACGCTTGCACGTGCGCAGTCTGTATGTCCATCGCTGATCATAATCCAACCATCGGTGCGTCATTATAGCTTGATTTGACTTATATATGATAGAAAACATGATTGCTATGATGGAGGTCTAGACGATGATCACACCCCAACACTGTTTACATAGCAGCAGTGAAACGGACAAACAGGAAGTACTCTTACTCTATGACCGGAAATGCGCTTCATTTCCTGCCATCGTCGGCATTACTGCCACCTACTGGGTGTTATCATAGAGAATATGATCAACGGCAGTGGTTCAGGGGTAGAGTCACCGGATGGTAACCACAAGGTTGCCGGTTCGATCCCGGCTCCTGCAAAGTTAGTGTCAAAGTGACCTTGAGCAAGACACTGAACCCCTAATTTCTCGTGGTAGGTATGAAAGCGAATGCAGCTTGTAGATTACAAACCTAAAAATGAACTTAATCCCAAACGGAAAATAACCAGAACATTTTTGAGCCCTAATAACTACTGATATAATCAAAAGTAACTGACCATTTCTGACCAATTTCTGTGAAAACACGCAATACACACAAGAATACAAAGCAGGAGCGGATCTAGGCATGGGCATGGGGGGGCAATGCCCCCCTAAATGCCCTTACTGCCCCACCAAACATGATGGCATGCAAAACAACCCAAAATATTCCAAATTAAAGTCCTTATATTTAAAATGATTTGAAACACTACTACTGCTACTAACTACAGCTGTGGCACCACTAAACCAACAGCATTTCATCACTGAAAACAGAAAACTCTCTGAGTCAGACCTTTAGCTTTATGAATGCTGTGTGTCTGCTGCAACTTCAACAACAACTGATGTTATTATTGGTGCTTTACTTGCCTAATGGAAGTCCTGTAACTGAAAATGGCATGGGAAACGACATGTGCGATGAAGCCGCACCCAAACTATAACCCCCCCCCCCCCCCCCCCCCCCCCCCCCCCCAATTGGGAAATGTTACATCCACCCCTGATACAAAACCAATGTGTTTCTATTGCCCTGTAATATCAGTAAAACAAAGAAATGTTGTCAAAGGAATGAAGTGCTGTAGCCCTTTAAGTGTGCATGCCAGTAGACCGGCAAGAAGTATCTTTAGGCAAAGGTGAGAGGTCATTCATAGCAATGCAATATCTATGGATCCAACAGAAACATATCGCGGATAGCCAGCGGTGCCAATGCTCTTCTGACAAACGTTTGGGTCTGATTAGACTTTAACAAGACAATGTGGAACGGTCTGAGCTGAATGCAGCTCAATCCACTAAAGATCTGACAGGTAATCCATCTCCACGTTCACGAGAGTTTGTGTAAAGAAAAGAAAAAAATAAATAAATAACACAACAGCAAGTAGTAAAATAAAGTGATAAAGGCTTTGTCACGTTTAATGCAAACCCACACATTTTATTGGCCGTATAGGGGAGAGATTAAGCCAAGAAGAAGCCAAATAAATCCTTCTCGCGGCTCGCGTGTGCGTGTTATCCGTTTTTATTGCGAGACAATCTTATAAAAGGCTCTTTCTGTAGCAGGGCCTGCCACCGACATCAATCCTGTAGGTATAGGCCAGGGGTCGGCAACCCAAGATGTTCAAAGAGCCATTTCCGACCAAAATTAAATTCAAAATCTGTCTGGAGCCGCATTTTATTTTTATTTTTTTCCTGAGTGTGTGCAAATGTGAACCAAATGGACCCTGGCGGGTCCATTTGGTTCCATTTGCACACACTCAGAAAAAAAAAGGTCCTCAAAGAAAAATCATTAACATGGTGAAACACAACCTTTCTTCAGAAATGGAGTTTCTAAAAAAAAATAAAGGAGTTTTACAGAACTCCATTTCTACTCCACACAACATCTCTAAGGTATATTAATGACATAGTAAACTGAGTAAACCTTTGAGAATGGGTGGTTCAGATTGAAAGCTCCACCTCTGATAACTGCTGGGCTTTTTTGACATGGCCAAGTGCTACTTTAACTGGCAACTGTCAGACAGCGCAACGCGTTTTGGGTGACTGAAATGTTTATATTATTTTGTGTGTGTATGTAATAATGCTACAGCCACTGAGCCACTAGGGCTGTGTTCTAGAGCCGCATGCGGCTCCTGAGCCGCAGGTTGCTGACCCCTGGTATAGGCTATATAAGCCTATGTTGATGCTGCACATGTACACACAGTGGCATTTCTAAGCAATTTGGAGCCCTAGGCAAGATTTTTCCTGGAGCCCCCCCATCAAATAAATTAAACTTATTATATGTGTTTTATCCCCAGAAAGGCCTATAGGGTTGCTTTTTTAGCAACATTAACACTTTAATTATTTGAAAATTATTATTTAAAAAAAATGTGTTTTTTTTTTTTTTTTTTTTTTTCACATAAATATCATGGTTGGGGTTGATTGTCATGATATTTGCATAACAATACCCCCCACAGAGGCTGCAATTAGCCTCTTCAATTAATCTCTGGACTTAGTGCAATTTTTGATGATTTTTAACCTTTTAACCTTTAGCCTTTAACCCTAATAAAAGTATGTACAATGACTGCAATAGATATATTTTTTGTGATTATTAGAATGTTTTAATAGATCATGGTAGTACAACCTAGTAGTAAGGTTGAAAACAGTTTCTTTTAAGGAAAAATACAGTATGTCCGGGGCTTGGACGGTTAAAGGATCAACCCTAGTTATAGAGGACAGGTGTTTCATATGAATTCAATTTCATTTTTTCCTCATATGAATATGAGGAAAAAATGATATTTTCAGTTAAAGGACTTGGCAAGTAAAGCATCAATAATAACATCAGTTGTTGTTGAAGTTCTAACAGACACGCAGCATGCATAAAGCTAAAGGTCTGACTCAGAGCGTTTTCTGTTTTCAATGATGACCCCCCCCCCCTCCAAAAAAACTTAGAAATCACAAGCCACATGTTCCTGTTCCATCCATCCAGACCAGATGGCGGGCGCCGTCACGTTCGCAGTGTTCGCTTTATATGCCCCCGCCGAACGGCACAGAGGCCACATCTGGCAGATCCTGGCAACCTCGTGCCAAGCCGGCGCAAGCAGATGCACGGCCGTGCGAGACGTGTCGTGTATACCTGTCATCTCGCCGCAGAGATAAAAACATCATGTAGTCACTACAGCATGTTTGTGCCAAATGTTCACCATTCTCCAAAAAAAATATCAGACCTACAAGCTCATGGCGAGCTTGTAGATCTGATATTTTTTTTCAATAACTTAATCAAGGCCAATAAATGCAAAGTAATACTAATACTGCTAATGCTAGTGTGTATATATATATATATATATATATATATATATATATATATATATATATATATATATATATATATATATATATATATATATATATATATATATATATATATACACACATCTGATTGGCTGTTCTTTCACGTGAGAGGAAAAAAAAAGCTCTGTCATTGGGCACTCAGAGGCTTAAACTAAACTAGCAGTTACGACAACTCTGCTCACTTCGTGTACGGTCCAATGGAGGCGCTTCAACATTGACCTCTATTGAATAGGGACAACGTGACCAGGCCCCTCAATGTCGCAGCCCCCACCCCACTATACTGTGTAACAGCAGTCAGCCAGCCCAACCGCAGCGCAACGCACTAACATAGTGACGCAGAGACTATATAGACATCCGCGACTAGAAACCCCACGGATTAAACAAGAGAACGAGTGAAGCACCATATTCAGCTTCATAAAGTCGCTGTTGTGTCCGAGTTGAGCTGTGTCGCTCGGTCTGTAATGATGATCGACACAGCTGCCTGTTACTCTTCTCGCCTGATTCTCCAACGCAGTTGCAAATCTGTGCGTTCATTTTGTGTTAATTAAATTAATCTTCTGCACACGTGAACAACAACGCCAGAGCTGGCTGTGGGCTAATGTTTGTTCTTAAACGCCCCATTGTTTCAAACGTTCCCCTGTGCAGCTTTCCATGCAGCTTCATACTGTATGATTCTGTAAAACAATGGTGTTGTGATCTTGTAGAACAGTGGTTTTCACTGTTCTACAAGATCACATAATTTGAAGGCATTTTAGCCCCACAGACCCCAAAACTAAAGATTTCTTTTGTTTTGTCCACAATACCAGACTGGATACCAGTCACACATAGAGATCAAAATTACCATTAATCTACATTCTCTAGTTGTGTAGACCTTAGGCTAATTCACATGATGAATATTTCAATTCTTGAGAACTAATAATTGCATAATGCCTTTCAGGTTAAGTCAAGGACCCCTTAGGCTTAGCTGAGAGTGAGTCAGTGAGAGACAGGGACCCCCATAATCTACTGTATGTGTAGATTAAGATACACATAGACTTGTTCGACTGTACACTGTGTGCAGTGATCTGTAAATGCATGTTTTATAATATTTGTTTCTTTTCTATTTACTGTATAGGCCTATGTTAGAAGCATTAGTCCCTGGAACAATATAATTTAATCTCTTAACCCTAAAGGCCTACACCTCAAATTGACCTTTGAGGTATGCAATAAATAATAATTATATAATTGTATGCTAATCCAACAATAACACAATAACCAGCAGAGAGCAGAGCTCAGCAGGCCCTTTATTTCCTTTTTTTTTTCTAGTTAGGAAGTTAGAGATGCAGACTAGAGTTATAGTACTATCCTACAGTAAAACAATGCATTGTTTTGAATTTAAATGTATTGGATTTTGACATTTTTTTGGAAAATGATGTTGAATTGCTACCAGATCGCATCGTATCGCATCGTATCAATTTGTGGCAGTTTTTTTTTTTTTTTTTTTCGGGTGGAATTAGGTCCCCACCAATGTGAAAGAGAAAATTTCGCCCTTGGCTGCAGTCATCAAAAACAATGGCTATCCAATCAAGTATTAACTCTTGTGTGTATCATCTGTTTAAAGCAAACAGAAAAGAAAACATGGAATGCTTAAAAGTAGTGTTTTTGGCAGTGCAATGCCACAGCTATTGATGTAAGAATTTAAGTGATTTTGGTTATCATCAAGAAAACCATGGAAGATGAATAGTTCTTAGTTCTTGAATTAAACTCTCATGAGCCAAGCATTAAAATGAATAAGAAATTGAAGAAAACAAACACACACACCACACACACACACACACACACACACACACACACACACACACACACACACACACACACACACACAGTGAGTGTGTGTGTGTGTGTGTGTGTGTGTGTGTGTGTGTGTGTGTGTGTGTGTGTGTGTGTGTGTGTGTGTGTGTGTGTGTGTGTGTGTGTGTGTTCAACTCGTCTTGCTCCACTCCATTGGGATCCATTCAAAACAAAACAAACAACCAAAAAATCCACACTGCTTTCTCTGAATAATAAGTACTTTTGTGAAAATAACCCTACATATAGATCCTTATGGTGATTTTTGACTGCATCGCGGGCAAACAAAACCACCGTGCTCCTAGAGCAGCTGGGTCTACTTCCCTGGACACTGGAAGTTCTTGAATATACAGTATGAATGTCATGCAGTAACTCATACGACCAACGGACCAACGGAAGGGATAAAAGTCCTGTAACTGAAAGTGGTACCACCCCCCCCCCCCCAGTTGGTAAATGTTACATCCGCCCCTGGTTGCGGGTCCAGGGCTCACACACATGTCCATATATGGACATGGTGTGACGTCCCGCTGAAGTACATGTGTGTGTCCTTGAGCCAGCCATGGGATCTGAACCCCATGAACCTCTCACCTAATACGGCAGATTAAGTTTCTCTGGATCGGAGCGTGCATGCGTGAGCTCCCTTTCCTGAAATAAATCTTCGCTACACATCTGCGATAAATAATCAGCCATGTGCTAACCGTTATTCCCTTCCGGATGTATAATGTTTTATTTTTTTCCTAGTGAATTATAAAAGCGTCCTTGCCAGCTTGATGTAGACGTACGTGCCTAATTGAGTCACCTTTATGGATAAACAAGACACTTGACTGCCTGTTCATGCTTTGGTGAACATTACATATGCAATGTGTCCTTGTTTTGTGGGTAATTCCGAACATTCACCTTTCGTCCTTAACAGTTATCGTGCCGTGGAAATAGATCTACGTCTCCCGTTATCATTATGATTTACAGTAACGACTGATGCCGCTGCCGTTGAGCTACGCCTTTGATCGTTACTTACCGGCGCCGGTTTAATACGATCCCCATGCTAACAGCAGCGTGCAGCGACCGCATCCACCATTGATAGACCATAATAAGGGACGGACCAAACCGGAAACCGGAAGTGTGTGTCGCCAACTAACTTGTCCGTGGGGAAACATGGACCGAAACATGAAATATGACTTTTTGATGAAAAACGCTGGCACTGGCTACCTCAAAAAATATGAAAAAGGGCTGGCACTGGGAGTGTTAACATAAAACCCAATCCGGTATGACTATTTGCGATGCGTTTGCAGGGAGAGACATTACAGTGAGTAAATTGTGCAAAGGCATTGACATCAGTTCCTCAGAAGGTTTCTTTCTTAGTATATTGCACTCTCCCACAAGAACACATTTTTTACCCCCCAGTGCTATGGAAGTCACTAGTGGATAGAAGATCTAGAAGCAGCTCCTCCTCATGCTGGTCACCAAAACATTTTGGATTTAAAAGCTTTATAAAAAAAATAAAACTAAGGGTATTTTGGGTATAATTTCAGTTAATTTTAGTTAGATTTCTGAACCCACATTACAGTTTTAGTTTAGTTAGCGTTTTTTTGCATTCATTTTTTAGTTTTGATTAGTTTCAGTTAACTCAAATGTTTTTTTTGCAATTTTAGTTTTCGTTTTTTAGTTTAAGTTAACTATTATAACCCTGGTGACCACCAGTCACAGCCCCTCCCCCTATCCACCAAGAAGGTGCAGTGCACCAAAACATTGTGGGAATAGGGGGCATTAAGTAGCATTGATGACACCAGAGGCGCCTGGCATGCTGCTAAAACCACTAGGGCTGTTGAATGATTAAAATTTTTAATCGCATTAATAAAAGCTTCAAAATTAATTTAATCATGATTAATCAGGATTCATTTTTTTGTCCAAATATATGCCATGTTCTCCTGTACAGCCTGGCTCCTGAACAGAATCTGGGGGAAGAGAAGATGTGTTTTTTTTTTTTTTTTTTTTTTGTAGTTCCCTCTGGTTACAGGGAGACACAAATATGTCGCCGTAAAACTGTGCTCTACCCATGGAAAATGCTCAGCGGATTGACTGTGGAGTGCACATGAGTTAATTACATTAACATTTTTAATCAGATTTATCGACAAGGTCCTGGCCACATACAGATTTCGCTGGCGAATTCAAAAATGTGCAGATAGAGCAGTGCATCAAATACCTTCATTCTCTTTCCACCGTGTGAAAAGACGTTAGAAGTCCTAATCAAGTGATAACACATGTCCACGAGGTGAACGCAGCAGGAGGACACAGGGACGGATGTAACATTTCCCAATTGGGGGGGGGCAGGAGAAAATGGTATGGGTGCGACTTCATGGCCTTCATACCTGATGATCATGTTTTAGGGTAGAACAAAATTCATGGCACTCCATCTTTAAGCAAGTAAAGCATCAATAATAACATCAGTTGTTGTTGAAGTTGCAACAGGAAGGCAGCATGCATAAAGCTAAAGGTCTGACTCAGAGAATTTTCTGTTTTCAATGATGAAATGCTGTTGGGTTAGTGGTGACACAGCTGTCGTTAGTTAGTAGCAGTAGTAGTGTCTCAAATCATTTTTAAATGTAAGCACTTTAATTTCTTGGGTATCTTGGGTTGCTTTGCATGCCATCATGTTTGGTGGGGCAGTCAGGGCATTTGGGGGGGGGGCATTGCCCCCCCATGCCCATACCTAGATCTGCCCCTGGGAGGACATACGTTGGACAAAACACGACGGGACACAATCCATCTGTTCACCACATCTCTCTCTCTCTCTCTCTCTCTCTCTCTCTCTCTCTCTCTCTCTGGAAGAAATTGAGCGGATTAAAATTCCTGTTTCGTACGCCGGGTCTGTCTGTGCGAGAGTAACTTTATGATAGATGGGGTTCTGTGGGAAAAGACATTGTTCAATGGCTGTCCTCGCGTGACTGAACCGCTTAAATGCACTTATATCATCTCCCCCACACACAACAAACACACACACACAAACATTCCCCACTTCGCCCTGTGACGAAAAGAGGAGAGCCAGCGAAAGCAACGGCTTCATAACCGTTTTGTACGGCAATTGTCGGAACTGTTTTGCATATCAGCCGACCGTTTTGCATTACAATCAATCGTTTTCCCTACTAATCCTAACCCTAGCGCCTAAACCTAAACATAACGTCAATAAAACCTATGCCTAAACCTAACCATAACAGCAAACCCTAAAAATAACCTCAGTAAAACCTATTCTCAGTGTTGAAGTGGAACTTTTAGAAGTGGGGGGGACGCCTCTTAAAAGGATCCCTGTCTATAACATAAACATTGCTTAAAACAGGGGTGCCCAACCTCTACTTTTCAGCAGCCAACCCCTCCGGGATCTACCAGTCCAATATCAACATTTCAAACCGCACGTATCGTTGCCGGCCTGCAGTAACACAACAACACAACACAACGTTGTTTTACCACTTTACTTTATGTCCATATAAGCATAAAGTATAACGGACTTGTCATAAATAGGCCTACAACAGACTTGGGCAAACACTGCCATTGCAAATGCAATCATAATAAGAACAGTCCAGAATAGTCCATTATAAGTTGCAGAACAGTCCATTACACGTTGAACAATACTGTTGGCATAATTCACAGACAGCAGACAACAATCCTCCAAATGAGCCGCTTCGTAGACAGACAGACACGCAGACACGCACGCACACACACATACACACAAAAATATCGCTCTTTTTTCATTTCCACCTCATTTTTTTTTCTTTCCTCCCCACATCTCCCAAGATCCACTCATGATCAGGCCAAGATCTACTGGTACCTGTAGATCCCGATCTACTGGTTGGGCTCCCCTGCTATATAACATAGAACAGCACAGGGAGCTGTCTGTGGTGCTAAAGTGTTTCTATATAACATAGAACAGCACAGGGAGCTGTCTGTGGTGCTAAAGTGTTTCTATATAACATAGAACAGCACAGGGAGCTGTCTGTGGTGCTGAAGTGTTTCTATATAACATAGAACAGCACAGGTAGCTGTCTGTGGTGCTGAAATGTTTCTATATAACATAGAACAGCACAGGGAGCTGTCTGTGGTGCTGAAATGTTTCTATAGAACATAGAACAGCACAGGGAGCTGTCTGTGGTGCTGAAGTGTTTCTATAGAAAAGCACAGGGAGCTGAACATACTTTCCATATATAACTAAAATTAACAAATAAAAACACCAATGGCATCTTATTTCTTTCATAAATAGAGAATATTTCACTCAACAGGAACTGCTCCTGGCGAGTCTGATGATGTCACGTGTGATCTAGCTCTATGGAATATATGGATGAACATGCTCTGTGACATCATCATCCTGCGACTGAAGCACCTCCTATTGAGTAAAAGATTCTCTATTTATGAAAGAAATTAAGTATTGAAGGTGTTTTTATCTGCATGTCATAGTTATAAAAGGCAAGTATAGTGTTTTAAGGCATATTTGTCTTATTAGGCAGGGATCCTTTTAAAGAGGAATTCCACCGAATTTCAATTTTTTTTTTTTTTTGGGAAAAAAAAAAAAAAAAAAAAAAAAAAAAAACATAAAATTGAAACTAATCTCAACATCAAATGATGATCCTCCCTCCGTGGCTAAAATGCAGAAGAAACAGTGGGCCTGGTATGAAAATGGTTGAGACTAGATTGACTAGATTGACTCTAGCGCAATCTAGTGCATTTTGGAAGTGCCACTAGTGCATTTTGGATTTTGGCAGTTGGCAACACTGCTCCACACTCCAGCCCCCAGACACAGCGTACCCACTCATCCTTAAGGTTTATATTACAGGCGACAGCTACGACACACGGCATTGTACATTGCGTGATAGACTTGTGCGGGCAGCTCTTCTCTGACTGAAAGACGTCACAGTTATTGGCACCTTTTCCTTTACAAAAGCCCTGACTGGAAAATTGCCACCATATATATTTCACTCATGTTACACCAGAAACCTTAGTAACGTTTCAAATGAGACCTTATTTGAGTCTCGGAGAATTTCAATAAAGATTGAATGAATTAATGAACCTAGTGGATGTTTTTTTTTTGGGCACGTTTTGCATGCAAAGCACCCGACAAAGTCTGCGCAGCGAAACACTGCAACGCGCGTTAAAGCGGAGAAGCAAATTTGAGTCTTGTACACAATTATCTGGGCGGGGCGTGTGATTCCAACTCGCATCGTTCCCAAGTTGGCCAGTGCCCAACGGGGACCGCCGTAGACTTTGGTGGTTGGGCCCAGACTGCTAAAGGTCTGACTCAGAGAGTTTTCTGTTTTCAATGATGAAATGCTGTTGGTTTAGTGGTGACACATCTGCAGTTAGTTAGTAGCAGTAGTAGTGTTTCACATCATTTTAAATCCAGGCACTTTAATTTGAAATATCTTGCGTTGTTTTGCATGGCATCGTGTTTGGTTGGGCAGACTGGGTATTTAGGTGGGCATTGTCCCCCCCATGCCCATGCCTAGATCCGCCCCTGTATTGCAGTGGGCATAACTTTTACAAACACACACACACACACACACACACACACACACACACACACACACACACACACACACACACACACACACACACACACACACACAATTTGCATACACTTAACAACCAAGTGCCCGTACTAAGAGTTCTAAAGTTAGCGATAAATGCCACCTGTAAATGGCAAATCAATTTGGGCCCACGGGCCATTTCAGAACGCACCGCATCATCCAGCGACGCGTCGAGAACCAAAACACGGCAACCTTTTCGCCGCCGCCCTTTTCCAATTATCACATCACAGCAGAGTCAGATGGATTAACCCTTTGTGCAGTGAACGCGTTTTGGTGTTTTATCCGTTGAAAAATAGCAGATCTACAAGCTCATATCGCGCCACCGAGTGGCGCGATATGAGCTTGTAGTTCTGCTATTTTTTGAAAAAAATGTGAAAATGCGGTGCAAATCTTTGAAAACATTATTTCGGAAGCAAACATTTTTAACTCAAATCTTTGCTTCTGGGGGATCCCCTAGATCCCACTGACACAGAATCAGATTTTTGTTTCCAGAAAAACTAGAATCTCGCCCCAGGGACTAGAATTTAGTGTCACAAACTAGAATTTAGTGTCATGGACTATAATCTAGAATCGCGTGTCAGAAACTGGAATCTAACTTCAGAAACTACAATCTACTGAGAGGAACTAGAATCTACCGTGGGGGACTAGAATCTGGCATGAGGAACTAGAATCTAGCATCAGAAACTAGAATCTGACGCTAGGACACAATGGATTAAGGGCACCGTCGTGGACAAGGCCGACGGCATGTAAATGAAGGTGACAGAGTGACGTGTAATACACAATTATGGATATTTTCATAAACCAGCAGAGACGTATCAAAGGGGGGAAATAACAGGAAATTCAACTTTTTCAACTTCATTTTGTGTTTTTGGTGTGTGTGTGTGTTTTCTATTCCCAAAATGAAAGCTCCAATCAGAAGCTTGCATTCTGGTCACGTGGGCGGTTAGGCACGTCACAACAACGGACCGCTATGCTCAACAACAGACCTCCTTTTGCGGATGAACGTAGCCTACACAAATGCAGATAAATAAAAGCAGACTTGTTTGTCTGTACTATCTCTGTCAATTATTAGTCACTGTATATATTTACTGCTGGCATTTTACTTACTTTTATTAGTGTTAAAGTTTAAAGCTTAGAAATATTTCAAAAATTGCAGTCCAGAGATTATTTAATTGAGTTAATTCCCTGCCTCTGTTGGGGGCATTTCTACGCAAATATCAAAATGGACTCAATGAACGATCTTGATGTTTATGTAAAAAAAAAAAAAAGAAAAAAAAAAAAAAAGGTTAAGATTAGCAATTAATGAAGGGGTTAATGTTGCCAAAAAACAGCACTGGGCCTTCCAGGGTTAGACACTGTTGTTGTTGGCAGTGGAGTATTTTCCTTTTTTTTTTTTTATCCCACGATTTTGCAACCCATTTTTTCACCCATTGCCAATTCAATATATTCCTGGGCTCTATACACCCTCCGCCAACCTGAGGAGGCGGCGGACTTGCCTCATGCTTCCTTCAATGCATGAGGAGTCCAAGCTGCCTTCTTTTCACCTGACAGGGGGGAGTTTCCCTGGTCGGACCTCCATCAGGCGCCCCGGCTGGCCAGGGGGAGGCAGTTCAGAGCCCAGGATTACAGCATGTTTTTGTGGGGGTATCTACCCTAGGGGACACGGGGAGAATTAACATGCAAACTCCACACAGAAAGACCCTTTCGCCAACCCCGCCTCGGGTATGGGCACTGATGACGTGGAGTAGCAGACACGCCACCAGCACCCACAGCAGCGCCCCTAATTAATTAACCCATTGTGTCGTGACCCTCGATTTGAGTTTCTGACACCAGATTATACAGTAGTTCCTGACACCAGATTATAGCAGCAGCAACATTCTAGCTTTTGACGCTAGATTCTACAGTGGTTTCCGACACTAGATTCTAGTTATTGACACTAAATGATAGTTTCTGATACTAGGATCTCCTTTTTGACACTAGAATCTACTTTCTGACGCTAGAATCGAGTTTTTGACACTAGATTCTATAGTTTCTGACACTAGCTGGCTGTTACATTTCTCATTTAGGGGGGTCAGGAGAAAAAGGGCTTTTCGGTAACAGGACTTTTATCAGGCAATTAAGCATCTATAATAACAACAGTTGTTGAAGTTACAGGCACACAGCATGCATAAAGCTAAAGGTCTCAGAGACTCAGAGAGTTTTCTTTTTTTGGTGGTGCGACAAGTGTAGTTAGTTAGTTGCAGTAGCCTAGTCGTGGTTCAAATCATTTTAAATATAAGCGCTTTAATTTGAAATATCTTGGGCTGTTTTACATGCCATCATGTTTGGTGGGGCAGTCTGGGCATTTAGGGGGGCATTGCCCCCCCATGCCCAAACCTAGATCTGCCTCTGCTTTCACAGAAATTGGTCAGAGATGGTCAGTTACTTTTGATTATATCAGTGATTATTAGGGCTCAAAGATTTTCCTAACCATGGGTTATAATGGGACCGGACAGGTTTAGGGTTACAAATGTGAACCAAATGGAGAGGATACAAATGTGAACCAAATGGACCTAGCGGGTCCATTTGGTTCACATTTGTATCCTCTCCATTTGGCACATTTGTACCCTCTCAGGAAAAAGCTCTCTGAAAGAAAAATCACTAACATGGTGAAATAAATCTTGATGATGTCATCAGATGTATTAACACCATGTTAATGATTTTTTTCAGACATCAATTTTTAGGAACTTTTTATCATGTCCACACAAAATCTCTAAGGTATATTAATGACATAGGCCTATCAGAATGTTGAAAATGGGTGGAGTTCCCCTTGGCTTTAAAGCGCAAATAACATGGCCCCCCCCCCCAATGCCCATGCCTAGATCCGCCCCTGCGTTGCAAAACACAACATAGCCTCATGAATAATACTTTCTGCATTTCGCTGGAAGAACCAGGAGCTGTCAGGGGAGCGCAGAAGCGGTGATCGGTCGATGTGTCACGGCGCCGCTGGAGCGCTCGTACGAGTCGAGTCCAGCGGCGGCGGCTCCTGCCTGCTTGATTCGCGCCTCGTCACGCGCGCCAGCACACACACGCTCGGCCCGGCCATTTGTAAAGCCGCGTGTCTCTCGCCTGTTCTATTGAGACTGACTGACGGGCATTCCAACTGTGCTCTGCTTGAACGCATGCAGCCGACGCCGAAAGTTGAATACGCCAGGAGTTGTCTGAGAGAAAACTTTCTCTGCTATATACGCTGCAAAACACGGGGTTGTGAGGTAACACTTTAAATTGGTCACAGTGTTTAGAATCTAAGCCAGGAGTTTTCAACAGGTGGTCCTTGAGAGGGTCCCAGATGGTCCCAAGCAAAGTTGGTGCAGATGTAACTCTTTGAGAGCGTAAAAATGAAACCAAATGGACCCTTGCGGGTCCATTTGGTTTCATGTTTACGCTCTCAAGAGTTCAAATATTCATCATGTGAATTAGCCCAAGTCTACACAACTAGAGAATGTAGAAGATTTAGTGGTCATTTTGATCTGTATGTTTGACTGTTTTGTTTCCCAAATCCAGCCTGGAATTGTGGACAAAGGCAAAATAAATCTTTAGTTTTGGGGTCTGTGGGGCTAAAATGTCCTCAACTGGTGGTCCATGGCTCAAATGCTGAATAAATGGTGGGCCCTGGTATCAAAAAGGTTGAACACCCCTGATCTAAACAATAGAACAGGATTAAAGGGGATCCACCATGAATTCGATATTTTTCAAGATTTTTGGTTTCAGGCTTTTAGGTTCCAGTTCCAGTTATTTTTCCAACCCCCAATAATGTTTTTTTGTTTTTTGTTTTCCTCCAAACAGTGGGACCTTCATTGAGAAATCTGTGATTTTCTGCGTGTCTGAATGTGCCCTCTGGTTTTGTTCAAGTCCAACTTTGCCTCCACCCTTTAAGTCATTGGTACACCGGTACGTGAATCATCTTCTTCACACCCTCCATCTTCTCCCATTATGGTCCGATTCCCACCTCCCCTCACCCCTCCTACGGAGACGGAGGTAAGAGGGGATATGTATAGTGAGGAGGACCCAAATCCAGCCTGTTATTGTGGACAAAGGCAAAAGAAATCTTTAGTTTTGGGGTCTGTGGGGCTAAAATGTCCTCAAATGGTGGTCCTTGGCTCACATGCTGAATAAATGGTGCACCCTTGTATGAAAAAGGTTGAAAACCACTGCCCTAAACCACATATGTCAAACTCAAGGCCCGGGGGCCAAATCAGGCCTGTGAATGAATTATCTTCAGCCTGCGGGATGATATTGAATTAGTATTAGAACTGGCCCATGATGAGAAATAAATGCAACTAATTGTTTTACTTCCTCAACTCAGTCTCATTTACTTTCTCAATTAACTACGAAATCAGCACTTGGTGAGGATTTCCCCGAAAAATAGCAGGTGTGTGGCGCGCTATGAGACCTGCTATTTTTCATTAAACTGCTGTTTTTCATTAAAACTTAAAACAGTTTTTAATACAGGCAGCTTCATCTGTACAATTATCTTGCCATTAAGAGACATTGATTTTTGAAGGGAAATTACTTTTTTGCTGTTTGACAGGGACGTCATCGTAAACTGGTGTTAAAACACAGACCGGTATCTCTGGCCATCGACTTGTACCAATTTTTCTATTTTGGCCCACTCTGTATTTGGGTTTGACACCCCTGAAACCAATACAAATAAAGCACTTTGAAAACCAAGGCTGTGCAGACAGTGTGCGCCTCCTTGGCTGTTGAACAACAAATACGATCATCTGTTCACACTTCAGACGCAGATGGCACGGCGGGTCACGGAATTCCCCTTCGCTCTAGTCTTAAAAAACAAACTCATCTGTAATCCACGCACCGTCACCTTTTACGCCAAGGAAAAACGAGAGCGTCGCCTGTCAAAAACACAACCCAAAGACGAAACCATCGAGGCGACGTTATGTCACCATGCCGTGCAAACGGCCTCCGCTCGTGCCAACCAAGTGTACAAACTACTTAATATACCTGTCCTTGTCACTCCAAAAAGGTGCCATCTGGCACGACGCTACAGCATACAGCTGTGGCATATTGTGCTGTGCTGCGCGTTGGCTCAGGGGAGCCATGAATGACATTAGGCTATCAATTACGAAACGGGTCGCCGGGTGACTTACAGAAGCACCTGGGCTTGTTTGACTACTGGAACTTTTTTATTTTTTGAGGGGGGCCGGGAAGGGAAGCAGATTCAGAAGCGTACTGAACTTTTGGGTGCAGCAGTGGTGCAGCCATAAAGTGTGAAGAATTGTGCCCCTCTTGCCAGGCTATTCCGCAACCTCTCACCCAGCCTCATGTCTCTCCTAGCCACCCACCCACCCACCCACCTCCCATCTTCTTTTCAGTTTTTTTTTTCTTTTTTTTCTTTTCTTTTTTCTCTCTCTTTTGTTCATTTTTCCCCTGTTTTTCCTCTGTCTTCTTATTTTGTTTCTTTTTTTTTTAGTAGATTAGAAGACTTTTGTCAATAGATTTCTTTCTCTGCATATATGAAATAGGGTGGGCAATATAAGCTATGGCTTCAGTCCAGACCCTTTTGGTCAGCCTGATAATTTAGATAGGCAACTGTCGATGCCTAACTGTAACGCAGTCTAATGCTGTTTTATTTTATGCTTTTTGACCAAATAAACTAACTAACTAACTAACTAACTACCTGTCTTTGTATTATCCCTGCCAACTTGGCGCATTTGGCGGCATGTTTAGCTTTTTTCCAGACCCCCATAACGCCAAAAATTACTGGGAAAAACTCCTGTGCCGTCCTGGGCTTTTTGCCTGTTGTGTTGGGGGCAAAATTGGTTGACAGGCGCCAGAGATAAATCCCTCGTTTTTCACCATTTTTCCTCCTATGATAGAGTCCTCCTCCCTTCCTAGAAAGGGCCATTGGTAACCAAATACACCAGGGGTTTTCAACAGGTGGTCCGGGGACCACCAGTGGTCCTTGAGAGGGTTCCAGGTGGTCCCCAGGCTAAATTATGGAAAGTTGGTTAACCAGATGTAACTCTTGAGAGTGTAAAAATGAAACCAAATGGACCCTTGCGGGTCCATTTGGTTTCATTTTTACGCTCTCAAGAGTTAAAATATTCATCATCTGAATTAGCACCACTTAATTCAGAAGTCTGCACTGTTTTGTTTGCAAAATCCAGCCTGGAATTGGGAACAAAACCAAGATAATTCTTTAGTTTTAGGTCTTTGGGGCTAAAATGTCGTCAAATGGTGGTCCGTGGCTCAAATGCTGAATAAAGGGTGGTCCCTGGAATGAAAAAGGTTGAAAACCCCTGAAATACACCCTTATATTTCTGTCTGATCTATACTCTTGAGATGGATCTATACTCTTGAGATCGTAAAATGAAACCAAATTTGGCTTCGTTTTACACACTCTCAAGAGTTAAATTATATTTAAACATCTGAATTGCCCAATCTTCAAGAATCTACACATTTAGACAATGTAGAAGAATAATTATCTCTCCTAAATTAGTCCGAGAGACTAAACGGTGGTCCTCCTCTGTGGGTAAAAGGCAGAACAAATAGTGGGCCCTGGTATGAAAATGGTTGAAAACCTACTGCTCTAGGGCATTCTAGTGCCTTTTGGAAGTGCCACTCTAGCGCATTGCAACACTGTCCCTCTCCCCCAGCATGTCTCTCTCTCTCTCTCTCTCTCTCTCTCTCTCTCTCTCTCTCTCTCTCTCTCTCTCTCTCTCTCTCTCTCTCTCTCTCTCTCTCTCTCTCCCTGTCTGATATGTGTGTGTTCGGCTCGTCAGCCTGGCTCTGTGTTCCTGGCTGTCACCGTGCCCTTGTCGTCTTGTGTTACACAAGCACCCCCCAGCGCAGCCCACGCCGGTCCCATGCACACCCCACAGCTGTTCCTTGTCGTGTTCATTAGTCCCCAGCGTACGGTACGCCTATACGCGTATATACACTACACCTGTCCGTGTCCCTTTCGGCGTCTGTCGGACGGTCGTATACAGACGGGAGACAGCGTATCGCGGGGGTTGTGTTGTCAGCCAGTCTGACGTGTCAGTGTTTCTGCTATTATAATAGGCACTATGTTCTTGGTTCCAGGCCAGGACTGTTATACCTGTATCATGTACTGCGGTGTCTGCCGCCTCCTTGGAACGCAGTAACTCACCCCATAAGGGTAAAAGGACTTGGAACTGGAACTCCAACTCCAACTCCAACCTTGCACTCGTTGGGAGTGCACTACGCTCCAACCGTGGCGGCCATGTTTGATTCAAAAAAGGAGGACTTGCATTTTTCACCAATGGCTTCGAATTCTACCCAAGTGAAACTACTGTGTTGCGAGAGCATATTCGACGTCTCTGGTTATAAGAAAATCCCCATTTAATCATTTGCAGAAAATAAACACTGAATGTAGAGCCGCTGCTCCTTCGCCTGGAAAGGAGCCAGCTGAGGTGGTCCGGGCATCTGGTTAGGATGCCACTCGAGCGCCTCCCTAGGAAGGTCCTCGAGGCACGTCCCACTGGGAGAAGACCCCGGGGAAGACCAAGGACCAGACGGAGGGATTACATCGACTCTCTGGCCTTGGAGCGCCTCGGGATCCCCCAGGAGGAGGTCGCCAATGTTGCTCGGGACAGGGAAGTCTGGAGCTCTCTGGTGGAGCTGTTGCCCCCGCAACCCGACCTCGGATAAGCGGAAGAAGATGGATGAATGGATGTTAAATAGTATATAGCCCCTGAATATGATACGACCCCATTTTTTAGGATATTTCCATTGGGGAATAAACGTTGTCTTATGTTCAGGCCAAGAGGGTATTTTTTGAATAGCTTAAGTAACATAGGGCTCATTTACTGTACTGAGCCTTTGCATTCAAATGTGTAGTAGAGCATTTGCGTGTATAAAAGCTTGAAAAATTGACTACTAGCAGAGAATTTTTCTTCAAAATTGTGCATTTGAGTAAACATACTTCACGGTTGCATCCCCACCACGGCTCATTTGTCAACAAATATTAATCATGACCCAAATGTGTGTCTATTATCAGACTACTCTGTGGATTACCGTATTATGCCTGAAGAAGGTCATCATCACTGCATTTAACAACGTTTAGGGTACTGTATGTGTACATCACTTGACTAGCTTTTATACTCTACTACATTTATTTGAAAGCTTGATGTACTGAATTAGCCACGGTCTCCAGGCTTACATCTGCGCTGCGAAATGAAATTTGCGCCACATTTTCACATATTTTTCAATAAGTAAAATAGTGCCAATACTGCTATGAAACTAATGCTAACTAATGCTAATAATGCTAAGTAATGCTAATGCTAAGTACTGGTAATAATGCTAATGATGCTAAATGATGGTAATGACACTAAGTAAGTAATGCTGGTAATGCTAAAGGTCTGAATTACAGCCGTCTGTGTAAAAAAAAAAAAGAAGCTAATTCCCATCTCTGCAGTGAAAATTGATTATGTTTGCTCTCAGTCTCAACCAGTGAACCACTACTTCTCCAATTTGCTATCTCTTAAGTGAAGTAAAAATGAATAAGAATAATAATAATAATAATAATAATAATGATAATAATAATAATAATAATAATAATAATAATAACAATAGTTTTTTGCGTTCACGGCAGGCATTTTCAATTCAAATTGACAGGCTTTGTGTACGCAAGTAGCTCGGTGAACACACATTGCACTTTTGCCATACCAAAATACGGCTAATGATCACAAATTAGTGCCTTTCGTGAACACGGCTGTGTTGACACTGTTTTATCAATGGGGGGCAGCAGAGATCTATGGTGTACACGGGCCATATTTTGTGTGCACGCCCAATACTTTAAGTATAGTCCAGCCATGGTTGGTTCTCAAAGTGTGGTTCGGGGGCCCCTGTGGGTCCAACTACTGTATGTACAGTGGCCATAGTTTGTGTGCATGACCAATAATTTTACACAAACATTTCTAGACTATAGTACAATCCAGCCAAGGCTGGTTCCCAAAGTGTGGTTCGGGACCTCTGGGAGACCAACTATGTACATGGGCCATAGTTTGTGTTCACGGCCAATACATTTACACAAACATTTCATTGCTATAGTACAATCCAGCCATGGCTAGTTCATAAAGTGTGGTGTGTTGACCTCTGGGGTTCCAACTATGTACACAGGACAGTGTTTGTGTGCACGACCAATAGTTTTACTTGAACATTTGTTGGTTATATTACAGGACAGCCAAATACAGTCACGCCTGGTTCCCAAAGTGTGGTTCGGGGATCTCTGAGAATCAAACTATGTACACGGGCCAGAGTTTATGTGCATGACAAATAGTTTTACAAGAACATTTCAAGGTTATATTGCAGGACAGCCTCGTACAGCCACGGCTGGTTCCCAAAGTTTGATTTGGGGACCTCTGAGTTGCCACCTATGTACACAGGCCATAGTTTGTGTGCACGGCCAATACTTTTACACAAACATGTCAAGGCTATAGTATAATCCAGCCATGGTTGGTTCCTAAGTGAGGTTCAGGAACCTCTGAGAATCCAACTATGTACATAGGCCATAGTTTGTGTGCACGGCCAATACCTTTACACATGCATTTCTAGGCTATAGTAAAATCAAGCCATAGCTGTTTCCCAAAGTATTGTTTGTGGACCTCTGGGGTTTCAACTATGTACATAGTTACATATGAACATTTCTAGGTTATATGACAAGGCAGCCTAGTACAGCCATGGCTGGTGCGTAAAGTGTGGTTCAGGGACCTCTGGGAGTCCAACTATGTACACAGGTCATAGTTTGTGTACACAGCCAATATTTATACACAACATTTCAAGACTATACTACAATCCAGCCATGGCTGGTTTCCAAAGTGTGATTCAGGGACCTCCGGGATTCTAACTATATACGGTACATAGGCCATAGTTTCCATGCACGATCAATAATTTTACACCATCATTTCTAGGCTATAGTACAATTCAGCTGGGCTGTTTCCCCAAAATGTAGTCCGACCACATGGTTGGATTCCCAGAGGTCCCCGGACTACAGTTTGTGTGCACGAGACACGACCAATACTTTTACATAAACATTTCAAGGGTATAGTACAATCCAGCCATGACTGGACTGGGAGTCCAACTATGTACACAGGCCATAGTCTGTGTGCACGGCCAATAGTTTTACACAGACATTTCAAGGCTATATAACAACCAGCCATGGCTGGTTCCCAAAAAGTAGTTTGAAAACCTCTGGCATCCTGTGTACACTATATACAAGCAACTATGTACACAACCATAGTTTGTGTCACGAGCAATACTTTTGCATGAACATGCATAGGCTATAGTTCAGTCCAGCCTAGTGCAGCCATACTAGTCGCTGGACATTGGCATGTCATATGAGTGTGGAATAGCTGAGTGTCCCTGTTGTTTCCTAGGGAACGGATTTCCAACAATGGCTCTTTAACACAATTTGCATGCTGTGTCTTGATTGGCCACTCCAGTTTTCTAAAATGTCCCTACTTTAGAACTGGGGTGGCCAATCTGGATACAGTAAGCATCCAAGCATTTTTTGCCAACAGCTGATTCAGTTTGCATTATTAGCTAGGCTAGCTCCAGGGACCTGCCAGCATCGTAGATCCTTGCAGATGCTAATAGTTTATACATGACATCTACACGGCCAATAGTTTTACATGAATGTGTCCTTACTATAGTCCCAAACCCCACTTTAGGAGCCTGCCATGGATGTTCTGTACCTAGAGATGTTCATGTAAAACTATTGTACAGAGTTGCCCCCACAGATTTCCCCAAACCACACTTTGGGAAACAGCCATGGCTCTACTAGGCTGGACTGTACTATAGCCTAGAAATGTTCATATACAACTATTGGTCTTGCACAAAAACAATGGATCATGTGCATAGTGGTGCCGCCAGAGGTCCTCAAACCCCATTGTGGGAACCAGCCATGTCCTAGTACTAGTCTGTCCTTTAATATAACCAAGAAATGTTAATTTAAAACTATAGGTCGTGCATGCAAACTATGACCTGCATACATAATTGGACTCCCAGAGGTCCCTGAACCAAGCTTTGGGAACCAACCATGGCTGTACTAGGCTGGACTGTAATATAGCCTATACATGTCCATGTAAAAGTATTGGTATTGCACACAAACTATGGTTTGTGTACAATACATCCCAAAACCACACTTTCAGAACCAGCCATGACTGGATTTTGCTAAAGCCTAGAAATGTTCTTGTAAAAGTATTATTTTTGCACACAAACTATGGCCTATGTTCATAGTTGTATTCCCAGAGTTCCCCAAACCACACTTTTACTACTTACTATGCAGTCCTGTAATATAACCTAGAAATATATAAAACTATTGGTAGTGCACACAAACTATGGTCCGTATACATGGTTGGACTCCCAGGGCTCCTCGAACCACATTTTGGGAACCAGCTGTGGCCGTAGTAGGCTGTCCTGTAATATAATCTAGAAATGTCCATGTAAAACTATTGTTTTTGCACATAAACTCTGGCCTGTGCACATAGCTGGACTCTCAGAGGTCCCTGGACCATACTTTGTGAACCAGCCATGGCTGTACTAGACTTCCTTTATTATTTAACCTAGAAATGTTCTTGTAAAAGTATTGGTCGTACACAAAAACTCTAGTTTGTGTACATACGTAGTTGGATGGCAGAGGTCCTCCAACTACACTTTGGGAACTAGTCATGGCTGGATTGTACTATAGCCTAGAAATGTATGTGTAAAAGTATTGATTGTGCACATAAACTATGGCCTGTGTAGATACTTGGTTTCCCAGAGGTCCCTGAATCACACTTTGGGAACTACCCATGGCTGGATTATATTTTAGCCTTGAAATGTTTGTGTAAAAGTATTTGCTGTGTACACAAACTATGGCCTCTGTACATAGTTGGACTCCCAGAGGTCCCCGAACTAAACTTTGGGAACCAGCCGTGGCTGTACTAGGCTGTCCTGTAATATAACCTAGAAATGTTCATGTCTATGTAAAGGTATCGGTTGTCCACACAAACTATGGCCTATGAACATATGGTAGTTGGAAGCCAGATGTCCCCAAACCAAACTAGCTATGGCTGAGCTGTCCTATAGCTTAGAAATGGTCACATGAAACTATTGGTCATGCACACAAACTATGGCCTGTCTACATAGTTGGACCCCCAGAGGTCCCCAAACCACACTTTGGGAACGAACCATGGCTGGACTGTTTTAAAAAGATTGGTCATGCACACAACTATGGCCTGTGCACATAGATCGACTCCCAGAGGTTCCCGAACAATACCTTTGGAATCAGCCATGGCTGGATTGCCTTGAAATGTTCGTGTAAATGTATTGGTTGTTTACAAAACTATGGCCTGCGTACATTGTTGGATTTCCAGAGGTCCCTGAACCACACTTTGGGAACCAGCTAGGGCACCAGGATCACACCGGGATTTCGGGCACAGGGAACTCAATTTCCCCTGTCTTCTGTCTTCCCTGGAGGTTATACATTCTTGCGGTGCCCGTGGGACCCAATGACCCAATGTTGGCCTCACATGGTCTAAATGCAGGCGGTCACATCCTTTTATCCAAATTATACAATATCATCTTCAAAATGAATTATATAACTTGCATTGTACTCTGTGCATGCAATGTCAGCAAATAAAGCCTGTGTTTATTTATAGTTTGCATAGTATAGTATAGTATTATATAGTTTGTATAGTATTTAATGACCACACCAACTGTACTGCATAGGGCTACAGTATAAATATTTTATGGCATCATGGTATGCCATGCCCACACCATGATGATCATCAAGGCTCAATCAGCTGATCTTCTTGTGATGTGCAATGTACAAGACGATAGAGAGTCATTGTCAGCTTGTACACAGAATATGAATTAGGAGTGGGCAAAAAAAATTGCAAATATATTGTGATTCTTAATGTCATGATATCAATATCGTATAGCCAGGTTCATATATATATATATATATATATATATATATATATATATATATATATATATATATATATATATATACACACACACACACACACACACACACACACACACACACACACACACACACACACACACACACACACACACACACAGAAAAGTGTGACTGATGGTATATTGCTACATTGAAGTGTATGATTGAACATGGTATAAGTTGTTTCAAATTGCTTGAAAATGTTGTAGTTGATCTGAACATTTCGTGTTTCATATTGTTTAGAAATGTTAAAAATAATGTAATAAAAACACAGTAATTTGTGGGAAAATATTGTGTAAATGTATTGGCTCTGCTCACAAACTATGGCCTGCATACATAGTTGGACTCCCAGAGGTCCCTGAACCACACTTTGTGAACCTTATCTCTGGTCTTACAATGTGCTATAGGTGAGGATTCTACCAATAGAGAGAGAAGCAAGTAATTCTAGTAAATCAGCAGATCTACAAGCAGATCTACATGGTCAAAGATCTGAGGGATGAATAAACAACTATTTAAAATGTGTTAATCTAAACAATGTTTTTGGTTTGGATTCACAAAATACAGTAGAAAATAGAAATGCATCAGAATGCAACAGATCCCCCCCCCCCCCCCCCCTCCTCCTCCTCCTCCCACAGCACTTGGCACATTCTGGATTGAACCATCGTTAAGTGCAGTGGACTGCACCTGCTAGTTCTCAACTAGTCAGCTAGTGTGGCAAGGGAGAAGTTGCACTGTGGAACTGTTTGGACGGAGGACACAGGTGATGATAAACTTGATTCATTTACTATTAAATGAATGTTTGACCGCAGAAATGTTTGTTTCATATGTGTTGTAACTCTGTAAATAAATTCAACACAGCATTTACAGTGTTTGCTTTTGAAAGGACATTAGCTAGGACTAAGGCAGGGCCTGATTTAGCCAACCCTACTAGGGTGGGTTGGAAGAATGGCAGGGTGGGCAACTCCGAATCTTTTCATGATTTTCAACCTTTTTTGACACCAGGGCCCAGATTTGGCATTTGACCACCATTTGATTGCATTTAGCGCCACAGACCCCAAAACTAAAGATTTATTTTGCTTTTGTCCACAATACCAGGCTGGATTAAAGCAGGCCAGATCAAAATGACCATTAATCTTCTACATTCTCTAGTTGTGTAGACTTGGGCTAAATGAGATGATTTTAACTCTTGAGTGTAAAAATGTAACAAAAAAAAAAAAAAAAAAAAAAAATGGACCCACAAGGGTCCATTTGGTTTAATTCTTTTTTTTTTTTTTTTTTTTTTTTTTTACATTTTGACAGCCTGACCCTGGCCTCAATCAGATTTGTGCCAGATCTACAAGTTCACAATGTGTTGTAAAGTGATGTATTGGAGCTTGTAAAGATCCCGCAAAGATCTGGTAAAGGGGAGTTCCATGCATTTTAACATTTTATTATATCTTTAATGTGGCCTAAATGTTGTGGGATTAATAAGGTCCTTCTAAAAATAGCATTGTGTAAAAGTTCATTTTTTTCCACAATATAATACAAAAAGTGAAACTTTCATATATTCTCAATCAACTGTGCATTAAGTGAAGTATTTTAAAACTTTTTTTGTTTTAAAACCTGATTATTGTGGTGTACATCTCATTGTTCAGTCTTGTGTCTCACACCTTCCTCTTGAATTCTCTGTGGGGTTATATTATATTGTGGAAGAAAATGAACTTTTACACAATATGCTAATTTTTTTAGAAGGACCTGTGTATTGAGATAGCAAAATGTGGTTGAATCAATGTTAAAAAACGGTTGACGGGAAGCATTGATTCAACATTTAAACACCAACCTTGAAAATGCATAAAAATCGCAACTTGAAACAACCTTGAGTCAACGTTTGCTTTTCAACCATAATCTGGCCCTATATCAACGTTTTTTCAACCGTCATCTAAACAGGAATCTACATTCACATTTTAGTTGATTGTATATTGAATCAATGTTAAGATTCCAACGTTGTTTCAATCATCTTCTAAATGTGAACCTACATGCACATTTTAGTTGTTTTTATATTGAATCAATGTTAAGATTTCAATGTTGTTTCAATATTGATTCAATTGGAATTTCTATATACATTTTATATTAAAACTATATTCTATGGTATAGTCCACTACAATAAAAGTTATGCTGAAGCATAACTTTTATTGTAGTGGACTATACCATAGAATGTAGTTCTAATACAAAATGTATATAAAAAGAACAAACACGCACGGTCCGGGTCGTTCCGAGTCCGACGATGAGAGTAGCCTACAGATTTGTTACACACGTGTGCGACATGGGAATTCTGCGTCGCATATATAGAATAAGAGGTTTGGAGACAGATGCTTGCTGAAAGAAAACGCTAAACATGTAAAACCTCTAAGGGTAAAGCTCACCGCAGTTCAGTTGACGCGCAGGGAGATTTTTTTTCAACCAGGGACGTGCAGACAGTCTTAGAGGGGCAGGGGCTGAAATTTCAAGAGGGCATCTGGACAAAAATAGCTCTGCGTTGCGCTGCTGCGCATTGAGCGCTTTTAGATTCGCTATTTTGTGGCTGCAGCCCAGCACCCTTTAGCTAGGGATGGAGTAGTGTAACGACATGCAGGGCATTTTGTTTTGTAAAAGGGCAGGGCTGAAGAAGCCTCTTTTATCTGTGTGCACGTGCCTGATGAAGGATACACAGACAGCTGCGCTACCTCCGCTGTGTAAATAGGCTTCTGTCAGTCAGGATTTATTTGTCACACTGGAAGAAATATCATACAGACAGCAACATATGGTATAACAATCCGGTAGACAAATGGCATGAGGCATTTTAATAGCAATTTGAGTAATAAATACCCAATACTCCGGCCCCTCAAATGAACAGTTCTATAGCTCTAAGTTTTCAAGTCATGCTACAATGTGTTGTGGACTTTGAGATCAGTTATTGATAAAATGGATACAAATACATTAAATATTTTTTAATGTTCAAAATCTGTGCCATCAAACCAAGCTTTGAATATTCATGTTTTTTCAGAGTGGGTTCCAGGGACTGTGGATTCCTCTATGGAGGGGTTTTCAACCAGTGGTCGGGGACCACCTGTGGTCCCTGAGAGGGTTCCAGGAGGTGCGCAGGCTAAATAATGGAAAGTTGGTAAACCAGATGTAACTCTTGAGAATGTTCAAATGAAACCGCAAAGGTCCATTTTTACACTCAAGAGTTAAAATATTCATCATCTGAATTAGCACCACTTAATTAAGACATTTACACTGTTTTGTTGGCAAAATACAGCCTGGAATTGTGGACAAAATCAAAAGAAATCTTTAATTATAGGTCTTTGGTGTGAAAAGGTTATCAAATGGTGGTCGCTGGCTCAAATGCTGAATAATGGTGGTCCCTGGTGTCAAAAAGGTTGAAAACCCCTGCTCTATGGACATGTAAAACGGTTTCTTTTTTTTACTCTTGGAGTCCAATAGCATGAAGCTGTAAACATCAGTCCATTAAATTGAACATTTTACTGCAAGAACATCAGTCCATTAAATTGAACATTTTACTGCAAGAACATCAGTCCATTAAACTGAACATTTTACTGCAAGAACATCAGTCCATGAAACTAAACATTTTACCGACTGTAAGAACAGTCCAATTGGGAATATTAACCAGGATGTAGACACACTGGAGGAACCCTAAGGTTGACTTTCGTTGGTTAGAGCTGCGTCCGCACTTGCATTCCTTGGGATGCCTCCTTTACGGTCGTGAGCATAAGACAGCCAAAACTTAACAGTCTTGCTGAAGTCCTTCTGGGTCAGGGTGCCGTCAAACTGTCTAGCAGCAGCTGAAAGACAAGATAACACAAAAAGGAAGAAGTGAGGAACAGAGTGAGTATCCCATTATCAGTTCTTGTTTTCTAAGGGAAAAAAAGAAAGGGAAAAAACAAACAAAAAAAAAAAACAGTCAGTACAATAACTAACACTAAGTAACAAGCTACAGTCAGCAGCCAGCAAGCTCCAAGACTGGTCTGGAAATTGCAAACGGCAAGATTCTTGTAACATTTAAATGTTGTCATTTGATGATTTATTCCTTAGAGTGGAGACATGAAATACATTATAGGAGTTGTATTGAAACTGTACTGTAAAAATAATTACATTCTGGAATACCATCAGTGACCTCTCACACTAAACCTAAGCTATTAACCCTTTCAGGCCGGGAATCCATATTTGGATTCTGTACAGTATTCCATAATTAACTTTATTTGATGGTGAAATATAAATATTTCAGGTTTTTCAAAAACCTTAGGTCAGGCCTAAATGGGTTTTAAAAAAAAAGGAAGACCACCCATTTTCAATACTGAACTACCTCCAGTTCTAGGCAACACAGAAGGGTGGGGTCTTCCTTCTTCTGTTCCACAGAACTCCTTTAAGTTGAGTTCCATGGTTTTCCCTTAACTCTGCATTCTAAATGGGGCCTAAGAAGTTTACATGGGAGATAACTCACCAAACAGGCAGTCACTCAGCACCGTGTTCTTGAACGCCCTCTTGCCATGGCAACGCTTGTCCTGCTTCCCTGCCCAGTTGTACTGGCAGGCCAGGGCATTCGTTATAGCTGCTCCCAACATCCGCCTGATTAGGTCCGTCGAATCCGTGCCTCCTACCATAGCCAGGGAAGAAACCTAGATCAAAGAGAAGATATAATAATTTATTGATTTATTTTTTGAAAGCACTTATATTCCAGCAGCCCATGGTGTTGAGTAAAGCTCATGCCGTCCCAAATTCGGCCATGACAATATGCAATTGTTGTAATTATCCAGACGATGGAGATGTACTCTAGGTATAACCAAGGACTATCTAATAAGGACAGGACGCCAAGACATGGCTTCCTGTCCTCATGGGAGGAAACAGACATGCACAGTGTATTCCAGGAAGTTTGACTCTTGAAACCATGCATGCCATTGGTCTCTTGGGTGGTTTGCCAAGCGTCAAACTTCCTTGTCTGTACTGCGCATGTCTGTTTCCTCCCATGAGGACAGGAAGCCATGTCTTGGCGTCCTGTCCTTTTCTAGATAGTCCTTGGGTATAACATGGCACAGGGCACAGTGGTGAAAATATGGCAGTGTACTCTAGGGTAAAACAGAAGATACATGTGCCTTAGCATGATCCCTAACTACATATACCTACACCTGAGTATGAAACTCACCAAAGTGTGTAATTTCCTACTGAGAGCAGACAAAACTGATCTTAGCAGGAAATGTCCCCCCAAATGATCTCTTTAAAGGGTCTAGCCGATCTACAAGGTACAGTACAATGCAGTTCAGTCAGCCAAATAAATTACCATCCTTTGGCGGACAGAGTCATCAGTCTTCATTAAGGACTCTGCCTCATTGAAGTCATCTTCATTTGTGATGGGTAGCTGGATGGGGAACTGACTGGTTGTGGCTGGTCCTCGACGACCAGCTGGAGTCCTCTCTGCCAACTCATTTTTTATGTACTGGACATCTCTGGACAGCTCCTTTACCGCGACAAGTACTTCTGCAAGTGTTTTATTCATTTTTTGGATGGCAATATCTAGGGGGAAGAAAGGAAAATAAATTCTAAATTACAAACCACAGCATACCAAAGGAGTAAATACGACAGAAATTGCTCTGGTACATGTCTAAAATGTAAGAGTAATGTGGGCACATATGTGCACCTAATGTGGCTCTGCCCGGAAGTACAAAAGTTCTGGGTGGAAGTCAAAAATCAAATATCAATTATAACTGGGCTAAGGATAGAATTGGACCCCGTATAATGCATTCTAGGGTTACAACCAACACTGACTGAATTAAGCAAATATAGGAGGATCCTCAGCATTTTGTTACTGTGCACGGTTAACAATATTACAATGTTGGATTGATGATGGTGTACCTTCGATATCCACCTGGCTCCATAATGTCCTACAACTGCTCCCACTAGAACGACTCACACATGTTCTCCGTGGAGACATGGGCGGGTTTTTCGAGGTTTGGGGTCCAGTTGTGGAATATTTGGGTGAGGAACATGCAGAAATATTGTCAAGGGGACTAACAAGCTAAGGCACTGCTCTTTTGGGGGTTTTGGGTATTGTTCTGTTTTATTTTTCTTATGTTTTCGATTTGTATAAATTATATAGGTATTGGGAGAGCGAGATGAAAGGGCGTGTGTGTGTATGTATGTACAGTATATAGTCAAAGTTTGTTAAGTTAGTCTGTCTGTCAATGTTGTGTGTAACTTGTCAGTAAAGGAAAATAAAATGAATGAAAGAAAAATAAATTCTAAGGTGCTAAAAATTGTTAAAGGACTCCTGAGGAATTAGTCTATAGAATATACACTAATTAACTACGTCTAATAGACTTGCCTTTCAGGAGATGCCTTGCATCGTCATCTTGCATCCGTGTATCTGCATCTGTAAAACACAAACATTAATGCAACTCACTTCAGCACTGCATACATTACATTGAAATTTTATTCAGTGTGAAATTGACAAAAAAAAAAAATTGTTAGAATAATCGCTATATATTCTGATAATCATTGTGACTGAGGGTTGGTTTGTTCATTAACGTGCTAGGTGTCCGCTAAAGCTCTTACACAGACTGCTAATATTCAATCAATCCCAAGAGTGATCAGCGGAGCAAAGATCAGAGCACATATATCAGGAAGTTATATAAATGTTAGACAACCATATTCTTCCCATACCATTGTTACCATGATTAGATGGTGACTGCATCGGCCAAGACTGGTGGTAGTTTCCCCCCAAGTAGTCTAGAGGGTGGAAAACCAAAGGCTGTGATTTAATTTGTCTGGAAAGACAGTACTTCAGATTGTAGCAGTAAATTAGTAAGGAAACAACATACCACTTTGTGCATGTTGTGGGGGTCCAAGTGTGGTGTGGTACTGGGTTGCGCTGTATCCTGATATCCCTGTACAAACATCCTTCGTTATATTTCTTTGGGAGTGGTAACATAACGATATTATTATGTATTCTATAGTTTTGTGTCCCATCACACCAACGTGTAGCGAAAGAGTATGGTATACCAGAGCTTGCTTGCTGTTGGGTCTGGCGCTGTGGAGTCGGTCGATGTGGAGTCTGCAGCTGGTGGTATTGTCCATCAGTGGTACTGCCACATCCTGACATCCCAGCTGAAAACAGTAGGAAATGTACAAGGCAGTGAAGTTATTAGCACGACACTATTGTAATCTCCCCTTTTTTCAGTGTTGTGAAAGAGTATGCATCATACCAGTGCTTGCTTGCTGTTGGGTCTGGCGCTGTGGAGTCTGCAGCTGGTGGTATTGACCATCAGTGGTACTGCCACATCCTGACATCCCAGCTGAAAACACAGTAGGAAATGCACAAGGCAGTGAAGTTATTAGCATGAGTGGCAACATAACGATATTATTGTCCTGTATCTCAAGAGGCTGTCAGAACACAAAATCTTAATTTTAAGACAAACAGTAGATTCCTATTCATTGGGGAGTTTCTGTCCCCATCTCACCAACTTTAGTGTAGCGAAAGAGTATGGTATACCAGAGCTTGCTTGCTGTTGGGTCGGGCGCTGTGGAGTCGGTCGATGTGGAGTCTGCAGCTGGTGGTATTGAACATCAGTGGTACTGCCACATCCTGACATCCCAGCTGAAAACAGCAGGAAATGCACAAGGCAGTGAAGTTATTAGCACGACACTATTGTAACCTCCCCTTTTAGGAGGGCTATATGCTAGATGGGGGTACAATTTAGGCATTTAGCTAATGCTCTTAATCCAGAGTGATTGTAATAAGCCTAGATCTGCTAGAGCAGGGGTGCCCAATCTTTTTTGACCCAAGATCTACTTTTCAGCAGCCAACCCCTCCGGGATCTACCAGTACAATATCAACATTTCAAACCACACGCATCGTTGCCAGCCTACAGTAACTTCACAACAACACAACACTACTTTGTTTTACCACTTTACGTCCATATAAGCATAAAGTACAACAGACTTATCATAAATAGGCCCACAGTACAACATAAGTACAACAGACTTGGTCAAACACTTCCATTGCAAATGCCATCATAAGAACAGTCCAGAATAGTCCATTATAAGTTGCAGAACAGTCCATTACACGTTGCAGAACAATATACTGTTGGCATAATTCACAGACAGCAGACACCAATCCTCCAAATGAGCCGTTTCGTAGACAGACAGACACACACACACGAAAATCGCTCTTTTTTCTTTTCCACCTCATTTTTGTTCTTTCCCCTCAAATCTGCCGAGATCTACTTGTGATCAGGCCGAGATCTACCGGTAGATCCCGATCTACTGGTTGGGCTCCCCTGTGCTAGAGTATGATGGCCTGCGACAGCAAGTAGGTTTATCTACCGAACACTGATCCATTACCCGTTACTGGACTGCCATTGCTGTCCTTGCTTGAAGTCCATATTGTTTACTACAACCTTCCAAGATGAATTAACACGAAATGTGAATTTTAAGTCATAAGACATTGGGAGCCATTTTCATTACACACTAAACCCCTTATGCCTAATCCCCAACTTCTTTTTTTTCTATTTTGCAAAACATTTTTGAATAGTTCAATTTGCCAATCTACTGATATGTTGTGAGCTTATAGACTGGCCATTCTAACATTGTCATTGAGAAATGTTTTGTTTAAAAGGCAAAGAAGATAAGGGATAAGGGGTTTAGCGGTGACAAAAATCTAGGCGCATGTGTCAAACATATTCATTAAGAGGTTTTGTCCAGTCGCGCCAACTTCAGTGTTGTGAAAGAGTATGCATCATACCAGTGCTTGCTTGCTGGTGGCTCTGAAGCTGTAGTGTAGTCAGTGAGTGGAATTGGGCACCACTACTGCCACATCCTGACATCCCAGCTGAAACACAGTAGAAAATGCACAAGGGAGTGAAGTTACTAGCATGACACTAACCTCCAAAGAGAGTAAATGTTTCTATTCAGGTATTGTTCCTAGTTTGACATATTGATCTGAGCCAGGATGAAATAGAATGCAGGCTAATTGAGGCGTCCCAATCCTCACTTTCTAATATTATGTAGATACTGTGATAAAAACACACATCATGCAACAGAGATGGGAAAACATTCCAGAATATTGTTGTTGTCCGACTCACCAACTTGCTCGGGTGGAGAGTTCTGATAGTTGCCAGAAAACAGATCTAAAAAAGGGACCATTGGACAACAAGTTGTGAGTCGCATGGCACAGAGTGCTCCATCCAAAATTATGATGTGCACATTTTAGACGTACCTTTCTTTCCAGGTTGTGAGGGCTTTGGAGTTCTGCAGTGTGGTGGTGTTATATCTGAAGTGCATGCAGATTATAATTTAGATGTATGATAATGCCAGCTAGCTCCTCACAAGAACAAACAAGTGAAATCAGTTCACTTACTGTTGTTTGGATCAGGAGACAGCAAGCTATGCAAGTAGCCGAAGTTGCCATCTAATGAATCTAAAAAGGTAAATAGCCAGGGTGAGAATTGAAGCAATTTGTGTTCAAACAGTTAACCAGTTGATCTTTTAAACATTAATAGTGATATACCATTCATTGTCTGTTCTGGGGGGCACACACCTTGAGCCTTGCTTGATTTAGGAGTCTCTCCTACAACATAGTTTAGTTGGAATAATGTTATTCACAAAGTATTTATTCTTGGCTAAAAATATAGGCTAACCAACTAGGATTTCTAGATTTCCAATAAAATAACACCTTCAAATACCTAGCTTACACTTTCTGAAAACTTTCCAATCCTTATTAGAAATAGAATAATGTTGCCATGTGTGTAGACATGGACGCGTTCCGCCCCTGAGGGATTTCTCAACACATAAGTGTTGAGAAAGGCCTCAGGGGCGAAACGCGTCCATGTCGTAGCTCTGCCTCCTGAGGTAAATAAACTCGTGAACTGAATTCCAGAGTGCTGGTATCTTTTTTTCATTTTTTACATAGTTTGAGCCGTGCACCTTTAAAAATGAATTACTAAACATGAGTGCTGCGGTCTCTCATTTTTTTTGCAGTCTTTGCCATATGTGTAGCAAATGCTATTGAGAAACAGAGGTGGCATCCAGTGTAAAAAGTAAAACAATGTATTGGTGGCACTGCATTGCATACCTGGGTAACCCACTTCAGGTGGTTTGACAAAACGCCTTTTTTTAACGGTGCTACATGTTTGGGCATCAGAGTCGGAGTCCTCATACTGGGGATTCGGCCTAAAGTATTCAATACACAGAAGAGCCATATTACGTCATTAGCCACGTCTGAATACAGAGGACCACAATGGGAACAATACTTTTTTGTTATCCTTTCAGCATTACTTAGAATTGTACAGCTGTATTTGTTAATCGTGTTCAATGAATCCTCTGTGACTGATCGAAAATGAACCAAGCCAATAATTGACATCTGACCTGTGTGTTTTGAATCCAAGTAGTAGCATGAGATGAATATGATTTGTGTAGTGATAGAAATAATGACAGAGGTGGAGACTAATCCTAGACAGCTGTCCGCGGCGTCCGTCAGCGCCACATTGAATGTATCATCATACCTGGATTTTCTCTTCTCACGAAGATCTCCTTCATCCTCCGATTCAAGTGCACTGGTTGGACACTGTGTTTTATTGTATTTAGTCTCCCTCCGCTTCACTTCGTCATATGAATCTGGAAAGAGCAGAGGGAAACAAAGTGCCAAACAAATTTAGGAACAGTTTAAAGCCATACTATGCAACTTTTCCAACTGCAGATCAGTAGTGGTATTGCAGGTATTTCCAGTGCTGTAATTGGCCGGATTGCAGATAATGTCATTTTGCCAGGAAAACTGGTCCCCTTCATTGTTCTAAATAAAAATTATTGAAAGGGCTTTGGTTGAAGTTAAGATTTATTTTATAATAAGTGCACAGTAAACAACGGCGGTACTACTACTGACCTACAGTTTGGCAACGTGCTCAGTATGGCTTTAACTTCTACTGGTGTGTAAATGTGATCTTGTGCAAGTATACAAGTGGATGTATGTGTCACACTGATTACTCACCACAAGTAGTAAGGAGACGTACATCTGTATAGCATTTCCATTTGTTGTCTGGTTTCATTCCACCTCGGAGGGCCTTTGTGAGGTTTACGTTCTTAGGGGGCCATAATACTGTATTGTCTTTATCATTAAACCAGCTGTTTACAACTACAGCTGTCCCACCATTTGAGAACTGTACTAAAGACCACAGCACCACCTCATCCTCCATCTTTGTCTTGTGTTTCTAGTTGCACAATGTGTACAAATCACTGCAGAACGACGACGTGCTATATTAGTAGACTTTATTACAGACTGCGGTGGTGGTGGATCATATGTGTATGGTGGCGGACTTCATAACAACAACTGTCTGACTGACTGACTCCCAGCATGCATTGTCACATACAGTAGAGACCTGACCAATCACTGGCTATAAAGAGGTACCCACTAGGTGGAGGTTGAGCATCACATATAGGCAGATATTCTATATTCATGAGAATATTACATCCCCCTTCTTTTGAAAAACTTGTGCAGTAAGTCCTTGCTGAAAAAATGCCTCAATAAACAAACTGGTCATAGTAATCAAATACTGTAAAGGAAAACAGGTTAGTGCAAAACTTCAAAATACGTACTGTAACCAGTGCAAAGAAATATTCAATTTCAGTAATCAATATGCAGATTCTTTTGAACGAACATTCACATACAGAACCATTTGCATTTCAAGTTTTTTTTTTTTTTCAAAGTATGCAACGCAATACTGTCAAATGCAGTAAATCAATAATGTCCATCAGTTCAATAAACTCAATAATGTCCATTCAATTCAATCATGACTCAAGTATAACTCAATGACATTTTACAGGCTCTTTTTTTTTCTTTTTTTTTTAGTAATGCCTTATGTCATGAATAAAGACAGTCCTTGTGCGACTTAGCCTACAAGTCCATAACACTTCTAGGCTTGACCGTACGTCCGGACCTGGTCTGATAAGGAACAGTCACAGTGGGAGGTGGGGTATCACCTGTCACCTGTGGGGCGTGTGGTGTGGTACAGTGTTCATCTGAGCTCACCTCATCACTGTGTGTTTCCTCTGTGTCTAGCAGGTGGAGTCTGTTTCGTCGATACTCACGTCCTTCGGTGGTGCGTACGTGGTAGGATCGTTGTGTATCAGCTGGCTTGATGACGACTGCTGGTTTCCAGTGGCCGTGCTCCTGGAGTCGGATGCGTTGTCCTGGCTGCAGCGATGTCATCGGGCGTGCTGATCGATCGTAGTATTTCTTCTGGTGCTGTTGTTGTTGAACCCTCTTGGCGTAGACATCTCCGTGGCTGACGACTTCTGGTAGAAGCTGTTGGTGGGTGCTGGGTAGGATGGAGCGCAGGCGACGACTCATTAACAGCTGGGCTGGTGATTTGAAGTTGTCCACGGGTGTGTTGCGGTATTCGAGTAAGCTGAGGTAGGGGTCTCTTTTATCTGCTTTGGCCTTTTCCATGAGAGACTTGGCGATGTGGACGGCTTTCTCGGCGAGGCCATTGCTGCGGGGATAGTATGGGCTGCTGGTGACGTGTGCAAATTCCCATTCTTTGGCGAAGATCTCGAACTCCCGACAGCTATACTGGGGACCTCCATCGCTGAGAACTTTTTCAGGAATGCCATTCCTCGCAAAGGCTCCCTTCAGCTTGTGGATCACAGCGGATGCTGTTGTGCTGTGTAGCTTGTCCAGCTCGAAGTACCGGCTGTAGTAGTCCACAGTGACGATGTAGTTGTCATTGTTCCAGGTGAATAGGTCTGTAGCTACTACTTGCCATGGTCGATCTGGGATCTGGTGACACATCATGGGCTCTTTGGTGTTAGATGGTCTGTAGGTGAGACAAGTGGGGCATTTTCCAACCATCTCCTCTATCTGCTTGTTCATCCCGGGCCAGAATAAGATGTCACGGGCTCTCAGCTTGCATTTTTCCATGCCCATGTGACCTGCATGTATTCGGGATAACAGTTCTGTTCGCAGAGTGGCAGGTATGATGATCTTCTCCCCCTTGAAGATGATGTCGTTCATCACAGAGAGTTCACTCCTGTGATTCCAGTATTCAGCTATGCTCTGAGGACACATTCTTCTTTCCTCAGGCCAGCCTGACTTGATTGTCTCTTTCAGTAGTGTGAGTTGTGTGTCTTTCTCAGTCTCTGCTTTGATTTCTTTCAGCTTCGTGTCACTGACAGGTAGGTTGCTGTACACGGTGTGCACCTGCATGTCCATGCCTTCGCTGAGACTGTCATCCTGGTCAGAAAGTGACTTCCTGGATAGCGTGTCTGCGACAGGAATGTCCTTGCCTGGCTTGTGGATAATGGTGAAGTCATACCTCTGCAGCTGGAGAATCATTCTCTGTAGCCTCGGCGGCGCTGCTGCGAGTGGTTTCTTCATGATGGACTCCAGTGGCTTGTGGTCGCTTTCGACAATAGTGTGGCGGCCGTAGACATATTGATGGAAACGCTTGCATCCAAACAAAATGGCATACAGCTCCTTCTCGATCTGTGCGTAGTTTATTTCACTGTCACTGAGTGATTTTGATGCATAGCCGATGGGCTTTCCTTCTTGCAATAGAACGGCACCCAGTCCATATTTCGATGCATCGACTTGGAGTCTGAGCTCCTTGCTGGGGTCATAATATGTGAGGACTGGACCTGGCTCTCGTGTGATCAGCTCTTTCATTTTCTTGAATGCTGCATCATGCTGTGCGTCCCATACGAATTCACTGGTGCTCTTCATCAGCTGACGTAGAGGAGCATTTATGTCTGAGAGCATCGGTGCAAATTTTGACAGATAGTTGATCGTGCCAAGAATAGTTTCGAGCTCACCTTTGTCTTTAGGGGGCTCCATGTCTTTCACAGCTCGGACTTTGGCTGGGTCTGGCTTGATTCCATCCTTTGTGATGATGTGCCCGAAATAGCTGACTTCCGTGGCACAGAGAGTGCTTTTCTCTGGGTTGAGCTTGACTCCTCGCTCTCTGGAGCGCTGCAACATGGCACGGAGGTTCTCGTCGTGTTCTTCTTTAGTCTTTCCGAAGATAAGGACATCATCCACGATGGCTGTGACTCCTTGCAGACCCTCGTAGGTCTCGTCGACTCTCCGTTGAAACTCGTCTTGGGCCGATACGATCCCAAAAGGCAGGCGGAGGAACCGGTATCGCCCAAACACTGTATTGAAGGTGGTCAGTTTGGACGACTCTTCTGTGAGTTTAATCGCCCAGTAGCCTGACCTGGCATCCATGACACTGAAGTAGCACGCTCCTGCCAGCTTAGCTGTGATGTCGTCGAGTGTGGGCAAGGGGTAATGTGGCCTCTTGATGGCTTTGTTTAGATCCTTGGGGTCGAGACATACTCTCAGCTTGCCTGTGCGTGGCTTTTCTGCTGCTACCATCGAATTGACCCATTCGGTCGGCTCTGTCACTTTGACGATGACTTGTTGCTTTTCCATGTTTTGCAGTTCCTGCTTGAGACGGTCACGTAGTGCGATGGGGACACGCCTCGGTGGGTGGACTACAGGCGTTGCGTTGGGGTCAAGGTGAATTGTGCATTCACCAGGGAACAGTCCTATTCCGGTGAAAACATCTGCAAACTCATCTAGAATGGACACATCTGGTGCTCCAGTCACAGATAGTATGAGTTTAATCAGTCCAAAATCCAAACATGCCTTTAAGCCTAGCACTGGGGGTGCACGTGTGTCGACGACATGCATTTTCAACTTCAGTTTAGTGTCTTTGTATTGGCATTGTATGTTACATTTTCCTTGTACACTGAGTTGCTCACCTCCATAGCCGTAGAGTGGGCGTGTTGAAGGTTCCAGGACATCCTTTGTGCCTAGAGATCTGAATACTTCTGGTGTTATGACATTTGTGTCAGCGCCAGTATCCAACTTGAAGCGAACTACAGTCTTATTTGGGCCAACTTGTACATTTGCATAGGCTTGTTCAGTCTTTTTGGTGTTGTTTCCTTGTGTCACTGCATCAATAAACAAACCATCACTGTCTGAATCTTGGTCTTGATCCACTTCACTTACTGTGTGCACTTTGCTTGTTTTGGAACGGCAGACTTTTGCGAAATGATTCCATTTATTGCATATTTTGCATTGCTTGCCTTTTGCTGGGCAGGTGTCCTTTCCTCCATGAGCCTTGTTTCCACAGTATCCACACGGCTTAGAGTGGCCTCTGTCTCCCTCCGCGGGATTTCTGGGGAACTGCACGTGATTTCCTCTTGTTCCGTCTTGGCGCATTTTTGGCGTGGCGCGCTTTGTAGAATACCGGCTCACTGCATGAACAGACTGTTCGCGCGGGCTCGCGCTGCTGCTTGCAAAACTCTTGAGCTGAGCTTGTGCCATGTCGTGAGTCCTGGCAATGTCTATTGCTCTATCCAAAGTTAGATCGGACCCGACGTTGAGCAGCTTTTCTCTTACTTTTGGTGAATTTATCCCAAAGACTACACGGTCTCGCACCATTTCTTCACTGTCAGTGAAGTTACAGTCCTTCACAAGCAGTCTCAATTCTGTCACGAACTGTTCAAAAGGCTCATTAGCTCCCTGTACTTTTTCGTGGAACTTGTATCTGGCGAAAATCACATTTGCTTTGGGTTCTACGTACGCCTGGAACTTATCATAGTATGTTTTTAATACTTTACGTTCATCATCCGTCAGCGTCCATGTATTGTAGACATCCCGGCCTTTATCTCCAATCCAGAGAAGCAAGTAGCTGCACTTTTCCTCTTCACTCTTCTTCTTGAAAGGGCCAGAAAACATCAGTTCTGCATGCAACTTGAACTTGCGCCATGCTTCGGGCAGGTTGCTTGCATCCCAGTCCATCTTGGGCGAAGGTACTCCAGCGACGTCCATTTCGTTCTTTTCTTTTGTTGATTTTCTTCTCTTTTTTGGGTTCGAGTTACTCTGACACCATGTCTTGTGTTTCTAGTTGCACAATGTGTACAAATCACTGCAGAACGACGACGTGCTATATTAGTAGAATTTATTACAGACTGCGGTGGTGGTGGATCATATGTGTATGGTGGCGGACTTCATAACAACAACTGACTGACTGACTGACTCCCAGCATGCATTGTCACATACAGTAGAGACCTGACCAATCACTGGCTATAAAGAGGTACCCACTAGGTGGAGGTTGAGCATCACATATAGATAGTATATGCAGATATTCTATATTCATGAGAATATTACAATCTTGAACAGGCTAGGGCTGTAATGAGAAGTAGTACTCTTAACGTTCTCCTCCTACAAGCATTTGCCCGTACTGTCCCAGAAAGCCCAAGAGCAATAACTACAAATGATTAAACCGCTTAAAATAAAAATTGTTTCAATTGCCTGGCCAAATTATTGGTGTGTGATATTTCAATAATTATGTATCTGTTCATGATTTTATAAAATGTTCATTCCCCAAATAAATAAATACTTATTAGAATTAGAAAATGTAAACGCCATATGGTTGTGCAGAGTCCCTCGGGGCTCTATAGACCTGTGCAGTGACGTCACCAGCCCTGTTCCACTAGTGGATTCCTCATTCATTTTCCTCAGACTTTTCGAAAATGGTTAATAAAAACACGATTGCGCCACGGCCAAAGCCAACTCGGGTCGTGACAAATCATAACACAATATCGTCATCTCTCTATATCCCTCTATATAATTCTAGGAATGTGTGTCTGTCTGTCTGTTACCTGCGCAAATGCACTGTGCAATGAGGATCACCCACACATGCCACAGCGCACAGACAGCCTTGATGAACCTCGTGTAGCACAGCCCTGTCATCCAGCACCAACGTGCGCTACTTACAAACACCTAACATTGTATCAATCATTTTAATTTAATAGATTTGCATTAAAAGTGCATCAGCGCGCAGACCACGTCACACGGACACATTTATTTGTGGTCACAGTTTGTCATGCAACACGGGACCATCTCACTTTGCGTTCTGTCCTCACTGTTCCGCCTGCCACACGGCCACGGCGTGATGACACATGCGCTACTACGGTCACCTATGACTTATTTCTATGACCACTGAAATCTACACGTCTGGATATTCATTACGCGCGGCGGCCACGGCATCCACTTCCACTCTCATCTCATCCACTCTCCAAACTTTTACACAGAAAAGTTAGGAGACCACAGTACAGTGCCGTTAGCCATAGCCCAGCTTCCTAACTCAAATCAGTTGTATTGCTTTTCTTTGTGCCGCAATCATACCTTCCACACCGGACAACCCCGTCTCCAGCGCACACCAAACATTAGCCTATACCAATCATTATAATTTAATAGATTTTCATTAAAAGCTCATCGCCGCACAGATCACGTGACACGCACACACATTTATTTGTGGTCACAGTTTGTCGTACAACACGGCTGCCAGACAGCTGATCACACACGGCCACGCCACGATGGTACACGCTACTACGGTCACCTACGACTTATTTCTACTACCGCTGCAATCTGCAGCGGTAGTAGAAATGCGTATGCGCCCCTGTGTGTGTGTGTGTGTGTGTGTGTGTGTGTGTGTGCGCGCGCGCGACAACAGTGCTTGGACTGGGAATGCAACAATTCACACAGATACGCTCACAGAGATAAACACTGCACATTGTACACGCACGCCAGGCCGTGTCACTGAGCATAGGCTACTTTCAACAGTATGAAGCCCTGAAAAATGACTGTCCAGCGTCATGCCAATCGATGCATGTTTACTTTATATGGTGCATGTCAAACTGGGTTCCCCTCAGGTATTCATATTGGTTAAATTGTTCAAATAACCTTCACGGTTTAATGCAATTCCATTCAGATCGGGTAAGGTCTATAACATTCATTTAGTGCCCAAGTTCAACACAACCTTTCAACTTCCAACAATTTCCTCCCAATCATCTGTCATCTATACATAATTTCCAAATCATATTACACAACGGGTATAGGACTAGTATATATAATTAGGAAGAAGTAGAAAACGGCATGATACAAGACTTTGTTTCGTTTTTCATCTTAGAAATTATTTTATTGTTCCAAAGGTGTTTGTGTGTCATCATTATTCGTCACGACTCGAGTTGGCTTTGTCCGCGGCGTAATCGTCTTCATATAAATTATTTTCGAAAAGTCTATGAGAAAAATGAATGGGGAATCCACTAGTGGTTACAGGGGCGGTGACGTCACTGCGCATCTCTATGGCAAGCTAACAATGCATTGCAGTGCAACACATCAGCTTGTCTAGCTGCTATTTTCTGCAAAAGGCTTTCCCACAAGAATGCTGGGGTTCATGTGGTTGAAGTCATGTCAAACATATGTAGTTGGTGTGCTTTGAGGGACAGTATGGTTATACTGCATAATGTAGCAGCGGTATTGCGATGCCACCATCTCCGTCTGGGCAGAGAAGACATTTGCGCTTGATGTAACAAAGTTTAGCTATCCCTATTTCCTGTTGCAATCCACTGACCTTGTAAGTGCCAATGCATGATGACTCACACGGATAAGTGTAGTATGGCTGTTTGTGTTTGTATTTTCTGAAGATGATATATACATCTTCCTCCGATTTAAGAATATTCTCGACTAAAGCAAATCCATCTCCCACCTCAATGCAATTGTCTCCCTTGTTTGTGGACAAAGTAAACAGAGAAGTGCTGAGCTTCCTGTACTGTTGAGAAGAAATAAACTGTGGGGGCACAGGACCATCAGTGTGGATGTTATGGAATGTTGGATCACTGGTGGGACTTGGCGCTCTAACAGGTGGAATTTCAGACAACCGTTTGACTACTTGTTGTAGAGGCTGATGTGGCTTGCGCAGAAGATGCTTAATTTGTCCAAGATAGTTCTCAAAGGGGAACCCTGAGATATTATCTAGAGTGCCAAACTTCCTGTATTCCTCTGATAAGTGAATAAGCTGGTGTACATTGTACACAATCTCATCTCTTCCATACAAGGCCCCAAAGTGTTCCACAAAAGAAACCATCAACTTCTGCGCAAAGGCCAACATTTCCTCAGAAATTCCTTGGGACAGCAACAAGTACATGGCAACAGAAAACAACATGAAGTTGTCATACAGCTCACTGGGGAGGGAATCTTTCAACACAACAGGACCCCAATACAACATGAAAGATCTCAATTCGGTAGCTTTCCACCGATCTAATTCGGACAGCCCTCTTGGTTTCCGATTAAATTCACACGGCATGTACGAACGTAGATTTTCTAGTTTAGCTGAAATGGTTTCAACTGTTTTGGAAGGAACCCTGGTTGCCAATTTCCCCTTTACCCAGAAATGAAGGAGTTTCCTTGTTACTCCGAGACAGCAGAGATGCATGTAATCAGCTGGGAACATAGAAACCATTTGAAGCTGAACTAAACCAGATAAAGGGCTGGTGCCAATGTGATGTTCCTGATCAACCATGTCAGAGAAACTGGAGTCTGTCCTGAGTGTCACTTTTGTTTCAGGAAATGTCATTTTGTTCCTCCATACACCCTCCTGAAAGCACTTGTCACAACCTGAATAGCCATTAAATGCCTTGGTCTGCTTAATATAAGCACGAGCTGGGGCATCACAAATAAAAGAAGAAACGTGCACTTCAAAGTGCTTGTCATTATAAACAATGCCATCAGTTAGTACATTTTGAAGATCTTTGATGAACTGATCTAGGTACTCGGAAACGCTCTTTGGCTTGCTCAAACCACAGAAAATACCAACTACAAATGGGGATTTTGTGAAATCACATTCGAGACGTCCAAGTATGGGCCAAAATTGAATTTTTGAACTTTTGAATAAAGGCAAACCGTCAATGTTAAATTGTAAGTTGAGTGTAGTCAATGTTGCTGGTAAAGTAAAACATGCCAACTGTGAAAGTACCCCCTTTACTAGACCAAAGTGATAGTACTCTCCCCCCTTCAATTTTTGTGGTAGGCACATGTTTTTGGGTTCCAAGCAACGTTCTTCCATCTTTGGGAAGGTTGGGGTGAAATGTCTGCAGGATAGACAGCAGAGATGACAATGCAACCAGAGAGAGAGAATGGGATGATGCCCAATATTTTAAACTTAACATTAGTAAATCTTCATTCTGTTCACTGTCAGGGTCATTCTCAAAATCAGCCCCAGCTAGATTGTCAAAATGTAAATCTGGTAAAGCCTCTGAGGTTTCCGAGTTGTTATTTTCAAAACGTAAATCTGGCAAAGCCTCTGGGATTTCCCTGTTGTCATTCTCAATCTGATCACAAATATCATGTGGTCTGTTTGTTGGCAAGCCGGGTAAAACATCTAGCAAACGTCCAGGAGAGGTTGTGACAGGATTTGCACTCTCTAAGACGTGATGGTGTGAACTTGAATTCGCAAGAGCAGTTAATTTATATTCAGTGGCGATAGCCTGCTCTGTTTCTCTAACCAATTTATCGACTTTACGTTTTTTACGCCAATAATTTGACATTATCAATTGGTGCTGTAGTCAATGTACAAGAACTGTCTAATTTACTGACTTTAATGGACCAAGTCTTCCTTCTTCAATTCTGCAATGCTTGATAGTGGTATCTGAAAGAAAGGGAGAAAAAAAAAGAGTCAGCAGCAATATATAATGGATGGCGCTTTTATATAACACTTTTCTAAGCAAGTTGTGAACTCCAAGCGCTCTACAATAGTCCATTCATTCATGCCATGGGAGGTAGAGCGGCAAACATTCTACGCCAGCGTCCTCACTTCTTAAGGCTAGGCTACATTGGGTTCAGTGTCTTGCCCAAGGACACTTCAACATGCGCAGGGGAGGAGCCACTACTACTAACCCAAGGATCATTGGCCAACCTACTCTACGCACTGAGCCACCACCGCCATTTTGACTCACTATAGTGTTGCAGTAAAACAATCAAAACAGACAATATACTACATTGTTAAAAGTAAAGTAGAGTGTAAAGCTAGTATTTACTAGTTAGTCAGTACAATATCCAGCTCTTAAGTGGTTCCAAAACAAAGCTTATAAATCTCTCATTTTCATTGTCAGGCCGAGATATATTTAAAGCCCATCTATATTTCAACTTTGTTTTTCTATAATGCCATACATCATACAGGGTTGCAACTTGTGTAAAATAGCAAATCTACAAGCTCCTAACTAAATACATCTGTAGAACAGCTACATAAGTATTATTTTTTAAAGTAATTCCATACTAATTCCATAATTTCCATACAAGGGTTTCACCACATGCACACACACAGCGGGTGAAAACAATTGTCTAGATCAGGATATTTCTATAAATGACATTGAGTGATTAAGTGTCTTTAATATACAATTGCCATTAAAAATATATATAAAAAAAGTTCTGGCAAAAAATGTTTTGTCTGACCGGCTGAGAGTTAATACTGACCAATACAGGCTATAATATTAATAACATTGTGAATTATATACATCTTGACACAGCAAAATCACCTTTATACTGAATAAAACCAATAAGAATATCAGCATTGCAAGGTTTAACCAAATAAAATGGTGCACATAATTGTGCACCATTTTATACATTTAATACATCAAATGCGGGTGTAAAGGAACGGGACTCCCTTTTTTGCAGGTGTCTCAGTGAGACTCAGTCAGATGGGCAGGGTTTTATAACTAAATCTAATTCTACCAAAAGTTCTCAAACTTGTCAGGCTGTAACCTCCTAAAATAATCATCACTGTCACACTTCAGTGTAGCCCCGTTCGGGACTCTCATCTCGCTGGCGATACAGCTACGACAGGGGTCAGCAACCTGCGGCTCAGGAGCCGCATACGGCTCCAGAACACAGCCCTAGTGGCTCAGTGGCTGTAGCATTATTACATACACACACTGTGGTGATCCACACCAAAATAATATAAACATTTCAGTCACCCAAACGTGTAAAGTAGCACTTGGCCATGTCAAAAAAGCCCAGCAGTTATCAGAGGTGGAGCTTTCAATCTGAACCACCCATTTTCAAAGGTTTACTCAGTTTACTATGTCATTAATATATCTTAGAAATGTTGTGTGGACTAGAAATAGAGTTCTGTAAAACTCCTTTATTTTTATTTTTAGAAACTCCATTTCTGAAGAAAGGTTGTGTTTCACCATGTTAATGATTTTTCTTTGAGGACCTTTTTTTCTGAGAGTGTGCAAATGGAACCAAATGGACCTGCCAGGGTCCATTTGGTTCACATTTGCACACTCTCAGGAAAAAAATAAAATGCGGCTCCAGACAGATTTTGAATTTGATTTTGGGTCGAAAATGGCTCTTTCAACATCTTGGGTTGCCGACCCCTGAGCTACGAGGAGAGAGTCCCACGCAACTCGGTTGCTGCTGTGGTTGACCGGGGCTCCGTCTGGGTGCAGCCGTCCAAAAGCACTGGATTAAACCCCTTTAGCAATAACAAATGCAAACGGGAATGATATCGATAGAGTCACAACAAAAAAAAAACTCAACCCGGGACCTTAAGATTTTAACCCAGGCACACAGAAAACGCGCATATATTCTAGAAGACGGCAGTACCATGTTTTGGAAGCGCTAGCATGTAGCTAATCGCTAGGGCTAGCCAGCACCCCCGGTCAACCACAGCAGCAACCGAGCTGCGCGGGACTCTCTCCTCGTACGGGGCTAACTTCAGTGTAGACATGAAGCTAACCATACGTTATTTCTTAATACATTATCAATAACATTAGACGTAGGGGTATGCAACAGATAAAACAATGTGAAATGAATTACCCTTTCTATTGCGCCTTCACTATTGGTACGGGCTTCCTGTTTTTGTATGAGTGACCATATGATTGGCTGACTCGAACTACGCCGTTCAGTTACAGTGCACGCAATTGGCCAATTCGTTTCTACCCGCGGACAAACCTCCGACGGTTAAGAAAAAGATAAAACCATTGTAAACACATCATGATATTAAATAATGCTTTGGTTAAGATAATAATGCTCTGGGAAAAGAGCCGGAACCGTCACCGCTCCACGTCGTGTACAAGCTCAGAGTTAAACAAAAGATAACCACATGTAGCTCAATGTTAGTTCGCATATAATACATATTATAATATATAAAAGCGAACGTTAAATCAAACAGTAGCACAACGCAATACAATTATTTGGTCACAAAACCCTGCTAGAGTTATTTCCACAAACTTACTGTAAAAACCAGGCAGAGTGTAGAGTGAAGAAAACGCGCTGGGTCTGTCTCTCACAATGGTGGGCGCGGGTAGCGATTGAAGAAACCGGAAAAGACAGAGCTGCTTCCTGGGAGAGACCAACGCAAAACTGGCTCGGGGGTGGGTTCGGAAGATACCATCACTAAGCAACTTACTGTTCCATGTTGTAGTTGCTTGTGTGTGTGTGTGTGTGTGTGTGTGTGTGTGTGTGTGTGTGTGTGTGTGTGTGTGTGTGTGTGTGTGTGTGTGTGTGTGTGTATGTATGTATGTATGTATGTATGTATGTATGTATATGTATATATATATATATATATATATATATATATATATATATATATATATATATATATATATATATATATATATATATATATATATATATATATATATTCAGCATTTGACCACGGACCACCATTTGATTACATTTTCACACCAAAGACCTAAAGTTTTGGTTTTGTCCACAATTCCAGGCTGTATTTTGCCAACAAAACAGTGTAAACTTTTTAATTAAGAGGTGCTAATTCAGATGATGAATATTTTAACTCTTGAGAGTGTAAAAATGAAGAGCCTGAGGACCACCTGGAACCTTCTCAGGGACCACTGGTGGTCTCCGGACCACCTGTTGAAAACCCCTGATATATATAACCCAAAAGTCAAAGTCAAAGTCAAAGTCGTCAGATTAGTCACTCACGTTACCGCAGTGAAATTAGTTCTCCGCTTTTGACCCATCTCTTGGAGCGGTGAGCTGCAGCGTGCGCCGCGCTCGGGAATCGATTAGTTGATTTGACCCCCTATCCATCCCTTTGATGCTGAGTACCAAGCAGGGAGGCATTGGGTCCCATTTTTACAGTCTTTGGTATGACCCGACCGGGAATCGAATCCCGGCCTCCCAGTTCCAGGGCGGACACTCTAACCACAAGGCCACTGGTCCTAACCCCCTCCCACAAAATGCTGTCACCCAAACCCAGAAACCCGGAGCAATGGTTCTAAATCTGGGGTCCAGGGACTACCAGGGGTCCTTGAGGGAGTTCCAGCGGGTCCTCAGCTAAATGATCATTTGGAACCAAATGGATCCTAGATCTGTTACTAATCAAGACTTTAAATGTGGACCCGTATTCAAACTGGGGCCGGGTCCCTGAAAATAAAATGGTTGAAAATCACTGCTAGAGCTGTAGAACATCTTCTATATGAGGGTCTCTGGCATAGTGGCATATCCTTTCAAATGGGGGTCCATGGACTACTAAATGTAAATTTGGGTTTCCCTGACATGACATAGTTTGAGAACCACTCACCACTGAGACCTTGCAGCTTCAGGGCTTGACACTAACACTTGCCCGCTTGCCCGGGGCAAGTAAAAAAAAATGGCCGGGCAAGTGAAGACTGCTACCTGGTTGTGCGACTTGGTTGTGCAACTTAGTGCACTATAACACAACACAAGCTAAATTTGTCTTGAAGGCAGTCATTGCACTCTGCCTCTGTGTCTTTCCCTGCTTTCTAGATATCCACAATTCCAGGCTGGATTTGGGAAACAAAACAGGAAAACTAACATACACATCAAAATGACCATTAATTAATCTTCTACATTCTCTAGTTGTGTAGACCTGGGCTAATTAAGATGATGAATTTTAACTCTTGAGAGTGTAAAAATGAAACCAAATGGACCAGCAAGGGTCCATTTGGTTTCATTTTTACGTTCTCAAGAGTTACATCTGCAACATTTACAATATATTTTTGGGGGGCAAGTGACCATGACCTGAGGGCAAGTAGAACCTGACTTGCACTTGCCCGATGGGCAAGTGCCTCCGAGACCTAGTGTCAACCCCTGAGCTTTCTGAGTGACCTTTTGGGCCACAGCGCGGGTGCTGTGAGTCCTAACGAAAAGAGCAGGACGTGCGGCAAGACGATCTCAGAAATGGGGTCGTTCTCATCCGGCGACTTTCGGAGGCCCGCTTGCGTGACCTTTCATGACCTTACGGGGTAATTTTCGCTATCTGAGTGGCCTCAGATTGCTCAGATTGTTCCATAAAATGCCCCCGGGCTCGCTATTGGTCGGCTTTCAGAAAAAAAGAAGTGTTTTCTGACTTACTTTTCCACACTGATTCAGGATCCGCTGTTCGTTTTGAAATTGGAGCACAGGAAGAGCCTTAAATCGCCGTTTGATTGAACCAGAAGTGCCGTTTCTGCATGTTTTGAGTCAGAAGGATTTTTTCATTTTTTTCCCTGAAAGGCCATGGAAAACTGAGTCAGACGTCGTTGTCCGCGAGAGTCTGTGTTACACGGCCAGGGCAGCAAAAAATCCCGTTTTTTTCATGTTTTGCTCTATAACTGGGCAACGGAAGGTCGCAGACACATGGGGCCAGCGTCATAGTGCTTCGCTCAAAGAGGCCGATAAGCCTATGAGAGAATCTCAGAATTTTCAAAATTCAACTTGGCCTTCGATATGGGGTAAGCGTTCACGACTCGGAGAACAATATGAAGAAAGTGTCGCACAAACAAGTGCCATACACCAAACTGTTCATCTCGTTGAGACGGACTCGGAGAGCCCAAACGCTCCGCATGTTGACCTTTGGGGGCGGAGCTACAGCTTGTCAAAGTCAAAAACTTAACTTTTGAGCGGTGCGACCGTGTGCGAGGAAACATATATCAGTGCGTGCGTCTCTACGAGCTGAATGCGTGCACCTGCATCACTCCCCCCTCCGATGCTTGTGGGCAGGGCCAAGTACGTTTAAACATGTGCCCAAACGACTTTACCCTTTTTCAAAACGAATAGGACGATTCTTGACTCACTTTTCGCCGCTGAATCCAACGGTGCCACTCCCATTGCTCTCCGACCTCGGGGGGTGCTTAATTGGCATGCTAATTGGTGTAAAAGGGTCGATTTTTAAACTATGCGTAAAGTGTCCAAGTGAATCCAACTGAATCCAACGCTGCCCCTCCCGGCGCTCTCCGGTGTCGGGAAAGTACCGTTTTGCGACGCCCACTTAGCGAATTGCATTTTTTGGTCTTTGACGGCCATAAAAAGGCTGTTAGAGATTTTTTTTTTAATCCATTTCAACTCCCCATCCATGTTGGAGTATAGCCAGGTCAGATGGTCTTGGTCCTGATTTTTTCTGACACTGTTAACCCCCGACCCCCAACACAAAAGCCGACCAATAGCGAGGTGGGGGCATTCTATGGAGTAATCTGAACAATCTGAGGCCACTGAGATGGCGAAAATTATGCAATCTGGGCCCATCGAATGGGGGATTTTAAGAAATCTGAGCCCATTCAATGGGGGATTCATACTGGATGGGGTGCACCGTTCGGGTGCACCGCTTAGTGTTGAGATTTTTGCATCCTATGAGGGGCGGCAGCGCGGGCACTATAAGTTGAAACGAAAAGAGCCGGACATCGTTGTGATCGGGGCGTGGAGACGGTCGCAGACGTGTCCTCGTTTAGGTTCTGCGACCTAGAGAAAGCTGAGAGGTCATGCGAGGCCCAAACGCAGCCTGCCTAGCAATATTTTTGCAATCTTTCTGGAAATTAAACACCTTTGCGAGGGTCCGATTGATGAAAGCAGCACACCGTTGCGTTTGGGTGGACGAGACGGTCTCAGAGACGCCTTCGTTTTTGATCTACGACATTCCGACTCCCAGCACCCAGCTTGCGCGGCCTTGCATCTTTCTGAGTGACCTTTCGGGCCACAGTGCGGGTGTTGTGAGTCCGAACGAAAAGAGCAGGACACTGTTGCATTCGGGTGGACGAGACGGTCTCAGAGACGACCTCGGTTTAGTAAGGAATTACATATATGTAATATAATTTGCAATTAGACGATTATGTATTAATTTTTCACAGCCCCCCCCCCCACCACCACCACTGAAGGGCAAACATAGATTCTACATAAATTAAATGTTGGCCTCTCAAACGTTTTGCTTCAACTAAAATTCAATGCAGATTCAATGTCTTCTTTTACACACAAATTTCAATGTTGACGAAATGATGTTGAATTAAGGTTGAATGCAACATCAATCTTCAACCATGACCAAAAATCAACCATATCAACCCTAAATAAACATTGAACACTGAAGGGCAAACATAGATTCAACATAAATTAAACGTTGGCCTCTCAAACATTTTGATTCAACCAAAATTCAATGTATATTCAATGTCTTCTTTTACACACAAATATCAATGTTGACAGAATATTGTTGAACCAATGTAGAATCTACCATAAATCTTCAACCATAACCAAAATTCAACCATATCAATCCTAAATAAACATTGATTCAACATCTTTTGCTATCTGGGTATTGATTGAGCTGGTGAAATGTATTGAAATCCCCTTTTTAAAGCCAGGTTCAGTTTGTAACCAGTGTTGATTGATGGATGTGATCTCTCTCCTCTCCTCTCCTCTCCTCTCCTCTCCTCTCCTCTCCTCTCCTCTCCTCTCCTCTCCCCTCCCCTCCCCTCCCCTCCCCTCCCCTCCCCTCCCCTCCTCTCCTCTCCTCTCCTCTCCTCTCCTCTCCTCTCCTCCTCTATTCTCTTCTATTCTCTTCTATTCTCTTCTATTCTCTTCTATTCTATTCTCCTCTATTCTCCTCTATTCTCTTCTCTTCTCTTCTCTTCTATTCTCTTCTACTCTCCTCTCCTCTCCTCTCCTCTCTTCTCTTCTCTTCTCTTCTCTTCTTCTCTTCTCCTCTATTCTCTTCTCTTCTCCTCTATTCTCTTCTCCTCTATTCTCCTCTATTCTCTTCTCCTCTTCTCCTCTTCTCCTCTCTTCTCCTCTCTTCTCTTCTCTTCTCTTCTCTTCTCTTCTCTTCTCTTCTATTCTCTTCTCCTCTATTCTCTTCTCTTCTCCTCTATTCTCCTCTCCTCTCTTCTCTTCTCTTCTCCTCTCTTCTCTTCTCCTCTATTCTCCTCTCTTCTCTTCTCCTCTATTCTCCTCTCCTCTATTCTCCTCTCCTCTATTCTCCCCTCCTCTCCTCTCTCTGCCTCTCTCTCTCTCTCGTCAAGTGTATGGAGAAGAATGTAATGCTAGTTACCCTTCTAGTAATAACACTTTAAAGTGTTTTAAAATAAATACATTATTGTATTGCCTTTAATACTTATGTGCTATACTCCCTGTAATGAAATGCAATAATTTTTATTTCTCTCTCAACCCCCACCCCCACCCCCTATCTCTTAATATTTAGAATGCCTGTCTGCGTTTTTTGTTTTAATGTCTATGAGGTGGCGTCCCTGGCAGCTCACCTGAGGGCAATCCACCAGGTGCGCAACAACCAGGAGCGCAAAATTCTTCTAAACCACTGCAACAGAAGAGTTAATATTAGACTGTGTGAGTGCCCAGTTGAGGGATGTGGCGCAAAGGGAAAATTCCTGGAGCGCCATCTCCAAATAATGCACCAACACTTGGGCACTGACCACATTGAGGCCTTGAAAGATCAAGTAAGATATCGGGAAACGTGTCGTCTACTTGAGAGTCTCAGGGCCTCCGAACCCGAAGTTCCACTCTCAAATAACTGGATGGTATGTAGTGGTGGTATATCAATGTAGATCTGCTTAAATAATAGCTTTTAGTGAAAAAGGTAAATGAAAAACAATAGATTTTTTCGATTCATTTAAAATGTTTGAAATGTTGAGTGGGTTTGTATAACAATGGGTCTGTGCAGCTAAAGTTAATATGAAATATCTAAATACTGAATCAAGCAACTTAAACTATATGAGCCTGAGTAGACGATGGATTTACGGAAGTGAATTTTTATTGAAATAACCCTATGTAAAACATTTGAGTACTTTTCCACTATTGTACACACATCTCTCTTTCACATAGCCACAGGACAGAGATGAGCCTGAGCCTGAGCCTGAGTTTCAGCCACCCACACCCAAGCGCTGCGGTGTCTGTCGCATTCACAAGAATAAAGTTGCGGTTCTGCGGAGAGCTTTAGCTGTCCGGAACCGCGACTACAAGACACTGAAAGAGGCTCACAAGAGAATGAAGAGGGATCTCTGGTCAATGAGGCAGGCTGCTTCCCTCCAGTCACACCACCAACCAGTGACGCAAGAGGTGAGTTATTTCTGTAAAATCTTGTACATTACATACTGTATCAGTTAAGCTCCTATTGCCCTCTTGGGTTACACAGTGGATTTTTTTCCTGAATACAAGGGTTAAAATTTGTTGTATTTGTCAGTTCCATCTGCCTGACCAGGACATGGCTCAAAGCTCTGCTGCCTCAACCCCGAAAAAGACAGGGACCCCTGTAAAGGTATTGTCTATTTTTATGTTGAAGGAGAATTTCACATTAAACACATTGGGCATCAATCTACCTTGATTCCTGTGACATGATACATTATGTCCTTGATTTTTGTCACAGATGCCCCCCTTTCTACATTTCACCCTTGAGGTGCTCCTCTCCTCTAGTTGGGGGGGGAGGGGGGGGTGTAATTTAGTAATTTAGTAATTTAATCTCATTAGTCAGTTTGTGTATGTAATGTTTATGTGGGCTGGTGTCTACACTCCTAGATTGTGCCATCAGATGGGCCACTTGGTTTTGAGGCAGTGTCGGTGTCCCAAGAATCCCCAAAAGTCAAACCATGGCTAGATGGCAAAAACCGTGCCAATAGTATGAGGAGCATTAAGCTCCCTAAGTCGTTTGGTGAGTTTGTGCGTGCGCGCGCGCACACACACACACACACACACACACACACACACACACACACACACACACACACACACACACACACACACACACACACACACACCTTCATTTCAGCTGAGGCCAGGTTTAACTGTAACTCACTGAGATGCTGTATGTCATTACAGAACAGATCATTGATTCTTACAAGGAGGCCCGTGAGGGAGCGGATCCCTCGGTTACAGCCAGGCATAATGCTGGGTCTAAGGTCAGCCGCGTTAGGGCCTTCCTAATGTATATGTCACACGGAGTGCCTAACATGTGGGACTGGAGCTTTCTGAATAATGTACAGAAGATCAAAAAGTGAGTTTTGGTGGAGATGTTGAGGTATACATGAAATAATGCATGTATTTGGACATTTTGGCCAGTCACTCAGTACACCAATTAGCCTTTGTTTGCCAGCCTGTCGGTGTGCAGGACTCTCTGCTGGACTGGTATTGCGATGTTGGCTTATTTTGTTATAAGTGCATGTATGTCACCACCATCATAACATTATCTCCAATATTTTGCAGATTTTACAACAGCCTGAAGCAGACGTTCACTCCCCCGTCAGTGCTTGCATACATACAGGCCATAAAACAATTCCTTGTCCATGCTAAGAACAGCCAGGTCCGTGGTTCCAAACTGTCTGTGGCTGACTGGTACAGCATTGACAATACTTTCAGTTCACTGGTGAAGGGCATAAGAAGGGATGTGGTGCAGCACCAACAAAAAACCAAGCGTGCTAAACACGAGCAGCTACCCACGAAGGAGCAACTTCTCAATTTCCAGGCGTATGCCAGGAAGACTATTCCACAGGTCCTCGGTAAGTATATCTGTATAATTGAACTTTTAATAGTCTTTAAACATTCAACAAAAATATACAGTAAACACACCACTTTTGTTTTTGGTCCCATTTTTCGTGAGATGGACTTAAAGATAGTGAGCACTTCTGCTGTGCTGAGATAATCCATCCCACCTCACAGGTGTGCACATATAGATGCAGATGTGACATCATGGCTAGCGCACAGGTGGGCTTTAGACTGTCCACAAAAAGTCTGAACCAGTCAGTATCTGGTGTCACCACCATTTTGTGGTGACACCAGATACTGACTGGTTCAGAGTCCCCCCAGACCCCCAAATGAAGCAACAAAAAATGCATATTTCACTGATTTCAGGGTGGCCTTTTTGTGGACAGTCTAAGGCCCACCTGTGCGCTAGCCATGATGTCACATCTGCATCTTTTATCTGTGAGGTGGGATGGATTATCTCAGCACAGCAGAAGTGCTCACTATCACATATTTAGACAGATGTTTGAGACAATGTTTGAGAGAAATGGTAATCTTGTTTATCTGGAATGAATTTTAGATCTTTAAGTCCATCTCATGAAAAATGGGGGCAAAAACAAAAGTGGTGGGTTTATATTTTTGAGTGTACATATAATTGCTTTAAAATGTTATCATTTGAAATGTTCATGGTCCATATTTTAAATGTTCTAATGTAGTAAAAGCAAAGTAATTTATGGGAAAAATAATATTGATACATCAAATCACAACATAATTATGAATTGCAGTATCGATTGATTTGATGCACTAAATATTCACCCCAAATCACAATATAGCACCCCCCCCCCCCTTCTCTGCCCCTCCCTCTCTTTAACCAGAGGAACTCAAGAAGACGCCCAGGAAAACCAGCCTACGACAACAATTCTATGGCCTCCTGTCTGGCTACTGGTCCATCCTGTATGGACACAGGCCGTGCGTCCTAAAAAACATGCTGGAGCAGGAAGTCAGGTTAGCCAGGGCGACCAGGGACAGGACCATGCAGTCAGAAGATCCATTAGACTTCCTAATACTGGTGAGTGCTTGTTTAGATCTGTTCACTTTCTTCCAGGGTCCATATTTAAAATAAATTGACTTTCATGTAGGGTGGCATGGTTAGCACTACTGCCTCAATAATTCACATCTTCATATCAGATCTTAGAGGTTTAAAGGACAAGTTCAAGGTTATTGGTTTGGTTGTTATTAGAGAAAGTAAAACATTACTGCTATGTTTTCTTCATTCGCTGCTTTCTTTAGTTTTACAGATTGTAGTTGTTTTAGATGGGGGAGTGCGAGGGGAGGGGGGGCTTCGACCATGTGGCCAAATATGTATCTTATATATGCATTATGTAATGTGTCAGAAGCTCTATATAGCAGTTCAGTAGATCCTGTAATCTGTTGTAGCCAGATATAATTTCTTGGAGTTTATTATGTCTATCGTATATAATAAAAAAACAACATTTTTTGTTAAAAAAGAGGCTCGAAAACCCTTGGCCCCTGCCAATTATTGTACATCTGCTGCTTTTTTTAGCGATGTTTAACACTTTTATTTTTGTCTAATAACAGCCTAAAACATGAACTTTGGTGGAGGAAAAAAAAAGCTGTTAACGATTCCATTTCAGGTTCAGGTTCAACTGTAACTTTTTTCCATTTCAGCAGAGTCCAGGTTCAACTGTAACTTTTTTCCATTTCACCAGAGTCCAGGTTCAACTAACTTTTTTCCATTTGAGCAGAGTCCAGGTTAACTGTAACTTTTTTCCATTTGAGCAGAGTCCAGGTTAACTGTAACTTTTTTCCATTTGAGCAGAGTCCAGGTTAACTGTAACTTTTTTCCATTTGAGCAGAGTCCAGGTTAACTGTAACTTTTTTCCATTTGAGCAGAGTCCAGGTTAACTGTAACTTTTTTCCATTTCAGCAGAGTCCAGGTTCAGCTGTAACCTTTTCCAGCATGTAAAAACTACTGGATGCTAACTTGAATTTGTTGAGCAATTTTCATAATCTGCATAATGTCACCACACGTAGCATGTTATGTCTAACTAGGGGGCTTTCATGCTGCTGAATCCATTTTCAAGCATTAGTTTGGTTAAAAAAAAATACATTGGGCTAAAAACGGCAATACCAGTCATCAGAAATGTACCTAGTCAGCACACTTGCTATGTCTGTTCTCAGCCCAGAGAGTGTTTTTTTTTTTTTTTTTATGTTGTGACATGCCAATTATAGAAAATTCTCAACTTATGCAAGTTAGCATCTGTGAGTTTCTACATGCTGAGGCCTACTTAACATTTCTTACATAAAACCTCAGTGTACTCAACTGTCTGGATTCACAGTGGGGCTCTAATGGGGCTGGGGCTGTCAAGTAGATTATCTCTATCAGTCGACTCGAGGTTCAACTATATCTTAACTCTGCATCAGCAGAGTCCAGGTGTCAGCTGGATATCGGCTGAATCCAGGCTCTATTAAATTATCATTTTCAGTTCAGCAGAGTGCAGGTTTAACTTGCCTCTTCATATCAGCAGGCCCCTCTTCTGTTTCGTGGTCTGCCATGTGGCATAGGGCGCTTCCGCAAGACTGTGTCCCAGGTATGGGATAGGCTATCGTTGCTCATGCACCTGGGTCTTACATTTGTTGGGTTTGTTTCTGGTTTTACACTGCTTCCATTATCCTCAGCCCAAGTCTTGAGGTATGGGTTGATATTTTCTCTTTGATGCTATTTATTTACGTGTAATCAAAGAAACTATAGGGCCTTTCACACAGAATGATAAATGCCTACATTATCGCAGATATTCCATTGTCCCTCAGTAAGGATGGACGCTAATCGCGTAGCTTGGGGAAAAAGGCTGAGGTCTAAAATCAGACGCAGGCGTGTGCACAAAACAAGCATGCGTGCTACACACATTGGACGCTGTGCGATAACGCCCGATGTCACACACGTTCTGTTCATTTTTCCCTTGCAAATGTACTAGGGGCATGTTTTATAACTCCCTGTCTGAAAGGCCCTCATTTCTTTTATGCATATCTTGCATCTGAAAGATGGGCATATTTTCCATGGGAACTCATGTATTACTTCACACTTTTTCACGCTTTCTCATGTATTAACATCACACTTTTCACACTTGCTCATGTATTATGTCATTTTCAGCTTATAACATCCCACAGCCTATAAAGTGCTAGCCTGCTGTGAAGACCCTCTTTTTCTTTGTATCCTTCACTAGGTGAAAGAGCACAAGACTGCGAACATGTTCGCAGAAGCATGCATACATGCAACACCAGAGGAATTCAATTGGGTGGAGGACTTTCTCAGAATAAAGGTCAGTTAAAGTGGTATTCCACCCATTTTCAACATTTGTCTACTCCGGCTGAAACCATCATCTTGTTCTATTCATCAATGGGTGCCTTTTGACTAAAGTGTCCTTTGCTGTGCCTCTGCGTTGTGAGCCTCTGAACCTGACGTGGAAGCCACCAGGTTCAGACATACTGATTGAAATTAAAACGAGCATTCATTCATTCATTCTGGAGTGGAGAGCTACATGGTTGATCAACTGACGTTATGTGGTTGGCTGATGTGGTTGCATTAATTAGTACACTTTATCTGTAATCAGTATACTTAAGCTGTTTATTCCAATTTGTCTAACTCAGCAATTAATAAAAATGTGTTCCTTGTCTCAAGGAGAACCATGGAGGGAAGAACAACTATTTCTTCTACACGGGGGGAAAAGGAGTGTGCAATACACTCCTTTCGCATTTCCGGACGGAGTGGACTCGCTGTGGCCTTCCAGGCAGCCCCTGGTTCATGCTCATCCGGACTGCCATCTCCTATTATGTAGGCAGCATTGGCCAACATTACATAATGTATTTATTTGTTGAATGTGTTTAATATCTGATTTTTATTAATTCTACTCCATGTCTGCTTTGTATGTATGAAATAGGCTCGTAAAACCATGTCCACAGAGGACCGCAAGAAAGTTACGGACCTAATGGCGCACAACGCCGAAATCTCTGACCGGTTCTACGCACTGAACCCCACACCCCAGGAGACAGCCGAAATCAGGGCACTAATAAACCGGTCCCTGGATGGACCACAGCCAGAGACCACAGGGGAGGAGATGGCGAGACTTCTCCAAAAGGCCAGAGAGCTGGCTGTTGAGGAGGGGGAGAGTATTCATAAGGACCAGGTTAGTCAACTACCTGCTCAGCATCTAACTACTAGGGGTCTTTTGATACATTTTGACAGCGATGCGATATCTATCATATATACATGTTTGACAATACAATACAAGGGTGGAGTATGGGTTCATTTTAATTCATTTTGGTGATGCGATGTGACTCAATGGTTGTACATTGTTACAGTAACTATTTATCAACTACATTAAGTATGTGTGAAACTTTTAACAACTAACCCATCCTCTTAACGATACCCGTCATCTAACTATCCAAATCGTACTGTCCCCACCCAATAGGGTGTTGAAGGTGAACTTTCTGCACCAAGCACGAGTGTCCGCACACAACTGGGTGATGAGGCTGGACCTTCTGGAGCAAGTGTGAGTATCCACCCACAGCTGTGTTCAACTAGCATTTTAACAGGCCATAATGGCTCTGACACAACAAGAAAAACCTACAACCAATTAGGCTTACATCTTGACACTCCCTACCTCTCTACATAGTCCTCTAACTGGGAACCAAGAATGAAGAAGCTCGCCGTTAACATCCAGAGACTAAGCAGTAACCATATGGAACACATTGTTGACATCATGAAACGTGACAATGTCCCTGTCGAGGTGGAGGACGATAACACTGTCACTGAGCAATTCACGGTCGACTTCAAAGATCTGAAGCACTCCACGCTGTTGGAGATGGAATCATATGTCTCCTCTGTCAAAAAGGCTCCTGGTGAGTAAACCCACTTAGTCTAGATCGAAAGGGGGGTCCGCGCTCATACAGTTTATATAGCATATAGTTTTTTTTGTTTGTTTTTTTTGTTTTGTTTTTTTCCCGAAACTGTTTTTTCTTAAACCTTGAACGGTCTATTTTGAGATTCTGCCTGGTACCGAGAAAAAAAAATGTCCCAAGGGGTTCATTTTTAACCTTTTCTTACAAATACCCCGCCTAAATATTCAAGAGAAAACAGCATAACTATTGACAAACAACCTACAGAGACAAATGAACACATATTTCCATACAATGTGGACCTGGGGAATTAAAAAAAGTGGTATTATAAAGATTCAAGCACATCTTGGCACTAGTTTGTGTCAAGATGTGCTTGAATCTATGTCAAGATGTGCTTGAATCTATTCTATTTTTATTTTTTTATTTTTTCTTTTAAAAAAAGCTGCCAAGAAGGTCAGAGATAAGTCGAAGAGGGCCAGAGGGAAGAGCGAGAGTGAAGAGACTACAGAGGAGGAAATGGAGGTATGTTGGCTTACGTACATTATATAACCCCACTCTTACACTATACACCTATATGGACTATTTACCTTCACGTGTCAACAAGACACTGAGGAGTGGTTAAATTGTCTTGTGTACTTAATTGTGTGTATTTTCTGTCTCTCTAAATCTATACAGGTTGTCTACCAGGAATCTGGTGGCTCCTCCTCAGCTTCTTCACCCACTACTTCTCCAGTGCATGAACGTGATGAGCCTACTTCTACAGTGCATGAACATGATGAGCCTACTTCTACAGTGCATGAACATGATGAGCCTACTTCTACAGTGCATGAACATGATGAGCCTCAGCCCAAGAAAAGCAAGTGGACCAGGACCAGTCCCGTTGTGACAAGGAGGCTTCCAAAGCGTAGAGTCTTGAAGGCAAAGACCTCGCCATTCAAACGGGCCATGTCCTTGGCACGGCAGAAGAGCAAAAGGGGGCCGACCAGAGCCAGGCAGCTCCAGTTTTGAAGTCAAATCTGAATAACTTTGTATTTTGTCATTCTTAGAGCTGTCGGGGGGAGGGGGGTTCAAAAGGGGTGAAATTTCATCATCTACTTGTGTGTCTCAAGTGAACACCACAGACATTTTTTTTCCATTAGTTTTAGCTGCCCCGTCCTGTGCAAACACATTATAACTTAAAACTTCATTTTAACCATTCAAAACAAACACCCATACACTCCACCCCCAATACATGAGAGGGCCATGGAATTTTATTTACAGTTTTCATTACTTGTAAGATATTTTATTCATTTGGCCACAACCAGCGTGCCACAGGAGTCTCCATCTTCCAAAACAATATTTTAAATATGAATGAAAACTGTAACATGAAATTCCTCATGTATTAGGGAAATGCTGGGTTAATAGAAAAATGATTGATTTTTGATGAATCTATAATGGTTAAAATGCAGCTAAAATTCAATATCCAATAACTGAATACTGAATCAAGTAATGTAAAAACTGTCTGGTGTTCACATGAGACTCTGTAGACGATAAAGTGACAGTTTAGTTTAAGTGAAATATCCCTTAAGACTGTTGTTGGTTGTTGTTTTTTTTGTTTGTTTGTTTTGTTTTTTTTCCTGTCCTCCTCATGAGGACTTTGCCCAAAACACTCCAGTTTTCTTTCTCTCAAAAGTCAGGATATATTCACAGGGTGGGAGCCTTATTCTTTTTTTGATGACTTAATTATTGCAAGAAGAAAAGTGTATTTTTTTTTCTCTCCCAAAATCAGGTTATATTCCCAGGGTGGGAGCCTTTTGTAGAGAGTAGATTGACTTTGCCCAAAACACTCTGTTGTTTATTGACTTTAAAAAAAGAGTGTAAAGAATAAAGTTTTGTTGTTCAATCACTTATTCTCTTTTTTTAATATACAGGTCCTTTTCAAAGAAACAGAAAATGTTGTAAAAGTGTTCCTCCATAATATACAAAGCCAACATTGCATATATTCACCATCCTTTTTGCATTAAGTGAAGTATTAAAAATGTTGATCTTGATTATGGCGTAGAGATCATGAAAACCCCGACATCTCAATGAATTAGAATATTTTACAAGACCACTAAAAACACAATCGACAGAAAAAAGGTCTTACTTAAAGTATATTAATGTAGGCAGTTAATACTTGGTCATACTTGTCATGAGGTGTTGCAGTTTGCTGTGATGACAGCCATAAATGAATTTGTATTGTTCAGTCTTGTCTCACACCATCTTCACAATACAAGACCAGAGTCTCTGTGGGGTTCAAGTTTGGTCAGTTGGGAGCAGTAATACCATGGTCAGGACAGCAGTTACTGGTAGTTTTGGCTATGGGCAGGTGCCAAATTGAGCTGGAAAGGAAAATAGTATTTCCATGAAGTTGTCAACATACAGAAGCACAAGCTACCTACTCTAAAAAGATTGCTGTGTTGAAACCACTAATATGTTTACACTGTCAATGTATCAACATTGGGCGATAACATAACCTGGAGACATGGCAAAACACATGATGCAAGCCATGTTATCGGCTGAAGACTTCAACACAGGAGCACTAGACTACAGTACAGTACAGTATTGCCTTGTGCAGCCTAATGAAGCCTAGTATAGTCTAACAAACCTCCTATATTCTATTAGAGCCCATTTGAGTACGGCCTAGTATGCCAAAGTCTAGCCTAGTCCTCTCCATTGGGAGAATAGAGTAGTAGAGGGAAGTACTAGTCTATATTATGTCACACCATTGTGAATAACCACCGTGTACACGGGCAGTCGTTTGTGTGCACATTCAATACTTTTACTTGGACATGTGTTGACCATAGTGCAGTATCACCTCGTACAGCCTAATGAAGCCTATTACAGCCTAACACACACCCCTACAGCCTATTAGAGCCCATTTGAGTACGGCCTAGTATGCCAAAGTCTAGCCTAGTCCTCTCCAATGGGAGAATAGAGTAGTAGAGGGAAGTACTAGTCTATATTATGTCACACCATTGTGAATAACCACCGTGTACATGGGCAGTCGTTTGTGTGCCCATTCAATACTTTTACTTGGACATGTGTTGACCATAGTGCAGTATCACCTCGTACAGCCTAATGAAGCCTAATACAGCCTAACAAACCCCCCTACAGCCTGTTAGAGCCCATTTGAGTCTAGTGCAGTACAGCCTAGTATGCCAAAGTCTAGCCTAGTCCTCTCCAATGGGAGAATAGAGTAGTAGAGGGAAGTACTAGTCTATATTATGTCACACCATTGTGAATAACCACCGTGTACACGGGCCGTCGTTTGTGTGCACATTCAATACTTTCACTTGGACATGTGTTGACCATAGTGCAGTATCACCTCTTACAGCCTAATGAAGCCTATTACAGCCTAACACACACCCCTACAGCCTATTAGAGCCCATTTGAGTACGGCCTAGTATGCCAAAGTCTAGCCTAGTCCTCTCCAATGGGAGAATAGAGTAGTAGAGGGAAGTACTAGTCTATATTATGTCACACCATTGTGAATAACCACCGTGTACATGGGCAGTCGTTTGTGTGCCCATTCAATACTTTTACTTGGACATGTGTTGACCATAGTGCAGTATCACCTCGTACAGCCTAATGAAGCCTAATACAGCCTAACAAACCCCCCTACAGCCTGTTAGAGCCCATTTGAGTCTAGTGCAGTACGGCCTAGTATGCCAAAGTCTAGCCTAGTCCTCTCCAATGGGAGAATAGAGTAGTAGAGGGAAGTACTAGTCTATATTATATCACACCTTTGTGAATAACCACCGTGTACACGGGCAGTCGTTTGTGTGCACATTCAATACTTTTACTTGGACATGTGTTGACCATAGTGCAGTATCACCTCGTACAGCCTAATGAAGCCTATTACAGCCTAACACACACCCCTACAGCCTATTAGAGCCCATTTGAGTACGGCCTAGTATGCCAAAGTCTAGCCTAGTCCTCTCCATTGGGAGAATAGAGTAGTAGAGGGAAGTACTAGTCTATATTATGTCACACCATTGTGAATAACCACCGTGTACACGGGCAGTCGTTTGTGTGCACATTCAATACTTTTACTTGGACATGTGTTGACCATAGTGCAGTATCACCTCGTACAGCCTAATGAAGCCTAATACAGCCTAACAAACCCCCCTACAGCCTGTTAGAGCCCATTTGAGTCTAGTGCAGTACGGCCTAGTATGCAAAAGTCTAGCCTAGTCCTCTCCAATGGGAGAATAGAGTAGTAGAGGAAAGTACTAGTCTATATTATATCACACCATTGTGAATAACCACCGTGTACACGGGCAGTCGTTTGTGTGCACATTCAATACTTTTACTTGGACATGTGTTGACCATAGTGCAGTATCACCTCGTACAGCCTAATGAAGCCTATTACAGCCTAACACACACCCCTACAGCCTATTAGAGCCCATTTGAGTACGGCCTAGTATGCCAAAGTCTAGCCTAGTCCTCTCCATTGGGAGAATAGAGTAGTAGAGGGAAGTACTAGTCTATATTATGTCACACCATTGTGAATAACCACCGTGTACACGGCAGTCGTTTGTGTGCACATTCAATACTTTTACTTGGACATGTGTTGACCATAGTGCAGTATCACCTCGTACAGCCTAATGAAGCCTAATACAGCCTAACAAACCCCCCTACAGCCTGTTAGAGCCCATTTGAGTCTAGTGCAGTACGGCCTAGTATGCAAAAGTCTAGCCTAGTCCTCTCCAATGGGAGAATAGAGTAGTAGAGGAAAGTACTAGTCTATATTATATCACACCATTGTGAATAACCCCGTGTACACGGGCAGTCGTTTGTGTGCACATTCAATACTTTTACTTGGACATGTGTTGACCATAGTGCAGTATCACCTCGTACAGCCTAATGAAGCCTATTACAGCCTAATACACACCCCTACAGCCAATTAGAGCCCATTTGAGTCTAGTGCAGTACAGCCTAGTATGCCAAAGTCTAGCCTAGTCCTCTCCAATGGGAGAATAGAGTAGTAGAGGGAAGTACTAGTCTATATTATGTCACACCATTGTGAATAACCACCGTGTACACGGGCAGTCGTTTGTGTGAACATTCAATACTTTCACTTGGACATGTGTTGACCATAGTGCAGTATCACCTCTTACAGCCTAATGAAGCCTATTACAGCCTAACACACACCCCTACAGCCTATTAGAGCCCATTTGAGTACGGCCTAGTATGCCAAAGTCTAGCCTAGTCCTCTCCAATGGGAGAATAGAGTAGTAGAGGGAAGTACTAGTCTATATTATGTCACACCATTGTGAATAACCACCGTGTACATGGGCAGTCGTTTGTGTGCCCATTCAATACTTTTACTTGGACATGTGTTGACCACAGTGCAGTATCACCTCATACAGCCTAATGAAGCCTAATACAGCCTAACAAACCCCCCTACAGCCTGTTAGAGCCCATTTGAGTCTAGTGCAGTACGGCCTAGTATGCCAAAGTCTAGCCTAGTCCTATCCAATGGGAGAATAGAGTAGTAGAGGAAAGTACTAGTCTATATTATATCACACCATTGTGAATAACCACCGTGTACACGGGCAGTCGTTTGTGTGCACATTCAATACTTTTACTTGGACATGTGTTGACCATAGTGCAGTATTACCTCGTACAGCCTAATGAAGCCTAGTACAGCCTAACAAACCCCCCTACAGCCTATTAGAGCCCATTTGAGTACGGCCTAGTATGCCAAAGTCTAGCCTAGTCCTCTCCAATGGGAGAATAGAGTAGTAGAGGAAAGTACTAGTCTATATTATGTCACACCATTCTGAATAACCACCGTGTACACGGGCAGTCGTTTGTGTGCACATTCAATACTTTTACTTGGACATGTGTTGACCATAGTGCAGTATCACCACGTACAGCCTAATGAAGCTACAGCCTAACACACACCCCTACAGCCAATTAGAGCCCATTTGAGTCTTGTGCAGTACAGCCTAGTATGCCAAAGTCTAGCCTAGTCCTCTCCAATGGGAGAATAGAGTAGTAGAGGGAAGTACTAGTCTATATTATATCACACCTTTGTGAATAACCACCGTGTACACGGGCAGTCGTTTGTGTGCACATTCAATACTTTTTGTTGTCTCCACCGAAGGTGGTGACTATAAAACGCCCTCTGTCCGTGCACGCAGCCCGTCCGTCTCCTGAATCTGTCTGTCCCACGACTGTCTGTCCGTGCACGCAGCCCGTCCGTCTCCTGAATCTGTCTGTCCCATGATGTCATGACGACGTCATAGTTGACACACTAGTACTAGTACACGTTCAAACGTAGCCCGTCCGTGCCCACGATCTTTGCAATGTGCACACGTTCAAACCTGAGCCCGGACGGTGGAGACCTGTGCCCCGTAGGGGCACAACTCTTGTTCTTGGACATGTGTTGACCATAGTGCAGTATTATCTCGTACAGCCTAATGAAGCCTATTACAGCCTAACACACACCCCTACAGCCTATTAGAGCCCATTTGAGTACGGCCTAGTATGCCAAAGTCTAGCCTAGTCCTCTCCAATGGGAGAATAGAGTAGTAGAGGGAAGTACTAGTCTATATTATGTCACACCATTGATAATAACCACCGTGGACACGGGCAGTCGTCTGTGTGCACATTCAATAGTTTTACATGGCATGTGTTGACCATGGTACAGTATTGCCTTCTACAGCCTAATGAAGCCTAGTACAGTATGACACCCCCCTACAGCCTATTAGAGCCCATTTGAGTCTAGGGCAGTGCAGCCTAGTGTGCCAAAGTCTAGCCTAGTCCTGTCAAATGGGAGAATAGAGTAGTAGAGGCCCCTTTATAACACTTCCAATCTCTCATCCTCTGGGTTCATAAGTGCCAGTCTCCTCGCACACGTTTAGGCTAAGTGGTCTAATAGAAGAATTGTGGTACAAAAATAAGTAAATTGTCCCAGTGACATCGTCAGGGAGGAGTATGTTACAATAGTCAGTCAGTCAGTCAGTCAGTCAGTCAGTCAGCCAATATGATGTGCCTGAGTCAATTGCAGTTATATCCCTCACACGGTGATGTTGGTTTCAATGCAGAAGACATCTGAGGGATCAAAGGTCAAAAACATTCAATAGGTTTTCAGCCAATCACGTATAGGTTCTTCGGATTGTCTGAATATTAGATTATATTTGATTATATTTTAAAGGTGGTGCAGCCATCAAAATCAAAATGAGCAAATATTTGCATACAAACAATAAAGTTGAACATTCAGTTTAATTATTCAGATAAGCGGAAGAAGATGGATGAATGAACATCTTCCCAACTCCAACAGAATTGGGGTTGTACATGGGAACCAGCTGTGGCTGTAGTAGGCTGTCCTGTAATATAACATAGTGTTCATGTAAAACTATTGGGCGTGCACACAAACTCTGGCCTATGTACATAGTTGTACTCCAACAGGTCCCTGAACCACACTTTGGGAATTGGGATTGTACTATAGCCTATAAATGTTTGTGTAAAAGTATTGGTTGTGCGCACAAACTATGGCCTTTGTACATAGTCGGACCCACAGAGGTCAGCAAACCACAATTTTGGAACTAGCCATAGCTGTACTGTAATAAAACTTTTGGTTGTGCACACATACTATTGCATGTGTACATAGTTGGACTCCCAGTGGTCCCTGAACCACACTTTGGGAACCAGACATGGCTGGATTGTACTATAGCCTTGAAATGTTTGTGGAAAAGTATTGGTCGTGCACACAAACTATGGCCTATGTACATAGTTGGACTCCCAGAGGTCCCCAAACCGCACTTTGGGAACCTGCCGTGGCTGTACTAGGCTGTGGTGTAATGTAATCTAGAAACTTTTATGTAAAACTACTGGTCATGCATACAAACTATGGCCCGTGTACATGGTTGGACTCCCAGACATCCCCGAACCACATTTTGGGAACCAGCCGTGGCTATAGTAAGCCTGTAATATGTCCTGTAATATGACCTAGACATGTTCATGTAAAAGTATGGGACATGTACACCATGTACACATGTAGAGTTTTGGTTAATAGCCTGCCACCCTGTGGAATTATGCTTGAACTGCAATATAAGGCCCTAAAATGGACACAGAGGAAAAAATAGCAGTGTGGGTCATCTGAAGGACTGATCGGTGAACATGTGGTGTCCACACGAAGAGGAGGGGGCCCGGAAAATTTAGAGACCATCCGCTGATTTTTCACGCCCCCACAGTCCGCACAGTGTGGACTGGAAATTTCTGATGTACACCGGCAATATCGCATTGACCATTTGAGCACCAAAAGCGATAGGGGTAATAATAATAAGAATAATAATAATAATAAAACATACATTATTTTAATTCAAACATTCACCACTATCAGAGAATTGGGTCACGGCTATAAATCGAAGATCAAGGAACCCAACAAATCATTCTGTTCTCATCAGTATGGAATTAAAATTAAATCGCTGGAAGCCAAATGCAGTACTGCACGGTGTCTATGCGTGGGTAGCTGTTACACGGTCCACTACGCGCTGTCTGAATGGTGCCCTGATTCATCCCAATGCCGAATGTCTAATGTCGATCATCATCAGTTGCACTTCTGCCAACAACGTCTATACCAGTGGTTCTCAACAGGTGGTCCGTGGACCACCAGTGGTCCCCGAGAGGATTCCATGTGGTCCCCATGCAGCTAAATGATTGACAGTTGGTACCAAATGGACCTTTATAGATGTGTAACTCTTGAAAGCATTAAAATGAAACCAAACGGACACAACCACACTAAAGAATAATCATTGTTCTGTATGTACTCTTACATCAATTGATCTTGTGCTGTTGTATTGTTTTTTGTTTTTTGTTTTTTTGTTTTTTTTGCTTTGGCAATGTAAACGCACATTTTCTCAAGCAAAATAAAAATCCCTTTGAATTGGAAAATTGAATTAATTCGTTGAACCTTTTTGATGCCGTGGCGGTGACTGGATATCTCCAAGCGAAACATTGAATACCGCCGTAAGGCAGAGAGACCATAATGTAATTTTGTTTTACATTAAATTAACGTCTCATTCGATCACATCTCCGCTGTACACTTCAGATCTCATTCATCTCATTGGACTGCAGTCGCTGCTTTTAGCTGCCGCGGAAACCGGCTTTTTACATTTAAACTCCAATGCAGTTGAGATTCATTATGCATATTTCTTTCCACCTCTGAACACTATTTTGCTGATTAATAGGCTTTTAGATCAAGTGCTGAGTGAATATCCATCGCTGTCTGTCGAGCACAAACCTCACACATTTTCTTCTCTCTCATTTTTTTTTCTTGCCACTCACAGTCTAAGTGATTTATTATGGTGTTATCAACAATTTCATTACCAAGGAAACTTTTTTACCATTTTTACTGTAAAACAACTTGACTACCAAGTACGAGTTAGTGGAGTTGTGTTTTAATTTTTTTTTTTTAATCCACATTTTTAGTCTCTTTTATTTGAACAACAAGGATTATTTTTGGAGGGATTCTCATTGATCAAAGCCGCTAATACTTTGTCAAATGTTCCAGGAGTAAGCAATACCTCTGGTAGAGTGCTAATTAAGTGTCATGGCCGTTTTTTTACAGCGGTCGCGGCCGTTGGCGTGCCGGTCGTGGGTTAAGGTTAGGTTTAAGCATAGCTTTTACTGAGGTTGTGTTTAGGGTTAGGGTTTAGGGTTGTTTTCGTAGGGAGTGGTCACGCCGGTTAAGGCCAACGGTTGCGACCGTTTGGCAAACGGTCCCGAAAAAAATATAACAGTAGCGACGTATGTCGTTGTCAGGACCTTTTCCCCTCAGCCGATAAACTATTGTCGCGGCCGCGAACGGTAAGAAAAGTAGCCGTGACCAGGTCCTTGGTCGCCAGAGTGGATTCATGTGTCTCTCATAATTTCGTCGTCAGACCATCAAAATGTTTCCCAGGTCTAGTCAGCCATGCGTGCAGCAAAGCTGGACACATTTACACCACGTTATTTCAATAAACTAAAAACACGAGGCAATGGCAGAGGGCAAAATGTGTTTTTTTTGTTCGTCCTGCAATTTCCCTACCAAATGTGTGTCCTTTAATTGTGGGTGAAGAGGGCAGTGTTGCCAACGTGGCACATTTGTCACTATATTTAGCTTTTTTTTTCTAGACGCCCCTAGCGCCAAAGTTAAGTGAAAAACTCCTGGCGGAAAATCTAATGCTTTTTTGCTGGTGAGTTTGGGCAGAATTGGTAGCTAAAATGTGGAATAAACAGTGGGCCCTGCTGTGACAGTGGTTGAAAACCCGCTGCTCTAGCGCATGACAGTGCATGTTGGAAATGCCACTAGTGCATTTTGGATTTTGGCACTTGGCAACACTGAAGGAGAGGGGACACACCGTGTCTCCCTTGTGTGTGTGTGTGTGTGCGCGAGCGTGCTTCCGTGCACGCGTCTAATGGGAAAGTACCATGCCTCCCCTCCCAGTCCATTAACAGCGACATCGCCGTTGGTCAGGAAATGGCGCCCCCCCCTATCCACCCACCCATTACTTTCCTCTGTAAGTGCTGTACACTCGTTTGGCTGCCACTACAGTGACCTTGCGTCGGTAAGAGTCACAAAACAAACACATACGCAAGGCTTCCTGACGTCCAGCTTCTAGTGTGTGTGTGTGTGTGTGTGCCACCTGCTCCCACTCGCGCTCGGTCCTCATGGACTCAAGGACTTTTTTTTGTTTGCTTTTTAAGGGGAATTCCATCCCAAAAGGCTTTCTTATCTTTATTTGATGTTGGTTTGATGTTGGTTTGGTGTTGGTGTTGGTGTTGTTATTCTGTTGTTTTTTAGTTCAGAATTTTGGAACTTAAGTTGTATGAAATACTTGCCATTAATACAGAGGTGATTGCCAGAGTCCAGTGGTGGGAGTTCTGCTCTGGTTTTTGTGAATATTAAATAGTTCCGGTCATTGTGGGGGTCACTGGGGCGCATGCAGTAAAAGTAAATCAAATAAAAAATAAACAAAATAAAATAATAATAATGATAATAATAATAATATTTTGTATTGTTGATTTATAAAATATTAGCAGGAACGAAAATGAACGAAGGACGTGCCACTGTTTTGGTTCAGCCATGAGACAGCCGAATCGCTGCTGAATCAAAAGTGAAAGTGTTAGTCTCAATACACTACTGACACACAAAAAAAGCGATGGAAACAGGTGAATTTGAACAACATTTCACAAAATAACAACTGCACCTGCTGCTATTGGAAATGAATCAACTGCAAATAAAGTTTAAAAAAAAGCCTCCTGGGGTGGAATTCTTCTTTAAAGCTACAAGCAAACATGTTCCCGGCGCTCTGAGTGAGCAAAACAAGTGTTTCATGGCCAGGGCTGAATTTCATGCAGTCCGCTGCTCCTATAGACTCTGCTAATGGCCTGCTGAGGGAGCGTCGGCTGACAGTGTTGCCAACCGCCAAAATCCAAAATGCACTAGTGGCTGTAGTGTATTTTTCATCGTAATACACAAGCCAAAAATCGGAGCACGGAGAAGCATGGAGTTCTAGGCAGCAGAGTTGTTCCTCAGATGGTTTGAAGCTTTATTGCAGAGTATCGGCAGCATTACAGCAGGCAAGGTGTTCGCCTGGGCCGGAGCCCAGGACAACACCCGTGTGTGTGTGTCGTGGTGACACACAGGACTGACTCACTTGAACACAACATGACATCACAACATGACATGGGGTTTTTATTAGGGCTGTTGAATGATTAAAATTTTTAATCAAATTGATCACAGCTTCAAAATTAATTTAATCATGATTAATCACCACTCGAACTATGTCCAAAATATGCATGTTTTCCTGGACAGGATTTCAACATTTAAAAAAAGAAACAGAATCTGTGAAAAAAATAACTATTTATCTTTCAATTATTTATCAAAATAGGTGATCTACAAGCCCTCAATGCTTGTAGATCCTCCAGCTATACTCTATGGCTCTGGTTACAGGGAGACACACAGCTATATGTCTTTATAAAACCGTGCTCTACCATTTCTTTCAATGAGAAAATGCTCAGTGGGTTGAGTCAGTGTGCACATGAGTTAATTGCGTTAAAAATTTTAATCAGATTAATCAACAAAATTAATTTAATCCCATTAATTAACTATTTTCAACAGCCTTAGTTTTTATACATTGAAAATAGCTTGCCTACGCGACAATCGTGCAGGACGTGCGAAACATGACAGACAAAATGGCGGAAATTTACATTCACTCAAGACGTATCGGCAACTGCTCTTTCACCTGATGCAAATCACATTCTAGAAAGTCCTTGATTACCTGTCCTTTTGTTATGTCAACAACACCTTATTGTCTCGCCTCGTCTATGTCCTGTCTGCGATCACCAGGGGTCCCGGCCAGAGAGCATGAAAAGCTTGCTCTAACGACGCCCCCAGAAAGGTGATAACAGTATAGGGCCTAATTAACATGGAATGACTCTGGTAAATATATATACTACTTTTTAGATTATGTAATGTAGATTATGAATATATGACTATTAACGAGACTTCATGGCACTTCCAAAATGCACTAGAATGCGCTAGAGCAGTGGGTTTTCAATCATTTTCATACCAGGGCCCACTAATTGTTCTGCATTTTAGCCACGGAGGAGGACCACCGTTTGGTGTTGAGATTAGTCTCTCAGCCTAATTTAGGAGAAATAACTGGCAAAATGTTGGTCAAAATAGCAATTCCTCACACATTTTAGATTCTTGAAAATTAGGTAATTCAGATGGTTAAATGTGATTTAACTCTTGAGAGCGTAAAATGAAACCAAACGGACCCTTCCGGGTCCGTTTGGTTTCATTTTACGCTCTCAAGAGTTACAGGTCTAAAAGGGTCCATTTGGCTACCAATGATCCTTTCTAGCAAGGAAGGAGGACTCGATCATAGGAGGAAAAATGGTGAAAAACAAGGGTTTTATCTCTGGCGCCTGTCAACCAATTTCGCCCCAACTCACAAGCAAAAAAACACAGGATTTTCCACCAGGAGTTTTTCACTAATTTTGGCGCTAGGGGGGTCTGAAAAAAAGCTAAATATAGCGACAAATGCGCCAAGTTGGCAACACTGTCAGCTGATTACGAGAAACTACCTTTGTTGCGGAGGTTTTGTGCTTTGGGCAGGAATTACATCAGCACATTGCTATCACTGGGGCCAATGAAGATGTCTTGGCAAAAACCTCTCGTGCGGCTCGGATGAATGCTGTCAGCAGTGCTGGAATGGACGAAAAAAAAGTCGGCCCGGACATTTTTAGCGTGACTTCTCGCTTTTTAGGATCAAATCTCTGGCTGGGAATAGCATTTTGTGACAAAAAAAGGATGCTGGAAATGAGGTAAAACAGCAAGTATAAACACTGCAGATTTTTACAATTCATCATGGGTGTTTTCCCATTCTACCATGGTTCTTCCAGTGCAGGGGCGGATCTAGATCAGACTGGGCAGACACACCCCCACCCCCCATGGGGAAATGTTACATCCACCCCCGTTGCAGTGTTAAGTGTAACTAAACTAAAAAGCAGTGAGTCGTCTCTCTTCCTGTACAATCTTAGGACAGTTTCACATGCACAGTGGTGACTGCAAAGCACCAAATGACCCGTACAATAATAGCAGCGATTATACGTTTGTAGGAGGAACAAAACATACAACTTGAAATGTATTTTTAAATGGCCTCCTCCTACGGCTCCTTTTAGACTGACACGTGCGTAGCTACAGTATTGTTTAATCAAATGTATTCAGTCAGAATATGCACGGAAGGCACGTCTTTGTTTGTCTTTTGAATTTGAATAGCAGCCTAATCAGCGCCTAATCAAAAGCATTCGAGTCTACAGTTAGAACATGTCTAACATCACCTAAAATATACTTTTATGGTGGTAGCTAAATAAGTGTCAGTCGGATTATTTGTTTAAAAGGAACCCTGGCTAATGAGACAAATATGGATAAAAGCATTATACTTGCCCTCTATTACAAGAATTGAACATTTAACACTCATAGAATACGCTCTTTAGTTTAAAAATAGTCCATGTTGTTATCCCCAGGGGGGCGCCATTTTACTGTGCCTGTCACATGACCTGCGATAGGGATTATGTCACAGGAGATCTGTAGTATAGTACGGTACAGCTAATGAACGTGCTCCATGATTACCCAGCATTGGAACGTAAAACATCAATGGAGTATATACTGTATACACTGCTCTGTTTGTAATGCAATGGCGACCCTAGCCTCGACACCCAGGCTTTCATTTTCGTTCGCCTTACGCGAAAACGGAAGCCTGGACTAACGCACGTTGGAAAGTGGCCTTCAAGTGGGAGTGAACCTTCCGGGGTGGGCGTCGCTCTAAATGATGTGACGTAGAACAGCAGTGGACGGGAGGGGGAGGGGCCGGAGATGACGACACGTTAGTGAGATCAAATCAGAGCGCAGCACTTCCGCCGTGTGGATCCCACGACACCCCCGCCCCCCAAGGCCAAAATCATTGAGGCTAGACCAGGCTATGGCGACCCCCACTGGTGATATAAAGCAGGAGTTTTCAACCTTTTTGACTCCAGGGCCCACCGTTTATTCAGCACTTGAGCCACGCACAACCATTTGATTTCATTTTCACACCAAAGACCTAAAATTAAATAATTCTTTTGGTTTCGGCCACAATTCCAGGCTGTATTTTGCCAACGAAACAGTGTAAACCTCTTAATTAAGTGGCGCTAATTCAGATGATGATTGCTTTAACTCTTGAGAGTGTAAAAATGAAACCAAATGGACCCACAGGGGTCCATTTGGTTTCATTTTTACACCCTCAAGAGTTACATCTGGTTAACCAACTTTCCATCATTTAGCCTGCATGGGGACCACCTGGAACCCTCTCAAGGACCACTGGTGGTCCCCGCACCACCTGTTGAAAACCCCTGATATATATAAAGGACTATAAAACAAACGGGATGAACTATAGGTGGTCAAAATATGTAGTTGTTTGATGCATTCCATTACTTTCTACTGCGGAGCGATCTCCTGTGATGTCATCCCTATGACAGACCATGTGACAGGCACAGTGTAATGGCAGCCCCTTTACCCCGTAAAAATATTTTTAAAGGTAGGGTAAGTGATTTGAAATTCATCCTGTAGTTCCAGCCTGGTGCACCAGGGGTGCCAAACAGTAGCTACACTATGTGAGCCTGCTGCTCGATCCTGATTGGAGGAGAATTCGCCACCACCTGGGGAACTTTTATTAGCTCCTCTGCTAACGTGGGGGAGGGGGAAACTCCATATATGGTTTCCACACCTTATAATAGAGCATTTTAACAGAAAAAAAAAAAGAAATTGGGTGATATCTGACAAAAGTGAAATCACTTCCCCTACCTTTAAACTAAAGAGCTTATTCTATGTGTTAAATGTTCAATTCTAGTTATAGAGGGAAAGTATGACGTATTTATCCGTATTTGTCTCATTCGTCAGGGTTCCTTTTAATTAATCGGCCAATTAATCGTTTATGAAAATGATCGTTAGTTGCAGGGCCGGATTTAGCCAGCCCTACTAGGGTGGGCACGGACTGAGAATGGCAGGGTGGGCAACTCCAAGGTTTTTCATATGAAGCAGTGGTTTTCAATATTTTTGACACCAGGGCCCACTATTTGTTCGGCATTTGAGCCACAGTAGACCACCATTTGATGACATTTTAGCCCCACAGACCCCCAAAACTAAGGATTTCTTTTGGTTTTGTCCACAACACCAGGCTGGATTTGAGAAACAAAACAGTCAAACACACAGATCAAAATGAGCATTAATCTTCCACATTCTCTAGTTGTGTAGACTAATTCTGCTGATGAATATTTTAACTCTTGAGAGCGTAAAAATGAAACCAAATGGACCCGAAAGGGTCCATTTGGTTTCATTTTTTACGCTCTCAAAGAGTTACATCTGGGTAACCAATTTTACACAACTCTCTCAAGGACCACTGGTGGTCCCCGGACCACTGAGATTACCTATCATTGTGTGGGTCATACAGGATGCACATTTAGGTGGACCCTGCCCACCCTGGCCCCCCTCTAGATCCGTCCCTGGACTAAAGAATAGACGTTTTGATTTGGAATAGACAGCAAAGACATCGGCCTCCAGGGCCTAAGAACTCCACACGGGCGATATTGAAAGAGCTACAGCACGTATATTCACAGCATATTTACATGTCTGTCTGCTTTATCTCAGCTTTTGCTGCGTATTTGCGTTGCCATGCGAGTCGCGATTCATTACCCGTTGCGATCGCGACGGATGGCAGTTTTCCCAGATGGATTCCCCCGCACCGGTTGTTCACGGACCGGTGCACGGTGTCTTTATGATTATTTGTGTTTTTCATTTTACATACGGCCGACTTGTCGACATACAAACATATTGCATCCAGGGGGAATAGCGCTCGGCTGTTACAGGTGCGTACATGTTCAATTGAACGGGAAAAAAATACATCTCTAACATCTGTGTGTGTGTGTGTGTGGGGGGCGGGGGGGTGCATGGCGACAGCTGTCTCTTGGCGCCGCCTGTTTGGCGAGTCCTACGGGCGCACAAACACGAGACACGCACGAATGCGCGCGGGTGGTTTTTGCATCTAACGCGGGTGTTTTACGAGGGGCGGAAGGATGCCAGCAGAGCCAAATCCGCATTAGAAAGCGATCGTCCCTCCTCTCCCGTCCTTCCACACAAAAAAAACAAACAAAAAAAAACGTGGACTTCAAAGCCGTGAACGGCTCGCCGGTCCCACCTCTCCTCCCAGTAACCCCACCTCCTCCATTGTTCTCGTTCCCTGATCCGCGGATGTCTCTCTATAAGCTGCTCTTTGTTTAGAATCTCTCAGCCAGGGGCGGATCTAGGCATGAGCATGGGGGGGGGGGGGGGGGTATGGCATGCAAAACAACCCAAGATATTTCAAATGAAAGTGCTTATATTTAAAAAAAAAAATGATTTGAAACACTACTACTGCTGCTAACTAACTACAGTTGTGGCAACCACTAAACCAACCAACATTTCATCATGGAAAACGGAAATCTCTCTGAGTCAGACCTTTAGCTTTATGCATGCCCCGTGCCTGTTGCAGCTTCTACGATAACTCATTGTTATTGATGCTTCACTTGCCTAATAAAAGTCCTGTAACCAAAAATGGTATGGGTGCCGCCCCCCATACCATTTTCCACCCCCCCCCCCCCCCCCCAAATGGGAAATGTTACATCCGCCCATGCTCTTGGCTTTCATGATATGCTGGTGACCAGACATCCTGCTTTTTTTTTTTAAATGGCTTGGATTGGACCCGTTCCAAGCTGCTCATCTGGTCTCTTGAGTCCCCCGTATATACAAAACGAACCCTATGTAATAACACTGGAATGTCCCTGGTTTGTCAACGAGCGAATTGGCCTGGTTTCGCCACGATTGGGCCCCGATGCCTGTTGGGAATGCATGTCCCCCCCATCCGTTTACGCAATACCCACTGTACGATCGTCCCCGATCATGTCAGGGTGTACGTGGCGCAAATCATGTCACATATCGCGCCTCTATGTCAGAGCCATATTCACGATAGAGACAAGGCATACATACAGGCCTCCCAAAACTCCCTTCGAAAAACGCAGACTGAGAAAGAGTAAAAAAAAACAAATAAACCACTAAATAGTTCTCCGGTTGTTTTTTTTCTGACTCTCGAGTCGAAAAACTCTGGACCCTCACCCATTTTGCAAAATGCAGGCCTTTGTCGCACGGGGTGCCAACATTTGTTGGAGTCTGGATGTCTGGAGTTTCGTCGCCGCTAAACCCTTTATCCCTTAACTTTTTTTTTAGCCTTTTTGAACTGTTAAAAGTCTTCCAAAATGTTTTTTTTTTTTTTTTTTTTTTTTTTTTCCAAAATAGTATAAGGCTTTAGCAGTGACGAAAATGGAGCCCATAGTCTGGACCCTCACCCATATTGCAAAATGCAGGCCTTTGTCCCACAGGGTAGGGTACCAGCATTTGTGGGAGTCTGGATGGACTACTCACCTGTACGCGCGCCTGGCAAGGACCCTTTGACAACCTCTGACAACCTCTTTAGCGTTTTTGAAGTTCCAGTGCTACTCTCCCTCTGGCCAACCTGGGGATGATAGCATGTGAAAGGAACACGTTAGTCCACCCACGTTCTTTTGTCCTTCTTCAGAACGACTGCATTGTGATGATACCTATCCTAAAGGGCAGGGGTTTTCAACCTTTTTCATCCCAGGGCCCACCATTTATTCAGCATTTGAGCCACGGACCACCAATTGAGGATATTTTTACACCCACAGACCCCAAAACTAAAGATTTTTTTTGCTTCTGTCCATGACCATTAATCTTCTAGTTGTGTAGACTTGGACTAATTCGCATGATGGATATTTTAACTCTTGAGAGTGTGAAAATGAAACCAAATGGACCCGCCAGGGTCCATTTGGTTTCATTTTTACGTTCTCAAGAGTTACATCTGGTTAAACAACTTAGCTGGGGACCACCTGGAACCCTCTCAAGGACCACTGGTGGTCCCCGGACCACCTGTTGAAAATACCTGCTACCTGGGCATTATGCGGCCCGGGGGTCAAATGCGGCCCTTTGGCTGACTCTGACCGGCCCGGGGACCACCAGTGGTCCTTGAGAGAGTTAAATATGGAAAGTTGTTTAACGAGATGTAACTCTTTGAGAGCGTATAAATGAAACCCGCAAGGGTCCATTTGGTTTCAGTTTTACACTCTCAAGAGTTAAAATATTTATCATCTGAATTAGCCTAAAGTCTGCAATCAGAGAATGTAAGATAATGGTCATTTTTGTTATCCTGTTTTGTTTCCCAAATCCAGCCTGGAATTGTGGACAAAAACAAAATAAATCTTGAAGAAAGTTTTGGCAACTGTGGGGCTAAAGTGTCATCAAATGGTGGTCCGTGGCCCAAATACTGAGTAAATAGTGGCCCCTGGTGTCAAAATGGTTGGTCTTACTCTTTTATCTTGAAATTAAATTAATATTACACAGACTTCACTTCAGCCTTTAGTCTTGGCACCTCCACAATATTTTATGCATCTCATTTGGCCCCTTGGGAAAATAATTGCCCACCCCTGCTATAGGGGGCAGAGCCGCAGAGCATAGAAAGAGTTACACAAACGCTGTTCACTTCATGGAGTTAGTCCGATGGCGGCTCTGCTACATAGACCGCTACTGAAAATGGAACAATTCCTGGACCGGAAGTATAGGCAGAAAATGCTCAGGCAGCAGCTCAGCTTCAATGACCTTCAATCCTTACAACCATTTACAGGCTGTGCGCCTGCTTAAAATAACTCTTATTCGCACCACTGTACTTAAAACAATGTTTTTCCAACTCCAGTTTGTCCCAGTTCAAGGCTGCATGAACAGCGCTCGAGTGCCAGGTTCTGACCCCCTCAATATCGCAATTGTTTTCCCGGTAGGGTGCACACGGGGAGAACATGATAACTCCACACAGGAGGCCATTTTTAATACCCATGTCAAAGTCGTGAAGGGACGGGGCCAGGTTTGAGTGTTCGAAAATAACAGCATTCTGGCCGCGGAATCATCAACCCCACAGTCACATATTATCAGCCATGTCGTTTTCCCTTATTGCCTGTAATTGTCGGTGTTACAGGTCTCCGGCTGTGCGTGTGCTCGGGTCTCGAGTGGACGAAAATGAGAGGCAGTTAAGAGGCACCGCTGAAGCGTGCTAATGCAAAGGGCCGGCTGTTGACATCGCAAGGCCCTGCTCTCCCACTGCTGTACCCTCGGGCCAAATAACCCCCCAACCCCCCTTCCTGCAGCATAATTTCCCAGGGCAAACGTGAACGCACCACAGCTATATCTCTCTCCCTCTCTCTCTGCTTAATAATACTGTACATTATGCATGGCAGCCAGGGGCGGATGCAACATTTCCCGATTGGGGGGGGTAAGGGAAAATGGTATGGGGGCGGCTTCTTCGCAGTCGCACCCATACCATTTTCAGTTACAGGACTTTTATTAGGCAAGTATAAGCATCGGTAATAACATCAGTTGTTGCAGCAGACACGCAGCATGCATAAAGCTAAAGGTCTGACTCAGAGAGTTTTCTGTTTTCAATGATGAAATGTTGTTTGTTTAGTGGTGAGACAATTGTTAGTTAGTTAGTAGCAGTGGTAGGGATTTTAAATAGAAGCAATTTAATTTGAAACATCTTGGGTTGTTTTGCATGCCATCGTGTTTGGTGGGGCAGATTGGGCATTTAGGGGGGCATTGCCCCCCCATGCCTAAATCCGCCCCTGATGGCAGCGGCTCGTTTTCTTTCCGACCCATGCAGGGGTGTGAATCTAGCTACGTCGATTCCTACGCTCGGCACTTTGCCTCACGGGGGGAGAAGGAAGTTCCGTCGTGGGAGGACTCTTATTTCAGATATGCGGGATGGGAGCAATTAGCTATGGGCCAGCAGCTGGTGACCAACCCCCCCCCCCACCCCCCACCCCCCCCCCCCCCCCCCCCCCCCCACACACACACACACATACACACACATACACACACACATTATGTATGCAGAGACATTAGTCAGCACTTTTTCACCCAGCTAGGTCAGAGAGGGGCGGAAAGCAGGAAACAGCGCCCTCCGGTGACAGTCAAATATTCTCTTTAGGAACTAGTTCCACATAGCCTGAAGTCAGTCTGAATTGTCATTCCGTTTCACTTCATTATTCAGACTGAAGTCCCTCTCTACTACAGCAGTTTCTGGGATGGGCGTGATCAAAGCAGCAGTCTTCACTGTGATTGGTTCATACCAACCCATATCAATATTGGGGAAGCAGACAACGTTGTTGTCATTATTATGCTAATGCATTAGCATCAGCATAATAATGATGTTGCTAACTAAACAAACACAGCCGACGAGCGTTACTAGCATGTGAACAAAAGCAGTAAAATATGTCGGATGATGATGTTTATAAAACCTAAAGCCTGACGCTTCTTTAAAGAATAATAAAGTGAAACGAAGTGAGTGACAGGGCTGTTGGCCAATCAGGTGCTGGGCATGGATTTCCAACCGACAAAAACGGCCCCAAAAGCAAGGAAGCCAGTCCTTGAATCACAAAGAAAAAATAAGGTAGTATTTTTAAGGTGCTGATTCAGGGCTGAGCCAGGCTAAGTTCCACATAGACAACAAAGGTGACCCACCTGAGTGGAGTGGGGGCTGTGCTGTAGTGGTAGTGTAGCCTACTGTACTGCACTCTACGGTTCTGTACTCTACTGTACTCCTCATATCCTGAGGTTTTTTGAAAATGGTGAAAATGTGGCACAAATCTTTGAATTATTTTTTCGGTTCAGAATGGAATATACCGCCAGAGATCGCTACGGGTCGCTGCCTTCTACCATCACTCGGCCGCACGCAGAAGGATAGAGAGACCCCTTCCCCCCTCAAAGTGCCTCAAAGCTTGGGGATCAACTGGTTGCTTCCTTGGAGCGGCTCGGCAGGGGGTGACAAGAGGAGACCTTCACTCGACACGCCGTCTCATATCGAGCAGTCGCGCATTGAATGCAAATGCTCCCCATACCGCAAAGCATGCCGGCTCTTCAAACAGCGGGCCCGGGTCTGTAAAGTCAGTGTGGGTGGCTGTGGAAATATTGAACCCGATAAACTGTATTTTATCTTCTATTATTATAGGTACACTGATTTCGATTTGCTGCTCCTCCCACAGTTTTTGGGGCGTGCTTTTCAAAAACATTGGTTGCGGCCTTTGCAACAAAATAAAAAGATTCTGCGGTCGGAAAAAAAAAAAAAAAAGATCTGGACGTCTCTGCTGGTTCAGGCACAATGGCGTCGATGACACGCAATCTGATTCACTCTGATTGGGATTGGCGTCACAGGCGAAGCATGGCCCGCTTGCGCTCCCACCCCGCTCGGGCACTATAATGAGATTCTTACCAAACGCATACATTACTGGAATGGGGGAGAGCCATCGCCGTAGCCTCTGTATTATGAGTCCTTTATGAGGTGTCATATCTGATTTGAACGTGGGACGCCTATTCTTTTTCTTTTTTTTCCGCCTCTGATGATTTAATCGACTCTGCCTTCTCTGCCCGTCTGAGCGTGCGCTTCGCCCATCGCTACGCCCCTTGGACTTCTGAACACCAATGCAGTGATAATTGGCTCCGTCCTTCAAGAGGGGGTGAAGATAATTTGTTTTTTGACCGCGACGAGGCGACCTCGCTCTGTTTGCGTGGCGCTGGCTGATGAAAGGGTTCCGGAGACAACAACATGAAGAGGATTTGACCTTCAAGGACCTTCAAAGGAACCCTGTCTAATGAGCCAAATATGGATAAATACATTATACTTGCCCTCTATAACTAGAATTGAACATTTTAAAACACATAGAATAAGCTCTTCAGTTTAAAAATAGTTAATCCCCCAAGGGGGCCGCCATTTTACCTACAGGTACATATGGATGATGTCACAGAAGAGCTGTAGTATAGAACATAGTATGGAATGTTCCATGATTAAAACGTAAAAACATCCACTGTATATAAAGTATATACACTGTTCTGTTTGTAAAGACAATGGCGACCCCCGCTGGTGAAATAAAGATATGTAAAATGGACCATAGGAAGAGAAAATGTATAGTTGTTTGATACATTCCATTCAGTTCTACTGCGGAGAAAAGTTCTGTGACGTCATCACTGTGACAGGTCATGTGACAGGCACAGTAAAATGGCGCCCCCCATGGGATAAAAACATTAACTATTTTTAAATGAAGAGCTTATTCTATGTGTTTTAAATGTTCAATTCTAGTTATAGAGGGCAAGTATAATGTATTATCCATATTTGTCTCATTAGGCAGGATTCCTTTTAAGACTTTTAAACCTTTCCAGCGCAATTGATTTATCGATCCATTGGCGAGCACGCCGATGCCATTAATGATGTACTGATGACGTGTAAATTGTTTTGTCTAAAATAAAACATTAGTTTGAGGCGATTACCTTTTTTTCTTTCGCATGATCGGCTAATGGCGGGTTGTACTCAGAAATGACAAACACGCCATTTGTATTCTCTATCGCTGTTCATAATCCAGAAATCAGGGGGGAGAGGAGGCGCTGCAAAAAAAAACTACTTCGCTAGTGCAAGGGTCTATAATCAAGGGTTATATATCACTACTATATATAGTAGTCGTAGTATAGCTCTGATTGATTGGGAGCTCTATGAAGTGATCTCTAAGATGAACCTCCGAACAGCCCCTCTTCTGGGTGGACTAAAAAAGGATATTGTTTGTGGCCAGAACACGATCATTGTCGTGCGTGAAATATAAGCTACTGCTGCTAACACTGTGCTAAACAACATATACGGACAGTGGTGGCAAAACAACGGCATAACAACAGCAGGAAATGCTACATCCGCCCCTGTGTACAAGTCAAGCCTCGGTCCGCCGCACCTCCGAAGCACTCGGCGCTGTAGCAAGGGCATTTCGGAAAATGACGGTGCCTCACGTCCGCCCTTCACCTGGGCTATACTCCACGCTCCGCTTTGTGCGACGGACATTCATTAGAGCTCCCTTATAACTCCAGGGGTCAGATATGAAGGCTGCAGGTCACGAGACCCCCCCTGCTGCCAGACCATGTACGTTCAGGGTGGCATGCAGTCCGCCGCCACACGTTTCTCCCCTCACTGCCAAGACCTCCTAACGACCTACAGGTGTCCTCTTTAGGTCAACCAGCCAATTAGGGAAGGCTGGCAGCGGGTATGCAAAAAAGAAACAAGCGGCAGGGCTCATTAACCGACATTGGCACCGAATAATTGCTTTTTTTTTCTTCATGCCCAAGGCTGTTAGCATATTAGTGTTCATATTTAGACTACTTAAACCACTAATTGTTTTTTAGCATAATCGGGCTCACCAGAAAGTGCATTTTTGCCGAGCAGGACACGCGTGACCCGCGGCATTTACTTTTTTGTGCGGCACGGACGCAAAACGAAAGCGGCATCAGTATTCATAATACTGTCAATAGATTAAACAGGCCACAAATGAAAGGGTGCCGAGCTATACACCGATTTTCAGAAGAAACCTGCGTGCAAGGCCATCAACCAGCACATCGGGAGAAATGTGGGGTTCAGTGTCATACACTTCAACATGCAGACAGGAGGAGTTGGGTTTTGAAACGCCGACCCACACGATCATCGGATCGACAATCTTGGATTGACGTAGGAGGAACAACCTTCGCTAGATGCACATTGTTGTACAGTATATTTCGTGTGACCTGCTTTTGTACATACAGCATTTTTTCCAATCCAATCCAACTTTATCTATAGAGCATTAGAGATGGCAGATATTATCGCCCTCCAATATTATCGGCGATAAAAGCTTTCAAATTTCATATCGGAAAATATCGGTATCGGTATTTACAAACTGGAAATTGACTATTTACAGAGATGTAGACTCAGCGCTACGGCCATGTTTATACCATTACTTTGTACTTTACTCAAGTAGGCTAAAGTAGGCTACATGTTGAATTTATAGTTTTGTATGGAGTATTTCTAGGCTATAACAAGAATTTGTATTTATACTAAATGTTTATTTATATTAAATATTTGTATAGTAATAGTTTCTGTTATTTCCACCACTGGAGGCCGCATATATCGGTATCGGTTGATATCGGTTGATATCGGTATCGTAATTAAGTAAGTTGGATAAAAATCGGATATCGGATACGGTAAAAAGTCAATATCGGGGCATCTCTATAGAGCACATTAAAACAACGAAGTTGGCCAAAGTGCTGTACAGTTAGCAATAAAAAAACATGAAGTATTAAAACAAATAAAATACAGCAAAGGATACAATAATAAGAACATAAAAATGAATAAATAAAAACAAATAGAGCAAAACAATAAGATCAAACACTGTTAAAAGCCAGGGAATAAAAATGCGTTTTTAGTCGTGTTTTAAAAGCTGACAGTGATTGTGTCATTCTAATGTGCCTGGGTGATATTTGGCCAAAAAGGAGCCAAAGGTGCGTTTTGTAAAACACGCGGCAAAAACTGTGGGTGGAGTAGCAAATCGAAAACAGTGTATCTATAATAAGGGAAGATAAAATATATCGGGTTTAATATTTCCACAGCCACCCAGCACTGACTTTGAAGAGCCGGGGGCCGCCAGGCTTTGCAGTATTTGCATTCAACGCGCGACTGCTCGATATGAGACGGCGTGTCGAGTGAAGGTCTCCTCTTGTCACCCCCTGCCGAGCCGCTCCGAGGAAGCAACCCGTTGATCCCCGAGCTTTGAGGTCCTTTGAGGGAGGGGGGGGGGGGCTCTCCATCCATCTGCGTGCGGCCGAGTGATGGTAGAAGGCAGGGACCCCGTAGCGATTTCTCCGGCGGTTTAAACTACTCCAGCAACCCGACGTCTTGCATTATTTCAGTCACGGCCTGCGATGCCCCGTCTCCCCGCGTCCCCTGGGAGAGAGTGCGAGCGAGCGGACACCCCCCCCCATGAATGCTTGACGGGTGAGGAGTACAAGTGGTAAGACGTGATCGTTTTGGCTTCCCCTTTTTATCCACTTCTCAGGAGGGGGTGATGGTTTATAGAGGACGCTCGTGCCTTGACTTTGCAGGGCGGTCACTTCGCCCGGGAATTTCTCTTAAAGCAGTGGTTTTCAACCTTTTTCATAGCAGGGCCCACGATTTATTCCTAATTTGAACCATTTGGACCACCATTAGATGATTTTCGCCTCAATGACCCAAAACCCAGAACTAAAGATTTATTGAATTGAATTGCAAGTAAATTGTGCTACTACAACCCAGATGATACTGGGCTGGAATAATTTCCGACCCATAAAAAAAAAAAAAAAAAAAAGGCATGTCTCACTGAAAGGAGCTTTGGCAGGGAAAGGGACACAGAGTTGTTGTGTTAAACAGGAGGAGAGAAACTTGTGATGGAACAACTCCAAACACTGCTCTGTGCGAGTTGTTGTAACCTTTGTGAGTTGCGTTTAGGATGCATATGGCCACACTGTTGGAGAAACGTCCAGGTGGCACAGAACTAAATTGTTAGTTCTTCTTCGTTTGTTTTAACGGCACCTGGACCATTATTTCGACAATATGGCCTTCTGCATCCTAAACACAACTCGCTATTCTATATCAGTGGTTTTCAACCTTTTTTCATACCAGGGCCCACCATGTATTCAGAATTTGAACCACGGACATTTTAGCCCCATAAACCCTAAAACTAAAGATTTCTTTTGCTTTTGTCCACAATTCCAGGCTGGATTCTGGAGAAAACAAACCAGGCAAACATACAGATCAAAAATGACCATTAATCTCCTACATTCTCTAGTTGTTTAGACTAGACTAATTCAGATGATGAATATTTTAACGCCATTTGGTTTCATTTTTCGTAAAATGAAACCAATCATTTTTCGTAAAATGAAACCAAATGGACCCTTCCGGGCCCGTTTGGTTTCATTTTACGCTCTCAAGAGTTACAGATCTATAAGGGTCCATTTGGTTACCAATGGTCCTTTCTAGGAAGGAAGGAGGACTCTATCATAGGAGGGAAAATGGTGAAAAATGAGGGTTTTATCTCTGGCGCCTGTCAACCCTTTTTGCCCCAACTCACCAGCAAAAAATGCACTAGATTTTCCACCAGGAGTTTTTCCACTAATTTTAGCGCTATAGGGGGGGGGGGTTGGAAAAAAGCTAAATATAGTGACAAATGCGCCAAGTTGGCAACACTGCCTGTTTCTGGCCCGTTGAAAAAGGTGGTTTCCTTGAAATGTGCGCCTCAAGCGTGGTACCTGATCACCGCGTGGACGTCGTGGAGTAATTTCTGGAGTTATGTTATGTCAACGATGCAATATAAACAAATACTGAAAAAAACAATAATAAATACACCCCGAAATGTTGTCCTTTTTAAAATGAAAAGTTATTCATTGCGTAATGTGACTAGCCTAAAAGTTAAGGAAGCCAGAGTAAAAAGTCACAAATGATGCCGAGCCTAATGACGAAATGAAGTTTCATTCGCATAATGTGAAAACGACATACATGAAGATAGGTTGACAAATGGCGAAGTCAAACGTGCCACAATGATGTTCGACTTACGCAAATGTAGCTATCAAGCAACACTTGCACAGCCTTGACACCCAGGCTTTCATTTTCGTTCGAAAACGGAAAGCCTGGACTAACGCGCGTTGGAAAGTGGCCTTGAGGGGGGTAGTCAACCTTCCGGGGTGGGCGTCGCTCTAAATGATGTGACGTAGAACAGCAGTGGACGGGCGCGGGGGGTGGGCGGGGATGACGACACGTTAGTGAGATCAAATCAGAGCGCAGCTCATCTGCCGTGTGGATGCCACGGCACCCCGCCCCCCCAAGGCCAAAATCATTGAGGGCTAGACCAGGCTACACTTGCACAGATTCATGTTCACACAGTCACACACAATGTCCAGTGTTTCCCCCAGGGCTTTATTCTTAAGGCGGCCGCCCTGAGTGAAATCCACCCCCGCCTTGGCTACGTTCCCAAAAAAAAACAAAAAAAACAACAAAACAAGAAACCAGAGTTAAAGTTAAAATGTGTCGTTCATACAATGTGCATGTTATAAAATAAAGTTATCTGCACTAAGGCTTCAAACCGAAAGTGCGATTTGAAACCATGTCATTAGCAAATCGCAACGGCCGCTATTATTCAGTATTATTCAGTATTCAGTATCAGTATTCAACCGGAGCGAGTCTGATCCAGTGTTGACACTTCTGTGCTGCACGCTGCCCAATCAGTGCGTATGCAGTGCTTCTGTGCACGCAGCAGTGGGGAAAGTTGTTTAGCTCCCGAAGCAGTAAAAAGACGCATTGGTGGCTGTCTGGTTGCTGGTCAACGCATGCCGTCTGTGTCCCGCCCGACTCCCGCGGACCCCCGTCATGTCAGCCTAACCAAACAACATCCACGCTGAAATTATTGCGTTTCGACTGGTGTGTAGCTTCATATGCTTAACGTTAGTCTCCCTCTCCCTGTCTGTTGAATAATTAGCATATAGGCTAGCTTGTAGCTCGTGTGTGCTGCTTCTGAGTGTGTGTGTGTGTGTGTGTGTGTGTGTGTGTGTGTGTGTGTGTGTGTGTGTGTGTGTGTGTGTGTGTGTGTGTGTGTGTGTGTGTGTGTCTTGAAGCGGAGTATTTTGAGGGTGACCAGATGTCCCCGTTTCTGTGGGACAGTCACAGGGTGACCAGATGTCCTTCTTTGCGTGGGACAGTCTCTCATTTCAAAGACTTTTCAGTCATCCCTTTTCAGTCAGCAAATTGAGACTCTGTCCCACATGGTGACTGACAGACTACAGTGGTCAATTGTCCTAAAAGTCCCCCTTCTGTTTTCTGTTGTAAAGTTTTCTCACTGTCTCTGTTAATGCTAGATGTGTTTTAAGCCTGTTGAAATAACAGGTGAAATATATACTAACATGAATAAATAACAAATTCATGGCTGGGGACTATTAAGACTACTTATGGACAAATGAGGCATGACGCATTTTTAATGCCAACTGTAATGTGTTGCTACCCTGCAATTAAATGTCCCTCTCAAGTAATACAACCCAATTCCGTTGAAGTTGGGACGTTGTGTAAAATGTAAATAAAAACAGAATGCATTGATTTGCAAATCGTTTTCAACCTCTATTCAGTTGAATACACCACAAAGACAATATATTTAATGTTCAAACTGATAAACTTTATTGTTTTTGGAAATTATACAATCTTTTGTAAATTGATCCCTGCAACACGTACCAAAAAAGTTGGGACGGGGGCAACAAAAGACTGGGAAAGGTCATGAATGCACAAATAACGCCTGTTTGGAACATTCCACAGGTAAACAGGTTAATCTTAAACAGTTTAATATCGTGATTGGGTATAACAGGACCATCCCAGTCGTTCACAATCAAAGATGGGGCGAGGTTCACCACTTTGTGAACAATTCTGTGAGAAAATCATCCAACGGTTTAAAAACAATGTTTCTCAACATTCAATTGCAAGGAATTTGGTGATTTCATCATCTACAGTCCATAATATAATCAAAACGTTCAAAGAATCTGAAGAACTTGCTATACTAAAGCGACAAGGCTGAAAACCCTCACAGAATACTTGTGACCTTTGATCCCTCAGGTGGCTCTGCATTAAAAACTGACATCATTGTGTAAAGGATATTACTGTGAGGACTCAGAAATACTCAGAAAACCATTGTCAGTTTACATAATTTGTCGCTACACCTGCGAGTGCAAGTTAAAACTCTACCATGCAAAGCAAAGCCATATATCAGAAAGGTTGGTTTGAAAAACAACCAGAAATGCCTTCTCTGGGTCCACTATCATTAGAAATGTGGACTCATCAGACCACAGCACACTTTTCCACTTTGTGTCTAACCATTTCAAATGATATTGTACCCAGAGAAGGCATTTCTGGTTGTTTTTCTGGTTGTTTTTTCAAACCAACCTTTCTGATGTATGGCTCTGCTTTGCATGGTAGAGTTTTAACTTGCAATCGCAGGTGTAGCGACAAATTATGTAAACTGTCAATGGTTTTCTGAGTGTTCCTGAGTCCTCACAGTAATATCCTTTACACAATGACGTCAGTTTTTAATGCAGAGCCACCTGAGGGATCAAAGGTCACAAGTGTTCGGTGTTGTTTTTCGGCCTTGTCGCTTTAGTATAGCAAGTTCTTCAGATTCTTTGAATGTTTTGATTATATTATGGACTGTAGATGATGAAATCACCAAATTCCTTGCAATTGAATGTTGAGAAACATTTTCTTTAAACCGTTGGATGATTTTCTCACAGAATTGTTCACAAAGTGGTGAACCTCGCCCCATCTTTGATTGTGAACGACTGGGATGGTCCTGTTATACCAATCATGATATTAAACTGTTTAAGATTAACCTGTTTACCTGTGGAATGTTCCAAATAGGCGTTATTTGTGCATTCATCATCTTTCCCAGTCTTTTGTTGCCCCGTCCCAACTTTTTTGGTACATGTTGCAGGGATCAATTTACAAAAGATTGTATAATTTCAAAAAACAATAAAGTTTATCAGTTTGAACATTAAATATATTGTCTTTGTGGTGTATTCAACTGAATAGAGGTTGAAAACGATTTGCAAATCAATGCATTCTGTTTTTATTTACATTTTACACAACGTCCCAACTTCAACGGAATTGGGGTTGTACTTCTGTCCCTCAAATGAACAGTTTTGGTCCACTTAAGTCTGATTGATCAATCTATTGTGAAAGAAAAATATCTACCAGTCTGCCTGTTCTGATAAGAAATGAAATATGGCCTAATAATGACATAACTGCAGTAAATGGCCATTGAATATGTGATGACCGTGCAGTCATTCCCTTATTGACAATAAGGGAATTTATAGTCATTTTTTTACTGTGGCACTTGGAGTGTCAAGGAAAAAATCATGGCACTTCATGTCAAAAAGGTTGCCTACCCCATACGGTATTGTAATTACATCACATGCACGCGCACATGCACAGACGTGCACGCGCATGAGCACAGACTCGAAGCCTCACCACCTTGACTAAACAATTTTCTGGGGGAAACACTGATGTCATAATGTAATCACAGGCAGGCAAGCCAGAGAAACAGTACCTGGCATGTGGCTGATGTGTTAACTGCACATGGAGGGAGGGAGGGAGGGAGGGAGGGAGAGGAGAGAGAGAGAGAGAGAGAGAGAGAGAGAGAGAGAGAGAGAGAGAGAGAGAGAGAGAGAGAGAGAGAGAGAGAGAGAGAGAGAGAGAGAGAGAGAGAGAGAGAGAGAGAGAGAGAGAGAGAGAGAGAATGTTACATCCGCCCTGCTCCCGATGTGGTGGCTGGTGCCTTTGCATGGTTTCTGCAAAAGAGTGGCTAATTGTAACAATTATTCCAAATGGACCCCTCCAGGGACAATCTCCTGTAAAATGGCACCCTCCAAGGGATAAAATGAACGATTTTTAAACTAAAGAACATATTATATGTGTTTTAAATGTTCATTTCTAGTTATAGAGGATAAGTATAATGTATTTATCCATAATAGTCTTATTAGCCTGGTATCCTTTTAAAGCATGTCTGGTGGTCGCCTCCTCCCCTCGCCTCCCCCCCTCCCCTCATGGTGCCCTAGGCAACCGCCTAGCGTATACCTAATGGCAAAAACGCCCCTGGTTGTATATGTCCCTCCTGTGTCTCACAGGGCGACTGTGGGCAGTTCAAAGTCAAAGTCAAAGTCGCATGATTTGTCACTACGTTACCGCAGCGAAATTGGACCTCCGCTTTTATCCCATCACTTGGAGTGGTGAGCTCCAAGGAGCGGTGAGCTGCGGCTTGCCGCGCTCGGGAATCATTAGCTGATTTTGACCCCCAATCCATCCCTTTGATGCTGAGTGCCAAGCAGGGAGGCATTGGGTCCCATTTTTAGAGTCTTTGGTATGACCCGACCGGGAATCGAACCCCGGCCTCCCAGTTCCAGGGCGGACACTCTAACCACAAGGCCACTGTTCTGGTTAGACACCCGTCTTCCAGTGACATCACCGATGGGTAACCCAAGCTAATATACAAACTGCAGGGTTTCTATTCCTGAACAGTTAATGCAAAACTAGAAACCATGGGGACGGGACTGTGCGTTATTCAGTGGATGCCACACACACACACACACACACACACACATGGCCGTTTGGCATATACCGCTGCCTTAATTGTGATGTTTGCCGGTATACAGGGGCAATTACAGCAATATTTGTACAGCTTTGAAGCGAACAAACGGAGCCCCGGCCTCGGTCTGCTCTCATTTAAATGAAGCAGCACAAAAGGTACCTCGGCAGAAGGTGAACGCTGTGTCTTAATTACCTCTCCAGCTGCTCTTTTTTTTTAAAATTCGCCTTAATGTAAAACGCTGGTGTACGCGTGGTTGCCGTTCGCTGACTCACAGCTATTCCCAGGTAGCTGTGGAGGGCTGTAGCTGCCGTTGGTTCTATATGAGCTCGCCATCTTGTTCGTAGCGGCGTGAGCAAAGGCATTTTGGGAATGTTTTTTGTCAGGGTTTTTTTTTTTTAAAACGATGGTGTACGCGTTGTTTGTTTGTTTGTTTTGTTTTTGTTTTATGCGATCTTGTGACCTCAAAATTAGTATTTTGTGGCCACAAATTCATGATTTGCCATCTTGTGGTCTTGAATTACAGTAACTTGTGGCCACAAATTAGTATTTTGTGTCCACAGAAGACTAATTTGTTGCCACAAATGATGTTATCTTGTTACCTTGTTATCTTGTGATCTCTATTTAGTGGGCTCACTCGAGTTGCTAATTTGAGATGACAAGTTATTCATTTGTGGCCAAGAAATACTAATTTGTGGACACCTTTATGAATACTAATTTGTGGCGGCCCGGAGGCCTTCTTCAGCAAGAATCTTTTTTTTGTTTTCGAGCTTGTGGACCTGCTGGTGTGAACTTTAAATAAATTACAATCCTAAACAGAGGTTTAGAAGTTTCAGTGAGTGCTGGTAATTTTTGTTTCCCTTGAACTGTATCCTACTTGGACCGTGCACCCGTTGATACATTTTTTCGCCTGGGCTACTTCATTGAATGCTTGCTTCTTTCACCTTTGTTCATGTACCTGTGGCCATGTCTTTCTCGACACGACTTTGTAAACACTACAACAAGGAAGTCAAACACCCTCACAGGAGTATACTGTACAGGATTGCTTTCTTATCAACACACACACACACACACACACACACACACACACACACACACACACACACACACACACACACACACACACACACACACACACACTGGGTAATGGGAAATGGGTTTCCCTCAATTAAGCACTAATTGCTGCATCACATTGGTGTCAGGTGTAACGCCCGGCATTCGAACCCGGGTCTCCAACGTGAAAGTCCAACATCTTAACCACTAGGCCAAAGGGACATCCCCTTGGTCCGGGGGCTGATACTAGTACACTAAATACAACTATACCGATACAACAAAAAGAGGACGTTTGCCAAATCCATATGGGTTGCCCACACCACTACAATCACCATAGTTCACTGGTCAGTCTGGGGCTTATCTCATGGCAGTGTTACAGCAGGGGTGCCCACACTTTTTTTGACTTGAGAGCTACTTTCAAAATGATCGGCTGAACAAGATCTACACACAAAAATGTGATTGTTCCACTGCTGAGAATCCATTTCAAGCCCCCCTAGAAGTTTAAGCTTTCAACTAGTGGTGATGGTGTTACTTACTGCCATATTGTTTAAGACGCACAATGCACTTATAATGTAAAAAAGAGGGGCAGAATTGTAAGGTTTTCTTGTATATGCTACTATACTGACGTTTGAAAACAGCATTTGGGGTTTGAGTTGACAGTTTGTGATCTTGAGTTTAGTTTCTTGCACCCAAAAGGCCAAAACTAAGAACTTTCACGTTTGTTTTCTTTTTTTTCACAAAACTGGTCAAAATGTATTATTCTCCATTTTATAATTGTGTGCACTCTTGTAAATCACGTAATTCATAACTCTTGAGTGTAAAATGAAACCATTTGGTTTCATTTTAATACTTCCAAAACAGATGTTGCGCACATAAATAGCTCTTATTTGCGCCACCCTCATTGAAAACAATGTCTTTCAATGTCCAGTTTGTCCCTCTTTCAGGCTCCAACAGCCTTCCCGAGCGCTCACTTTTCTGACCCCTCGATGTCGCAGCATTTTGTCTAGTACGACTTTTATGTGGGCCGACATTCTGGTAAAGCAAAGAGTATTTTCTTTTTTCCTTCCAGTATGTCATGGATCGCCGTTGTGTCGTTTCACCATAGCAAATGTTGCATTTGTGGTCTGAAGAGGGTGTTTTGCAGACAGGGTAAAAAAGGGCAGAGGCTCAAGTCCCATTTGATATCTGATGTGGTCACGTCGCTGGTTCACTGTAATGCCAACTTGGTGCATATTGTCGCTATATTTAGCGCTTTTTCAGACCCCCCTAGCGCCAAAATTAGTGAAAAACTCCTGGCGGAAAATCTAGTGCTTTTTTGCTGGTGAGTTGGGGTGAAATTGATTGACAGGTGCCAGAGATAAAACCCTCATTTTTCACCATTTCTCCTCCTATGACAGTGGTTTCCAACCAGTGGTCCCCAGGCTAAATGATGGATAGTTGGTTAACCAGATGAAACCAAATGGACCCTTACGGGTCCATTTGGTTTCATTTTTACACTCTCAAGAGTTAAAATATTCATCATGTGAAATAGCCCAAGTCTACACAACTAGAGAATGTAGAAGATTAATGGTCATTTAATGGTCATATTCCCTTCCAGGCAAGCATCTAGCGCATTCTAGTGCATTTTGGAAGTGCCACTAGTGCATTTTGGATTTTGGCAGTTGGCAACACTGCTGGTTCACTGATCAGCCTGGGGCTTATATATCGTATCTCATGATAGCAGTAACTCACACTTTACCGCCTGCTGGAAAAAGTAAATATCAAAAGTCGAAGCCTCGGTGTCTCCTACAGTGTGCACAGGGAAACCTGAGTCAGTGGGTGGCCCTGGGATTCACAATGTCCTCGAGGAAATGTCAAAAAGCTTTAAACCGAGCGGATTGGACTTTCTGTTCGATCGCCGATTCAGCCGCTGTGGCCCATTTCTTTCTTTAATAACACAGTCTAGGATGTCCAGACAGCAACAAAACCTTGATCAGTAATGGGACACTTAGAGCTGCATCCAATACAATCACTTCAATTCCTGTCTGCCTTACCGTTAAGCTGCTATCGCTGGTTGAATAACTTGTGCCAGACCCGTAATTCATCCCTGCCCTGCCTACCAGGGGCGGATCTATGGCAATCTTGAAAATACTGTAGCTATAGTAGGCCTATCTAAAGTGTTCAAATAATTCTAGTGGAGTAAATAAAAGATGCCTCTGAGAAGTAGTGGAGTAGACGTAAAAGTGTAAAAGAGAGAAGAAGAAAAAGAAGTTTGACGAATGTTGTTTTGTTAACATGGAGATCATGGAGTCAAAGGCAGCCCAAAAGCCACAGAAGTTTTGCGGTGCGTGTGTGCGGGCGACATGGCGGAAAAAAAACGCGTTTGTTCGCAAACGAGGAGCAGAACCGGCGGCCAACATTCTCTGTTCACTTCATCACCACCCAATCAATCACGAGGAAAGAATCACAACAATAAGTACAGATGATGCTCAGCGCGGGCACTTGCTCCAAGTGTGCTACATATGCTCCTTCTCCACTTGGTCTTGTTTCTAGCTCTATAAATGAAGTATGAGTATGCCTCCCTGTAAGCATGCCCCCTCCCGGTACTGTTTGGAGCCAGAAACCATGGCTTGAATGTTAACAGACAGGCAGTCAGGGAGTTGTGCAGCGTATAGCGCAAGGTCTGCATGACAGATGTTTCGCGAATTAAAGCCATGTCACGTCTCCGACGTATAGGCTGCATTCCAACAGCGCTGCGGTTTCTACTGTTTAAATGTACTTTCTGGCATCGCCTAAAGCCTGCATGACCCAGAAAACAGTATTATATGCTTACACAGTGTACTTTATATACACACACACGATGGCCTGACTGGAGAAATGCCTTCATAATAAGCTGACCATCAATCTAGGCTTAATATGACAGCCAGTGGTGGAAAAGTATGCAAATGTTGTACTTATGTAAAAGTACAGATACTGTATTGGCATAAAAATGTACTTAGTACTCATACTGTAGCGCAGAATGTCCCATTACATAATGTTTGCAAAATGCAAACACAGATTTTTGTGAATTGTCGATCCTCTATGTTCAAATGGTTGAAATTAAGTATTTTATGTAGCGAGATTGCGACTTCATTGAAAAATCGTTTCCAATCACTCGCAGGAGGGGCAAAATACATTGTGACCAAGGCACAGGTTGTGACACTTAACAATTTCTCTGCTGAATCCATGTATTTACGTTTTGGAGGAACGTTTTGGCGGGGTGCGGCGAACGTAAATAACCGTTTGCGGCATTATGATCAATAAACCAGCATTTGATTAATAATAAACAAAAGTGAACGCATAAATCCAAGTTGGTTCTGTAGTATACTGTTGCTTTAAGGCCCTGACGATGTCACAACCAAAACTCCGCCCACCTACCCATTTTTTTCCCTGCTTTGAGGAAGAAAAACAGACAGGCAACACAGGCTCCGGTCAGGGGACGTAGCACAGGCTAACTACTGATCTCTGTTGTTGCTGGCAAAACAGCACCGGGACTTCGATTGCTTGTTTTTTTCCATCAATTGGATTAGATTGTTTTACTTTGGCCATCTGGATATTGTGTGGTTGATACTGGCATGGGAATTTCATCTTTCTTTCTCTATTTCTCTCTCTACTCTCTCTCTCTATCTGTCGGAGGGAGCATGGACGGAGCGCAGCTCCAGCTGTTCTGCCTACGATCCCTAACGATCTAGCAAAATCTGGCTCGTTGGGGTGTGTGTGTGTGTGTGTGTGTGTGTGTGTGTGTGTGTGTGTGTGTGTGTGTGTTCTCACATATGTTATCTACTTAGGACCGTTTCGAAGAAAAACACCTTCCAACTTAGGACCGGTGGACAAGTTAGGACCAAAAACCCGGTCCTAAGAAGTAAGACCACTTAAAACAGATAGAGAATGTCATAAGCCATGCCTGGTGTTGAAATTGGCATGGTCCTAAAAAGGAGGCGTTTTTACATATGGCCCTAAAAAGGAGGCATTTTTACATTTGGTGTGTATCAGGTGTGTGTGGGGTGTGTGTGTGTGTGTGTGTCCTACTTAGGACCATCTGGCAAACTTAATATTTTAACTAGATAGGAGCAATTCCAGAGGGAATTGCAGAGTGTGGTCGCCCAAAGGCAACCACACTAATAACAATAGTGTGTTGCCTTTAAGGCAACCACACTAATTATACAATAAATTACTATATATAGCTCATATAGGCCGCAGGTCGCATGTAACTGTAGAACTCGGGGAACTTTGTCCGAGGGTGGGCGGGCGGGTCAGAGTTTAGAAAACTCTGGGGCGGGTCACACTGATGACATAATCATGTTCACTCATCGTAACAAGTGTCTGGCAGCCCGCATCATCATGGTGACACGTGTCTGACATGGGACCATTTCTATGTTCCCTCAGGTCTATGTTCCCTCGCTGACTAACCCCAACCCAAACGCACAAACCATAACCCTAACCGAAAGCATGTCAAACGTTACTTCGCGACATTTGACATGCCTTCGTTTAGGGTTAGGTTTGGGCGTTTGGGTTAGGGTTAATCTATTACTATCCCTACCCCTAATCCTAACCTGACTTTAAGAGCTGAGGGAACATAGACATGACCCCTCTGACATCACTCTGTGACCCCTCTGACATCACTCTGTAAATTTTTGTCTCAAGCCTGTCCCCTTTTATGTCCTATACTTTAAAGCCCGGCTTAAAACCTACCTTTTCACTCAGGCGTATTACTGAATTATTACCGCTCTTGTCTTTCTTTTACTTACTACCTCTATGACCTTTCAACTTGGCTGCAGTCAGACAATGTGTGTCTTCACATATTGAAAAGTATGCCTTTCGGGATAGCAATCCTTTGTTTTCTCATATTTTAGCACTAATCACTAGTTTAATATGTTCTTTAGCATTCCCATATACTTTAGTTGGGAGCCCGCGCGCTGTTTTTGGGCTGAACCGAGTCTTTACTGGATTTGCGGGAGATCGGTACATAAAGGGGTTAATGTGCATTAATTAACAATTCAATAATTAATAATCATATACTTTGTGCATATCCATATTCACAAACACTATATAATGATAAATTTGATGCATTTAGACCAAGTAATTTGCATTAAATACCATACAACTGTATTTTGTATGGATTTTTTTTTTATATTTTGGACATTAAGGGGTTAATAATTAAAAATGCCCGAGGCATATCAGTGGGCACCCTCTTGATTTCTTAAGAAGTGACTCCCAGCTACAAGAATCACTACTATATCACATATCCAAAACAGTTCATATCAATGTTTATTTTAGCCAGTTTAAATACACGTATACTATGTGATTAGAATAGATGTTTGTGTGAGGCAAAAATCAGTATGATGCAATAACAGGATACTCTGATTTTGTCTTTCACCTGTAAGAACAATTCACTGCTGTAGTTCTGTAAGCTCAGTTCAACTGCTGCCCTTCCCCCATACTGCAATGGTTGGGTCGTTAATTAAGCAATGCAGCCTAATTAACGACCCTGCACTCTACAGGCAAACTGCCTAAATCTTTTGGTTGGTTGAAGCAGTCTGGACAAAACCCATGCAGGTGCATTAATGTGTGTTTTTTGGTAATCTTACAATGCCCTAGTATCAATCTCAATTTCTAGTATCTATGTCTATTTGTAAATTATAAGGCAAATATCAACATCCTAACATATGCTGTCTCCCTGTTAGAGCAGTGTTGTTGTGTAACTCTTCCAACTTCCCCATGTCTTTAGCAGAACAATATTAGCTCAGCATAGTCTATTGAATTTAGTCATATTTGGTGGTATCCTGTCCAAGTGAAAAAGCTATTATGCTGAACCTGTATGAGGTTCTAAAATTGCCAATGAAGAGTGAGAGATGTTTATCATGGGCAGATGTTATGTTGTAGACAATGTGTGTCTTCACATATTGAAAAGTATGCCTTTCGGGATAGCAATCCTTTGTTTTCTCATATTTTAGCACTAATCACTAGTTTAATATGTTCTTTAGCATTCCCATATACTTTAGTTGGGAGCCCGCACGCTGTTTTTGGGCTGAACCGAGTCTTTATTGGATTTGCGGGAGATCGGTACATAAAGGGGTTAATGTGCATTAATTAACAATTCAATAATTAATAATCATATACTTTGTGCATATCCATATTCACAAACACTATATAATGATAAATTTGATGCATTTAGACCAAGTAATTTGCATTAAATACCATACAACTGTATTTTGTATGGATTTTTTTTTTATATTTTGGACATTAAGGGGTTAATAATTAAAAATGCCCGAGGCATATCAGTGGGCACCCTCTTGATTTCTTAAGAAGTGACTCCCAGCTACAAGAATCACTACTATATCACATATCCAAAACAGTTCATATCAATGTTTATTTTAGCCAGTTTAAATACACGTATACTATGTGATTAGAATAGATGTTTGTGTGAGGCAAAAATCAGTATGATGCAATAACAGGATACTCTGATTTTGTCTTTCACCTGTAAGAACAATTCACTGCTGTAGTTCTGTAAGCTCAGTTCAACTGCTGCCCTTCCCCCATACTGCAATGGTTGGGTCGTTAATTAAGCAATGCAGCCTAATTAACGACCCTGCACTCTACAGGCAAACTGCCTAAATCTTTTGGTTGGTTGAAGCAGTCTGGACAAAACCCATGCAGGTGCATTAATGTGTGTTTTTTGGTAATCTTACATTGCCCCAGTATCAATCTCAATTTCTAGTATCTATGTCTATTAGTAAATTATAAGGCAAATATCAACATCCTAACATATGCTGTCTCCCTGTTAGAGCAGTGTTGTTGTGTAACTCTTCCAACTTCTCCATGTCTTTAGCAGAACAATATTAGCTCAGCATAGTCTATTGAATTTAGTCATATTTGGTGGTATCCTGTCCAAGTGAAGAAGCTATTATGCTGAACCTGTATGAGGTTCTAAAATTGCCAATGAAGAGTGAGAGATGTTTATCATGGGCAGATGTTATGTTGTAGACAATTTGTGTCTTCACATATTGAAAAGTGTGCCTTTCTGGAAAGCAATCCTTTGTTTTCTCATATTTTAGCACTAATCAATGGTTTAATATGTTCTTTAGCATTCCCATATACTTTAGTTGGGAGCCGGCGCGCTGTTTTTGGGCTGAACCGAGTCTTGTAGCTTAGGGCAACCTCTTAAGAATTCAAGAGGGTGCCTGCTAATATCCCTTTGACATTTTGTAGTTATTAACCCCCTGATGCCAGAAATACAAAAACATCCACCCGAAATAGAGTTGTATAGTATCTAATGCACAATTATGCATTTTATTTGTGGAATGTGTTATTAATTAACTACCTGTTAAAATGTCTATCATGCCGTTTGTGCCCGTTGTATTTGTGATCTGGGACACGTCTTCAGCACTGCTACATTTCCCTATTACGTCTATGAAGCTTTACGTCTACAAAGCACTACGTCACATGTATCCCCATAATAGGCATGATGTGGTGACTCAGACATAATGAAACCCTGGGGCGTGAGGTCAGAGTATCCCATATAGGTATGACGTGGTGACTCAAACATAATCAAACCATGGTGCGTGAGGTCAGAGTATCCCCATATATGTATGATGTGGTGATCCAATATAATGCGTTAATTTTGAAAAAAGGGCTTTGTCAGTCTCTTCCTAATATTATGGTTAACAACCGTGTGAAACCGTGTGAGCGATTGGTGCAGCCAGCGAGGAGTAATGGCGGTTTCAGACATTCAGACAGACATTTTCTGAATTATAGTATTGATGATGATGATGATGATGATGATGATGCATATTCATCCGTTCATGCCCAAATTTGACTGCCAGAAGGTCCTGATAATTCTTAAAATGTCCTTATAATTCATGTGTATGTCAAAGTGCTGTGTATGATTGATTCTAAAACTCTTAGTCCCAATACTCCACACCTTGAATCAGATAATAACAAACCCAGGTGCGCTATTTCTTTCCACTGTATTGTGAAGATGACCTGGGGAAGGGAGCGCTTGATTTACCAACAAACCCTAGCCGTGTGGGTGCTTTGAAGCACCGCCCACATGCATAGGACAGTGACTGAATAGCTCCAGGGTGGTCCGTCTAAAGACAACAAGCGCTTCCTATCGTTTGTCTATTTGGTTTTGGAATTTCAATTCATGCAAATATGCTTAAATCAAACTCATGAATGTGGTCATCACACGAGTTGTCACACCAGTTGCCAGAAGTATATTAACTAAATTCTATCTATTCAATGGTCATGTGTAGGCCTATGCAATGGCACCATTCTTAACTGTGATGTTCACAGAGGGTGGAATACAAGTTTAAAAAGCCATGTCAACATTGACAATGTCATTCCAGGTCGGAAGGGATGCGGCTGACGCAGTTGTCATTGCCATTGATGTCTACCTATTCTTTTACTACTAGGTACTCTGATTATAATACCAGGTCAGCCAGCAGGGATCAGCAAGAAGTAACCTATCATATACATATCTCCTCCTATTAACAATGTTTCTAGCCCAGAAGCTTGTGATCTCAAAGGGTCAATGTATTGGCCCCAAATGGCAGCACTGACTCCATTGTAGCTATACTTCACTCTTGAGGTCTGACTACCACACTCTCCTCATCCTTTTTGTGTGAAGCTTTCCAGGCAAGTGCCATCTGAACATTCAGGTACTATAGCTGTTTTGTTAAGCAAACTGGAGGAAAATGCATTTATCTCTCAAAATGTGTATTTTATTGGATTTGGGGGAGATCAGTATATAAAGGGGTTAATGTGCATGGAACTGAGTAGACCATAAAAAGACAAAACGTTTTTTTGAAAGTGAAATACCCCTTTAAGAGCGTCTGATTTGCCTAAATTGGAGGCATATTGTAATGTGCATGTAATGCTAGACAAATTTCTCCCCTGGGAAGATAAAAAAATGTGGTCCCATTATTATTATTACCCTTATAATTGTTAATTATTATTATTATTACCCTCATTATTATTGTGTTTGTTGTTTCCTTTATTATTTTTATTTGTTTTTCTCAGTTATTAAAATTGTTTTTTCAATTATTAAAATTGTTTATCAAATTCAAAATGAAATGATTTTCTCTAAAGTAACTTCATTAATAAGTCAAAGTAAATCTAAGAAACAATCTACAAGCTCATAAGTAAGTCTTAAATCTCTCTTTTTGGTCACAGGCAAAAGTGTCCGGTTTTGATGTCCTGAATCCATTTCTGCCGTATGTCAAGTGATACAAGTGACGGTTTTGTTAGAAATTTAGTAGTTATAATAAGCAATTACGAAAATTGGAAATTGGCTATAATTTTTGATGTACTTTTGTTGTTTATGATTTTTTGCTGTATTGCATAATCACCATGAAATGGAATAGGTCTATACTTTTAGTGGCCTACAGGCACATCTTATAAAAGCCCTGTGAGCTTGGTTTCCAGAAAAAAAAATCTGCCTCATATCACTTGGCATATGGCAGAGTGGTTTCAGCACATCAAAATCATATAGAAACAACTTAAAACAACTTAAGTACAATTTATCAGAATTAGACCAATTTCTATTTTAGTTATTCATTATCCTAATTATTAGATTAGATTATTAGATTAAAATGGGGATTTGTATCACTTGAAATGAATTTGGCTCATAAAAATCATATAGAAAGGTTTTTTTTAATACATCGAATGGATGCAACCTGGGACGTGTCTTCAGTGATGTATCCTAAGCTCATTGGGGTTTCGGGTCTCTCGAACATCATACCCCTCACTCAGGTGACCCAGCCGGGGTTCATGACACCCCGACTCACGTCCCAGTAGCTACCCCTGATCAATCCCACAAGGGAAAGGCCAAGGCCGTCCAATCCACCGCCCCTGAAATACTCCGCCAAAACTGGGAGGTTCTGATGCGTGGAGGGACTAGGCTCTGTGGTTTGACACCTGTCCGTGCCCCTCCTACGTCTCACCAGGAGGCACAGGACCTGTGCGTTGCACCAGACTCCCAACGCCGGACATGGAAGAGACATGAGCGGTGGACAAACAGCCCTCCTAAAGGACTAACCAAGGGGTTAACCCATTATGTACATTAAATATCAAAATTAAAGCTATTTGATTTTTCTTTTCTTTTTTTTAACTGTTGTTAATTTGGGGTTTTACTTGCTAATTACTCAATTTCTGACAAAACGGTCACTTGTATCACTTGGCATGTGGCAAAATGCATTCAGCACAGTGTCACTTGGCCACAGTGTCACAGTGGCAGAATTGGACCTTGCTTAAGGTCTAAATGTCATCAGCCACCATTTTTTGGGGCATTCAGGACCAGACTAGTCTGCCTGAACGCTCATCATGTACTGCCTCAAAACCATGGGATGAATAGCAGCTTTGAATAGCACGGTGTCTACAGTATATTTCACTTTGAATGCATGTCCCATTTATTCATGTTTGACCCTTTAATTCACCTGTATGTCTTGTAAGTGTGTTGTATAGCCATGGTCCATACAAATCAAGATAGTCCTGACAATTACCATTTGTGTCATGGGCGGAGCTAAGCAACTCATTATCTTTTGTCCTCCTAATACAGCATCATGTCAGGTGGCTATATTTTGAGTTCTATTGTGTGTATTCAACATTTGAAGTGAGATTTGTCTTGTAGAGCTCAAATAATATTTTTTGGTGTTTATTACATCTTCGTAGCACTAGTGGAAAGGGGTGTCCCTCTAACGTTGCAGAACACAAGTCCTGGAAAAAAGACCTTCTAGTACATAGAAACATGTAGCCTGGAGGAGAGGGGCAGTGATCTGGCCAATCACTGCTGACCAGCCAACTGGAGAGTGTCGTGGGCAAGGGTCGAAACACTCTACGAAGGTTGGAGACCACCTGATGACCTCTCTTCCAGGCCAAGGCAACCACTTGTAGTGGAGTATATTTGCATCTTCGATGTATTTACAAACATGATTAAACTCATAAGAGCCAATACATCTACGTTAACAAAAGGTATTAGCTTCTACAATGTTTCTACAATGTTAACAATTTGACTATACTTGTTAGGACCACTCTTGGTCCTAACAAGTAGGGTAAAATTGTTAATATCTAGAATGTTCTAAAATGAATTTTAATACAATCTGCGGTGATTGTATTAAAATAGATTTTTTTTCATGTTCAGGAGTGTAATTCATATGTCTCTACAATGTCTAGAAAGGGTGGTCCTAAAAAGGATAGCAATAGTCCATTTTTTTGGAGTGGTCCTAAGTAGTTAACATATGTAAGAATGTGTGTGTGTGTGTGTGTGTGTGTGTGTGTGTGTGTGCGCGCGCGCGCACGTCTGTGGTCTTCAATGCTAGCTATGTTTAGCAGCTAAACGTCTTTGCAAAGAAAGCACAACAGCCCCCCCCCCCCCCCCCCCCCCACACACACACACACACACACACACACACACACACGCACGCACGCACGCACGCGCACACACACGCACGCGCGTGCACGCACACGCGCAACGGATCCCTTTTCTCTGCTATTCTATTCTATTGCATAGCAATAGAATAATAAAACCTCAATAAAGATGGCATGTAGATGGCATATTTTTTTTTCTTTTTTCTTATTAGAGCAGAGGGTGTGCCCTTTCATATGGTATATGGTTTTTATATATTACTGTCAACATAATTATATTATATAGACCTGAAAAATATTATTCCATAAATGATATGGTGTTGGCCCACAACGCAAGTTGAATTCAAATGGCAATTACAGACAAACGGAAGATGGGATGAATGTAATTTTTTCCCCCCTAAAAGTGGACAAATAGGGCTGTCAATCGGTGTATAGCATGTACAATATCTTCATTTGGTTCATATATATATTTGTCTGTCAATGTCTCTATACAATGTATTTTTACAAGACTGCTCATGTCTCTATAGCATTCAAATGGCAATATGTCCTGAACAATAGGTGGTATGAATGCATTTTTTTTTTCTTGTGAAAGCAGTGAGTGTGTTCTTTCAGACGGTATATGGCATGTAAATGTCGCTATAGGACTTTGGCAACATAATCATATTATATAGAACTGAACAATTATTATTCCATACATTATATGGTTTTGGCCCACGAGGCAAGTTGAATTCAAATGGCAATTACAGATGAACAGAAGATGGGATGAATGTAATTTTTTTTTCCCTAAAAGTGGACTAAGAGGGCTGTCAATCGGTGTATAGCATGTACAATATCTTCATTTGGTTCATATATATATTTGTCTGTCAATGTCTCTATACAATGTATTTTTACAAGACTGCTCATGTTGCTATAGCATTCAAATGGCAATAAGTCCTGAACGATAGGTGGTATAAATGTGACTAAACTCCACCCACGTTGAGTCATCTCGGGGAAATGAACTTTCCAGTATAGGGCTAAAAAACTTTTTTTCTCCGATTTTTTGGTTATCTGTGAAAAATGACCTGAAGCAAGTTTATTAGTTGTTTCATGCTAAAGCATACATGAGATGAATGTTAGACCTTAAAACGCCGTGTAAACATGTTATAATTGAATTAATGTAAACTGTAATGACAATTCTGACCATTATTACCTGAGTCTTCCGGGCCGTTAGCTTAATTAGCTTAAAATGCTAACGGTTGTAATCTGATGAAGTGCCTCTAGTATGGTAAATACGCGATCCCCGTCGTCATGAACAGAACGCGGCAGTCACGTCAATGTGACTTTAAATAACAGCCCCGTCGTATTCCACATGAACTACTAGTAGCCGCGTTATGTTATTAAATCGGTGTGTAAAACAGTAAAACATACTCTTCTTCGGTGGTGTAAATTCAGAGTCATTTCTTCTTCTACGTCTCTCTGGGGGAATACAGCGGAAGTACGCAACTTCTTACTTCCTCATACAGAGAGAGGGTTGCCATGTTTGTTTAGGGATACGATTAGTTCTCATGTATTTGATATTATGCTCATCCTTATTCTGGTGACTACTGTCTGATTGAATAATACGGGTAATAACAATAATAAGGGTAATAATAATAACAATAATAAGGGTAATAATAATAATAATAATAATAATAACAATGCTGTATAATAAGATGAATCCATCACACTTACTGCTTCTGTTGCATTCATGCATACAAACAATGGACTTTGGGGATGCTAATCTACCTGCAAATTGGCCAATGTATTCTATGTACTCACAATCAAACTCGAGTAGGCATTTCTGCATAACACACTAATAATGATATGCATGCATAGTCCTGGTAGTAATTATAGGTATAATAATAAATACACCAACTATACGCCATTATTGGACCTTTTGGCGTTGTTGGCTTACTTCTCACAAACTTGGCAACAGCGTAACATTCTACAGGAAAGAGTTGCGACATAGAGGGGTGCTAGCTAGCTACCGAATGGGGCTAGTTTTCAGAGCCATCTGGTAGAAGAGTTGCGACATTGAGGGGGTTAGACACTGAGCGCTCGAGCTGCTGTTCATGCAGCCAGAATAGGGACAAACTGGAGTTGGAAATGCATTGTTTTCAACGAGGGCGGCGCACATAAGATCTATTGTATGCATGTTTTCAACATGTCAACGGCATTGTAGGCATACAGTGACAATGTTAATATACAATGATGTTTATGTAATTATGTTGTAGCCTACTATTTAAAAGCAATCAAAAACAAAGCTGGGCTGTTGCCTGAGTCGAATGCATTTCTGCCTAGTTCAGGCACAGGACTTGTCCCTATTAGTTGTCCCCATTGTCTATTCAAGTCTAGGCAGAAGAGCCGCCATTGGACTGGCCCCATGAAGTGGACGGAGTTGTCGTAACTCTGTCTATACTCTATGGCTCTGCTAGTTTTCAACGAGCCCTAGCTGTCTTTGACAGTTGGCTAATGGGGGCGTCTGTGATTGGCTCTGGCTGTGTTTTACTTCCGTATACACGCCATAAAACAGGAGCAACCAGCTGTTTGCATTGTACGCTAATATCGACATGGACGCTGCAAACAACACGATGGACCCTACTGCTAGACGAGATTTTATTGCTAAAAGAATTAGCATTCTTCTCAACATGTTGAGGACGGAAGGTTTGTCTAAAACCTATCAGGCAGAGTTGAATAATGAGCTTGAGGAGTTTTTGAACTTTGACGACGGCGAGGACGGAAACCTCGCAGAGGAGGACGACTCTGATGAAGAGGCAAGTTTGGCCGGAGATATTATAGACGACGATTTTCGTGTATTTGAGAATGAGACAGACTGTAACATTGTTACTGCCGAGGAGCCGGTGTACGAGGCATTAGCCAACGAGGTTGTCCATCCGATTCAAGAAAAAGAAATGAATGCAATCCACAACTTCAAGTGTAGATGTGCAAGGCGCCGTTTAAATAAAGAAAACCAAACTCCCTCATCATGTATACACAAGTTGGATCCATTGGATGTATATGAAAGACGTCAGCAGATGTCTATGTTGACAGCAGACATGAGAGACATGGTCATTATGGGGCATTATGATGCACACATAAGGCGAACAGAGATGACGTCGGATAACAAACGAACGCCAACCAAACGGAAGACTCCATGGACCGAATACATCATCGGTGACATCAAAATCTGTAGGACAACGTATATGTTTATTCATTGGTGAGTTTATACATTGGCCATAGCTAATTTCATGATTTCATGATTATGAGTTGTATATTACTCTATTCATTCTGTGTAACTCTACATTGCAGGACCCCAGGCACATCCAGCTAGTTTGGATGGGCCATTAACATTATTGTTAATGGCCCATGTTATATTTTAATGAATCATTGTTTTCATTCTAGCTTGGCAGAGACGACTCTCACTGCTATCCATAAGCAGTTCAGAGAGTATGGATTTGTGCCACGGTCTGTGAAGAAAGCTAGACACAACAGGCGCTTCCTCCAGCCAGATGACATTAAGCGGGTCACAAACTTCATAAGAGGTATTTCAAAGTGTAATGCTTTGTGGCAGTAGTTTTCAACATTAAACTAAATACAATTAAACTAGGATCGTGATGTATTAACAATAAATTCAAAATTTTGCTTATGTACAGAAAAGTCCATACACATTGTTTTTATATTTACGTGTGCATTAAATGTACTAATGCCTGCTTCAATCAACCAGGTTACGCTCATGAGAATGCTGTGGTTTTGCCAGGCCGCCAAGCAAACCAGAAAAACTTTGCTGGAGAAGTACTTCCCTCTAGTTGCACCAGGGCAGCAGTATGGCGAATGTACAAGGAGATGTCCAAGGAACACAACCCTGGTATGTTACAAAGAAAGCATGTCATGATATAAATATCTAATGTGGCTACTATGAGAGAATCAACAAATCAATTATACTACTGACTGCTCTGATTGAAAGCTATATAATCTGTCCTTTCTTTTTCAGATGACCGTGTTGTGTCTCTTAGTTCATTCAGATACATCTGGAGGACGTTTCTGCCTGACATAAAGTCTACCAAGCCTATGTCAGACTTATGTTGGCAATGTCAAAAGAACAACTATGCCGTAAGTAAATCAAGTAAAGAAGTATTTGCATTTCAAAATGTTTTTCAAAACATGACTGTGGCAGTACTTGAGTAGTTGTGATTTGTTTGTGTAGTTGCTAATTACTATGCTATCTTTTTATTTTCCCTTCTGGACAGGTTTACCGAAGTAACGGTCTGACAGAGCAAGAGAAATCTGATAAACTGAAGGTACAGCTTGAGCACTTGGCCATGGCTAAAGGAGAGCGAGATTTCTACAACAGTATGCGCAGAGACTGCGAAGCAACCTGCACAAAGATGAATCTGAATCTACTCAATGGCCCTGCTGTACCTGCAAGCAAAAAGTGCAAGATGCACTATTCCTTCGACTTTGCTCAACAGGTATTGCACCATTTGAGTTAAAAAGTACCTAGTTGTTTAATAGTTGTGGAGTAAATGTACAATGCAACAATAATTTAACATGTTTCTTGCTTATCTTCCTACAGATTTTGTTTCCACATCGCCATCATCAGCCAGGAGAGATCTTTTTCAGAACTCCTCGCAGGTGTGGAATTTTTGGCATCTGTTGTGAAGGAATACCACAACAGGTCAATTACCTCGTAGATGAAGGCATGTCGTGCGGGAAAGGGAGCAATGCAGTAATCAGCTATGTACACCACTTCTTCTGCAATTATGGGGTGGGAGAGACCCACGTGGATCTACACTGTGACAACTGCTGTGGCCAGAATAAAAATCGGTTTGTCTTGTGGTATTGTGCCTGGCGCACAATTGACAATCTGCACCATCAACTGGCACTCCACTTTTTGATTGTGGGACACACGAAATTTGCTCCTGACTGCTACTTCGGTCAGTTCAAGAAGGTCTACCACAAGTCAGACGCCCACACCCTGAAGGACATCGCTGCGCTGGTGACCAACAGCTCAAAGCCCAACATCGCACAGCTGGTTGGAACAGAGGATGGGAGTGTGATCGTGGACTGCTTTGACTGGCAGCAATTCCTCGAACCTTTCTTTCGTCCCCTGGAGAAGATAAAGCAGTACCAGCATTTCCGGTGGTTTCTTTCTTTTCTTTCTTTTTTAACGAGCAATGCATTTATTGACACTTCAGTATTTTATTATTTAATGCCTATAATTCTAAACCCTATAATAACCACTTGCATATTTTCATTTTATTTCATGCAGTTTTGATGCCACCAAGCCTGGAGTGGTGTTTGCCAAGAAACTACACAACGATGAACACGAGGTGGAGTTCCAACTTCTTCGTGATGTCAACATCCTGCCACCAAAGCATGGACTTCCCACGATAAAACCAGCAGGACTGGACAGAGCAAGGCAGACCTATCTCTACAAACACATACGCGAGTTCTGTGAAGACTACGCGAAAGACATAACGTGTCCTGAGCCACCACCAAGCCCCCCACCACGTCCAACAAAGCCAAAGACACCAGCCAGTGTCAGAGTATAGTGTTGCTTGGGGGGTGCTTGTGGGGGGGAGGAGGGGAGGGGGGGGGTACTAAATACAATCAGTTTTATGGAAGTTTCATTGAATTGTTTGCTGTGTAACGTTTGCTGTGGTTTGCTGTGATTTTATTCTACTTCCAAACCTGTGTATATATTTTTTTTTTCACCACTAACCTGTACATAATATATTGAATTACTGAATGCTTATGAACATGTACATATTTTGAATTACTGAATGCTTATGAACATGTACATATTTTGAATTACTGAATGCTTGCATCTCAATAAAGTGATTCATGGAATCCTTAATCACCTAGTAGCAGCAGCACGCTCGGTGAGACGCTCTGACACTGTGACACTTTTATCGGACTTTTAAACCTTTTTAATTACTTTCTGTGTTACTAAAATTCTTGGGATCTAAGCTAGTGACCTTATTTGATGCACCAGCAATGCGTGCTCTGCGATCAGTACTACTGATTGTTTTATATTAAGATCCCTGTGTCCGATAGCTGGCTGCGGTTAGCCTTCAGCCTGACGCCAGCTGTAGTGGCGTGTCAGCTGTGGCTTGTTTTTAGCCTTGAAGCTAACCCCCACGCTCCTACTTGCCGGTGTGTTGTTGGATCGTTTAACTCACCGTACAATTGGTGGTCCCTGCTACTGCGGCCCTCCCCACGTGAGAGTTTCCACTCAAGTATGCCACCGTCCAGGATGGAAGAAATCGGTGCCATAAGGAACGAACTTTACTCCATATCGAGCCTGTTGAAGGACCTCACCAAGCGGCAGTCTGTCCTCCAGAGCCGCCTGAGATCGTTGGATGTGCTGGATACCAGCGCTGTGCCCCGTGCGCCCGCCGCGACTGCCACAGTGCCGGGAGTCAGTGCTCTGACGGTGACCGGAGCGCGGAAGCCGGGCCCCGTCTGTGCTGACTCCTGGTCCTCGGTGGTCAAGGGAAAGCAGCGGAGGCAGGCGTTCTCCCTCTTCGACCCGTCAGCGTCCGAGGCTTGCAGCATAGCGGACTTGTTCCCATGTTCCAATTCCTTCGCACCGCTCCAGGAGACTACGACGAGCGCACACCCCCCTGGCTTTCCGCCGCCTGGAGTGACTCCACGGCCGGGGAAGCGCAACGTTCCAGATTCCTCCTCCTCCTCGACTCGTTCCCTCACTTCTACGCCGAAACCTACACATAGCGTCGGTCGTGAAGAGAAACGTCCCCGACGTTTTTCACCAAGTATCACCAGGACTGCTGTTTCTCTATCGGCCATACATCCAGCTGGAGGCGAAGTGGCCGCAACCTGTGGCATGCGCTCACCCCCTCCCCCCCATCAATCAGACCCAGCTGGATCACTTTCACTACACACTCGATCAGCTGCATCGATCACTCACAATGACTCGCACCTCCCCCTGGCCCAGTACATTCTATTAGGGGACTCACTCATACGTGAGGTGTCCGTACCCAACTGTGTCACCTTCTCCTTCTCTGGTGCAAAGATCATGGATTTAATCTCTCACATTCCTGACATTGTCCACCGCCACCCTTCCGCTCACACAATAATCATCAATGCAGGAACAAATGATATCAGGCAGAGACAGGCTGTCAAAATGCAGATTGATTATGAGGCGTTAGCTGACGCCCTTAGCCATATGAATAAATCCATTATATTCTTAGGTCTAATTCCCACTCTCATGAAAGGCCCCGAAAATTTTAGCCGAATCTTTGCCGCTGATAACTGGCTGCGCAACTTCTGCACTGCCTGCGGCCATGGTTACATTAGTAATTTTGATAAATTTTGGAAGAGTCCTTCACTGTACCGAGACAGAGTGCATCTAAACCGCACTGGTATCAGGGTCCTGGAAGACAGCATTTCTCATTATATACATATATCATCACTATGACGTCACTGTAATGCTACCCCCAGTTTCCCTATTCCAGTCCTCATCTCAGACAGGGTACCTATGAACCAACCTTCTTCCATTGTATCACGGTGCTTGGTTTATCCTGATTGCTCTACGGCTGCATATAATACTAGTGGTGTTAAAGTAGCAAAAAACATGCTTCCTAACTTCTTGTTGTGTAACATTAGATCACTTAAACACAAAGTTGATGAATTGCAGACAGTAATTCAAGTTAATGAAGCTGATATTGTAGCTGTGACTGAAACCTGGCTAAAAGACACTGTCCCTGACACTATAGTCAGCATGCAGGGGCTCAGCCTACACAGAAAGGATAGAGTGAATCATGCCGGTGGTGTAGCTATGTATTTAAAAAACTATATTACGCACCAACGGCTTACGGACCTTGAGGACGATCAATTCGAATGTCTGTGGGTGTGGTTGAGGCCAGCTCGGCTGCCACGCGGCATCAACTGTTTAATAGCTGCTGTTCTTTATAATCCTCCAAAGTCCTCCAAGGAGGCACGGTCTGATGCCCAAGTCCAGGAGTATCTAAGGAACTGTCTGTGCACTATTCAAAATAGATACAGCCTCCCAGGCATAGTGATCCTAGGGGACACAAACACCTTGAAACTCGGGACACTATGTGCTCAGTTTAACTTAAAACAAATAGTGACCAAACCAACAAGAGGCCACAACCAATTGGACTCTATCGTTACAAACATCAAAGGCTTGTACACAGACCCAGTACATTTACCCCCAGTGAGTGGTTCTGACCACCAAGCTATACTGCTGACATCTGGCCACTGGCCTACACCACCAGTGACCCCAGTTTTCCGTAGGCATTGTTCTGCAGAAAGTAAGAGGCTGTTAGGCCTTTATTTGAACACTGTTGATTTTGGGGCAGTCTATGATGCTCCTCTGGCCTCTCTAAAGGTTGATACGTTCTATGAGGTTTTTAACCCTATCCTCAATGCTGTGATGCCAATTAAAAGAAGCAAAATCACATCTGTGGATAAGCCATGGATGACGCAACAAATAAAACAGCTTATAGCCGACAGACAAAGAGCTTTTAAATTGGAGGATAAATCTGAGTTCAACAGGCTACGTTCTAGAGTATCCTATATGATCAAGAATGCTAAGCGAAGGTACTATGAGGATGAAGTCTCCCATCTTAGAAACAATGACAGCGGCAACTGGTTTAGGTCCATCAAAAGGTTAATGGGAGCCGCAGAACCCCAGGTTGAACACACCAAGACTCAGGAGGAATGTGAAACTCTGAGTCTTCACTTCTCCTCTGTGTGGGAGAACATATCACCATGCCCCCTACTGGATGATGATAGCAGCATCCAGACAGCAGCACCCAGTAACTCAACAGTTGTAATTTACAGCATAGGACAGGTGAAGGCACTTCTACGTAAAGTTGATGATAAAAAGGCAGCAGGGAAAGACGGTATTCCTGCCTGGATTCTCAAAACCTTTAATGAAGAGCTTTCCCCGGTGCTGACACACGTCTTTAATGCCTGTCTGAAAGAGGGTTATTTCCCTACTCAGTGGAAAGACTCCTTAGTCTGTGCAGTCCCTAAGTGCAGCAAACCTCGGTTCCCACAGGACTATCGACAGATCTCTCTATTGAGCTGTCTGGGTAAAGTTTTCGAGGGGATCCTGAAAGCCCAACTTCTTCAGGAAACTGAAAAGGCTATTTTAAATTCTCAGCATGGGTTCATGAAGAACAGATCTACTGTGTCAGCATTATTGCACATACTGCAAAGCTGGCATGATGCTGTTGATGGGAAACCTAAGTTTGATGTGCATGTCACTTACATTGACTTTACCCGAGCGTTTGACACGATCAGCCATGGTCATTTACTCCACTCACTTAAAATGCTTGGAGTTTCAAAGAACATTTGGCTAACAGTGAGCAGCTACCTGAAGGATAGGTGGCAAACGGTTAAATGGGGGAATCATCTCTCTGAGCCACAGGCAGTCTTAGCTGGCGTCCCTCAAGGTGGGGTTTTATCCCCCTTGCTGTTTGTTCTTTGCATGAACTCTTTGGACAATTTTCTACCTACTAGTGTAGAGCCTATAAAATATGCAGATGATCTGACCCTCAGCGAACTTCTTATGGGTTCCCTGCCGGGTCAAATGCAAGCCGCAGTTGATGCAGTCTCAGCCTGGGGCCAGACCTATTGCCTAGCAGCCAATGCTGTTAAAACTAAGGACATGGTAATTAGCCTCAGGGAACCGCAAAATCAGCCTTCTCCCCCTCCTATTGTTTTGAACAACCAGGCAGTAGAGAGGGTGGATACTTTCAAGCTACTCGGAATACAGCTCTCCTCTGACCTGAAATGGGACGCTCATGTCCATTTCATACTTAAGAAGGCTCAGCCTAGAGTCCATTATTTGAGTGTGGCCAAAAGAGCCTCGCTGCCCTCTGATGTGTTAGCCCAGATATATGTGACCTTCATTAGACCATTGTTAGAATACGCATCTCCTGTCTGGGCCGGTCTCCCAAAGCACCTGATTCAGGAGCTGGAAGACCTCCAGAAAAGGTGTTGCCGCATCATAGGGGTAGCCTATAATTTTTTCCCCACTCTGGAGGCTAGGAGAGATGAGGCCACTCTCAGGGAATTTAACCGTCTTCTGAGTGAAGGGTCCAGTCCAATGATCCAGAGCCTACCTGCTAACTGTAGTCGATACACACTTAGGAACGGTAGAACAATAGCTCAACCAGTGAGTCACACTAATAGACACCAGATGTCTTTCCTCCCTAGAGCTTATAAGCTGCTCATGAAGTAACACTTTCTTTTACCGGAGTAGCAGATGTTCCTTGGAGTTTTAACAGAGCAGTGCTCTTGTTTCTATTTTTGTTTTTATCCTGTTTTTATCTTTTATGTCTCTTTAATCTATGCTTGTGTGATATGTTTCTGTGTTTTTGTGTCTTCATTTTTCTCTATGTATTGTAAGAAACATCATATTTCATACTGCTATGCAATGATGTTTTCCAATAAACTTGAACTTGAAGTATTCAGTCAATCACCGTCAGTCTTTTTACTTAATTGTGATGAGATATACTGTATTTCTTGCCCTTATAGCAGACTTCTGAGAATGGGGACAACAAATCGATTGGAATAGCAATTACAATTGTTTAGAATAGTGGCAACTAAAACTAACCATTATATAATTACACAAAATGACAGTGTATATGTAACAGTTTTCAGCCTTTTTCATACCAGGGCCACAGACCACTATTTGATGTTTAGTCTCTGGGACCCAAAACTAAGGATTTTAAACGTATCAATATTTTGGAGAGAAAAAAAAAAATGTCTAACAATAATTCTACATTTTCTAATTGTGTTAGAAATTATTTCATTTGTTCATAATTTAACTCTTGAGTGTATAATAACCAAATGGACCTTACAAGGTTTCAAGAGTTACAGGTCTATAAGGGTCAATTTGGTCACCAACTGTCAATCATTTATCTAGGGAAAAACCATAAAGCAATAATTAAAGTTGCCTTTAAGGCTTTTTTTTTTCTTAACAGTTTGGGCATGAGAATACCTCCCCCATACTGTGTGGGGCAGTATTGAGTCAGGGTGTTTGTACTAACACCCTGACTCAATACTGCCCCACACAGTATGGGGGAGGTATTCTCATGCCCAAACTGTTCAGCACAGAAGAGGAAACAGCGCCCCCCTCAATGCCTCAGACCAAGAATGGTACCTTTGAAAGCCAAATTCTCAAATTCCTGTTCCTCTGCAAGACATTACTCTATAAACCATATCTCAAAAACTGGTTGGTCAAACTGCACAACCAATATGTCAAATTGTAGCTATGATTCTCTGCTTTCACATGACATGATAAAAAAAAAAAGTGAATTCCCTCAAAGACTCAACCTGGGTGGTGCTGGGACACATATGTATTTTTTTTTTCTTGTGAAAGCAGCGAGTGTGCTCTTTCAGACGGTATATGGCATGTATATGTCGCTATAGGACTTTGTTTTTTATTGGCCTTGTTTTCAATTAGTGACATCCCTAGTGACATCACTCAAAGAGCTTAGCACAGCTCAAACCCCTTTTTTCCAGGATGCTTAGCAGTGAAATTGTTAAAAAAAAAGTCTGTGACCATTTATAGAGAGGTCGCAACGGATGCTAACCTGGGCCGCTGACCTTTTCACGACCCCTTTAAAAAGGATCTGGGGTTTTAGTTAGGTTTAAGCGCGAACTAAGAGTGAACTAAGGTTAGGGTTAGGCTTAGTTGCGACCGATAAAAAAGGTTGTGACTGTTTACTGTACAGGGGCGGATCTAGGCATGAGCAGGGGGGGCAATGCCGCCCAAAATGCTCAGACTGCCCCACCAAACATGATGGCATGCAAAAAAAACAACAAGATATTTCAAATTAAAGTGCTTATAATTCAAATGATTTGAAACACTACTACTCCTACTAACTAACTACAATTGTGTCACCACTAAACCAACAGCATTTCATCATTGAAAACAGAAAACTCTCTGAGTCAGACCTTTAGCTTTATGCATGCTGCGTGTCTGTTGCAACTTCAACAACAACTGATATTATTGATGCTTTACTTGCCTAATAAAAGTCCTGTAACAGAAAATGGTATGGGTGCGGCTTCATCGCCCGTGTCGCTTCGCGCCACGGGCGATGAAGCCGCACCCATACCATTTTCTCCTGCCCCCCTGTTACTGTATAAAGTGTTTGGTTTACATGAAAAAGTGTACTGTATATAGGCCTATGCCACTATACATGTCTACACAAAAATTGCTATTCAAGTGCTATGGGCTATGATGGAGAAGAGGTGCGTTTTCAGACTGCGGCAGAAGACTGCAGCGAACTGCAGTTCTGATTTCGAAGGGAAGTGCATTCCATAGTTTCTGGACCAGAAGGAGAAAGACATTTGAGGCGTGTGGAGTGTTGGCCAGGCTGTTTTTTACCGACGGTATATACCAGGGGTGGCCAACCTGTGGCTCGCGAGCCGCATGTGGCTCTTCAGCTGGTTAAATGCGGCTCTTAAGGGGCTTCCACATGAAGCCGTCAAAAACGCTTGGCTTCATTCATTCCCTATACCAGTGGTTTTCAACCTTTTTTTCTACCAGGGCCCACCATTTATTCAGAATTTGAGCCACAGACCACCATTTTAGCTAAGATTTTGTTTACTTGTGTCAACAATTTCAGGCTGAATTTTAGAGAAAACAAAGCAATCAAACATACAGATCAAAATGACCATTGATCTTCCACATTCTCTAGTAGTGTAGACTTGGGCTAATTCACATGATGCATATTTTAACTCTTGAGAGTGTCATATACTTTTTTGGTTTGTAAACCCCGTTTCAAAATACATGTCTATATGTTTTAATAGTGTGTCTTTGCATTGCGCACCTGCACACAAATGCACATGTCTTATGGCAGGAGAGGGGGAATCTATTTGCGACCGTGACGGCCGTCGCGGCGGTTTTCTAACCGTTGTGACCATTTGATGTGGCTCTTTGCCGTAACACAGTGAAAAACGTGGCTCTTAGTCTGTGACCGGTTGGCCACCCCTGGTATATATTTTCAGCTTCCCTGTGTCGGCTGAATTGAGTGCCCAGGAGGGTTTTGTGCAGGGGGATACAGTAGCTTCCAGCATTTTCATGATGACAATATCCTACACGTCTAGCTGCGTCTGTGATGGAAAGGCGGGGGCGAGATTAAAACCTTCAAAAACTGCCAGAGACATAAGATTAGACATAATAGGGAGAACGGCAGCGTCCCCCCGGTGCCCTGACACCTATAAGAGTCAAGCGGCTGATACGGCGCTCTTTGACAGTGCAGTCACCCTTACAGTGTGGCGCTATGGAAACCGTGTCTAAACTTGAATGTCGCCCCGTGGGGGAAACCCAATGAATAGAGAATGGTTTTCACAATGCCATTTCCATGCAGTCTCTGCATATTATATCTGCGCGGCCGCGCCGGCTGAAACCTCCCATCTCCATATACTTTATACAGATTAAGAGTCTGATGTCTTACTTTAATCCAACATTAATTTGGTCTATGTATACAATTACAGTAATTCTACACTCTTAAATGCAAATATAGTTGAGTCACCCCCTATTTTACAGATGAAGGCGCAGACAAATTCACCAGCTGCATGGGTATAGCAAGGAAGAAAAACAACATGCCTGGCAGTCTTGGATAACGTAGTATATACATTCGATCCTTTCTTTAGGGGGAGGAAAAAAAGAAAACGAAGAAAAACAGTGAATACATTAGCCGTAAAAAGAGGAGCGTCACGGCATACATTAACCTTTGAGGTGCTCTCGGCGCAATAGCCGTAATTGTTCCTCGAAGGCTTCTCCTCCTTGCCGCTACGAGTCAAAACACGGAAGGCGTTTTCACAAAGAAAGCCCACATTATGGCGGGGACGACCTCGAATGCCATGCCATGCGTGTACCATTGCGGCAACGGTGCTATTATTATACCCATTCATCAGTTTGTCACGCATTAATAGTGCGAATACTGAACAAGTACTGTCCTCTGCTCTCCTCGCTGTGATGTGAAAGGCCAACTGTAAATAGTATGTTGTTCTCAGAGCCAAATTTAGCCAGCCCTACTAGGAGAGCCAGCGAAATCCATTCAAGCCCTCGCCCGCGGGCGCGCCCGGTTTCAAAAGCGGGCGCCCGGTTTCAAAAGCGGGCGCCCGGTTTCACAAAAACCCTAACCCTAACCCTACCGTAACCCTACCGTTAACCCTAACGCTAACCCTAACGCTAACCCTAACCCTAACCCTACTCTAACCCTAACCCTGACCCTAAATATTTAAGGCACCCGTTTGTGAAAACGGGCGCCCGCTTTTGAAAACGGGCGCCCGTTTTTGTGAAAACGGGCGCCCGCTTTTGAAACCGGGAGCGCCCGTGGGCGAGGGCTTGAATGGATTTCGCCCCTGCTGCCTACTAGAGTGGGGATGGAAGAATGGCAGGGTGTATGGGCAACTCCAAAGCTTTTTTCATATGAAGCAGTGGTTTTCAACCTTTTTGACACCCGGGCCCACTATTTATTCGGCATTTGAGCCACAGAGGACCACCATTTGAGGACATTTTAGCCCCAGAGACCCCAGAACTAAAGATTTTTTTTGCTTCTTTTGCTTGTCCACAATTCCACGCTTGATTTTGGGAAAACAAACAGGCAAACATACAGATTAAAAATGATTATTAATCTTCTACATTCTCTAGTTGTGTAGACTTTGGGCTAATTCCAGCATGATGAATGTTTTAACTCTTGAGAGTGTGAAACCACGCTCTCAAAGACCTACATCTGGTTCACCAACTTTCCACCATTTAGCTGAAGACCACCTGGAACCCTCTCACAAAGACCACTGGTTGAAAACCACTGATATTTGGGTTTGGGTGGGCTCTGCCCACTCCTACCCGGGGTGGACATGGCTCCAAATGATGTAGCACAGCATTGGTGAGATCACATCAGATCTACCGACATGGCTGCCAAAATCATTTCAGGTAAGGCCAGGCTAGACCTAGACGAACCATCCAGATAATACATGGGCATAGTTTCTTTGTATTGTTTGTGGAGCTGAAGTTATCATGGTTGAAAAAAATCATGGTTTATTTTTTTCCATGATAAATCATGGTTGAAAAAATGTTTCCAATGATATACAGCAGGGGTTTTCAACCTTTCTGACTCCAGGGACCACCATTTATTCAGCATCTGAGCCACGGACCGCCATTTGATTACATTTTCACACCAAGACCAAAGACCTAAAATTAAAGAATTCTTTTAGTTTTGTCCACAATTCCGCAAGTCCATTTGGTTTCATTTTTACATTCTCAAGAGTTGCATCTGGTTAACCAACTTTCCATCATTTAGCCTGGGGACCACCTGGAATCCTCTCAGGGACCACTGTTGGTTGAAAACCCCTGATATACAGTATAACCCAGGACCCCTGGGCCTGGGCCCAACATGCCTGTTGGTTAATCCTTCCCTGGGAGCACTGAACTGTTCGCAGAGAACTTGTTAATGTCTTAATTATGCCATTTCTAACTGGCTGTGCTACGCGGCTTGATGGAGGAGCTTTCGCTGCAGCAGGGCGGATCTAGGCATGGGCACAGGGAGGAGACAATGGCTGCCTAATTGCCCAGACTCCCCCACCAAACATGATGGCATACAAAACAACCCTCGATATGAGATGCTTATATTTTAAAGTATTGAAACACTACTATTGTTACTAACTAACTACAGCTGTGGCACCACCAAACCAACAGCATTTCATCATTGAAAACAGAAAACTCTCTGAGTCAGACCTTTAGCTTCATGCATGCTGCGTGTCTGTTGCAACTTCAACAACAAATGATGTTATTATTGATGCTTATACTTGCCTAATATAAGTCCTGTAACTGAAAATGGTATGGGTGTGGCTTCATCGTCGTGCAGTGTTGCCAACTTGGTGCATTTGTCACTATATTTAGCGCTTTTTCAGACCCCCCTAGCGCCAAAATTAGTGAAAAACTCCTGGCGGAAAATCTAGTGCTTTTTGGCTGGTGAGTTGGGGAGAAATTGATTGACAGGCGCCAGAGATAAAACCCTCATTTTTCACCATTTCTCCTCCTATGACAGTGGTTTTCAACTAGTGGTCCCCAGGATAAATGATGGAGTTGGTTAACCAGATGTAACTCTTGACAGCGTGAAAAATGAAACCAAATGGACCCTTGCGGGTCCATTTGGTTTTGCCCAAGTCTGCACAGAAGAGAGAATGCAGAACATTAATGGTCATTTCATGGTCATAATACTAGCGCATTCTAGCGCATTCTACTGCATTTTGACTGTTGGCAACACTGGCCGCCCCCATACCATTTTCTCCTGCCCTCCCCAACTGGGAAATGTTACATCCGCCCCATGTGCTGCAGCATCTTCACATTGATCAGCACGTCCTGGCCGTGAAGTCATCATTATCAGTCTGGCCAGCAGCCACACGCAGCACGAAGAGCATCGTTATTACTCCACCGCCGCACCAGTCAGGGTCATTAGCAGCAGAAATGCAAGGCCAGGAGGGCCAGCCGGGTCAGGGAGGATACGGCGGGGAGACGACGCAGAGGCAGCGGCTTTACAGCAAAACCACTTCATCCACTGCACTACAGCAAAGCCTTTCCAACCGGGGGGGAAAAGGCGGCAGGGGATCGTACCCATGAAACGTTGGGGAAGCAGACTGACATAAATACATGAATAAATACAATCTGAAGACATCACTTTTTTCAAAGTCTAATTAAATTCCAACTCTAGATTTGTTTTATAATTGGATGAATCTAAAGTTGCATTATGCCTCAGCCAGAGAGAGAGAGAGAGAGAAAGACAGAGAGACAGAGAGAGGCAGACAGAGAGGCAGACAGAGAGGCAGACAGAGAGGCAGACAGAGAGGCAGAGAGGCAGACAGACAGACAGACAGACAGACAGACAGACAGACAGACAGACAGACAGACAGACAGACAGACAGACAGACAGACAGAGAGAGAGAGAGAGAGAGAGAGAGAGAGAGAGACAGAGAGACAGAGAGACAGAGAGAGGCAGACAGAGAGGCAGACAGAGAGGCAGACAGAGAGACAGACAGACAGACAGACAGACAGACAGACAGACAGACAGACAGACAGACAGACAGACAGAGAGACAGACAGAGAGAGAGAGAGAGAGAGAGAGAGAGAGAGAGAGAGAGAGAGAGAGAGAGAGAGAGAGAGAGAGAGAGAGAGAGAGAGAGAGAGACAGAGAGAGAGAGAGAGAGAGAGAGAGAGAGAGAGAGAGAGAGAGAGACCTTCCCACGTTGTAGAATGGACCAAACACCAGGCCAGGGATGTAAAACTCAAATACACAGTCGGCCAAAATAGAAAAAATCGGTACAAGTCGAGGGCCGGAGCCGCCAGACTGTGTTTCAATACACAGCCACCGGTTTACAAGGATTCCCAGGCAAACAGCAAAGAAGAAAGTGAATTTCCTTCAAAAATCAATGTCCTTTAAAACTGAAAATGCATTATTAAAGGTTAGCTTAGGTTCTGTGATCTTCACATAGTAAAAAGAGAAAGTAACGTCAACTGAGTTGAGGGCCGTAGATAATTCATTCACAGGCCTGATTTGGCCCGCGTTCCTTGAGTTTTGGCCTGTAAGCTACACTTGTGTAATGGTTACTATGTATTAGTATCCTTTTAAAGTAAAATAGCCTTATAAAGGCAAAATGTATTACTATATTCATTTTAGCTACTATTATTAGGCTACTATTCAAACACACTGACTCAACACTGCCCCCACAGTATTGAGGAGGTATTCTCATAACCAAACTGTTCAGTTAAGAAGAGGAAAAAGCGCCCCGCTCAATGCCCAGACCAAGAACTGCATCTTTAAAAGTGAAATTCTCAAATTCCTGTTTCTCTGCAAGACATTACTCTATAAACCATATCTCAAAAACTGGTGGGTCAAACTGCACAACCAATATGTCAAATTGTAGCTATGATTCTCTGCTTTCACATGACATGATAAAACAAAAATGAGAATTTCCTCAAAGACCCAACCTGGGTGGTGCTGGGACACATAATGTGCACTAAGCCCTCAGAATGCCACATGTATACTCACAAAGCAGCAGACATTTTTTTCCTCAATCTTCCTGGATTTCCTTTGATGCCTGAACAATCCTGTGTAGATCAGTAGATCCGTTTGTTTGGCGGGAGGATCGGATTTGTTTGTCGCATTGTACATACAACAGAGACGGGACAATACGCAGACAGGCAACTTCAGCCCAGTGCAGGGCCGGATCTAGAGGGGGGTGGGGGGGGTGCTCAAGGCCCACCCAAATGTGCATCCTGTATGCCCACCCAATGAAAGGTAATATCAGTGGTTTTCATCAGTGGTCCGGGGACCAGTGGTCCTTGAGAGAGTTGTGGAAAGTTGGTTAACCAGATGTAACTCTTTGAGAGCGTAGAAATCAAACCATTTCATTTTTACACTCTCAAAAGTTAAAATATTCATAAACAGCATTAGCCCAAGTCTACACAACTAGAGAATGTCCTCATTTTGATTGGTATGTTTGACTGTTTTGTTTCTCAAATCCAGTCTGGTATTGTGGACAAAATCAAAAGAAATCTTTAGTTTTGGGGTCTGTGGGGCTAAAATGTCCTGAAATGGTGGTCCTCCGTGGCTCAAATGCCAAATAAATAGTGGGCCCCGGTGTCAAAAAGATTGAAAACCACTGCTACATATGAAAAACTTTGGAGTTGCCCATACACCCTGCCATTCTTCGTGCCCACCCTAGTAGGGCTGGCTAAATCCGGCCCGGCCTGCTGTTTCGTTTTGTTTTGTTTTTTCTCTTCGCTTTACTTTGTATGTTTCAAGTTAATCCATTGATGAATCCGTAATCCAACGAGAACTCCCAGTATCCAGATAATGATCTGCATATTATTCCAAAATGTCCCAAAAAGTTATGAAACAAAAAGACAATGCATGGCAAAAAAAAAAAAAAAAATGAAAAAAGAAAAAGAAAAAAAAAAGAATCTTCTTCTGGTTCTCCTTTGTTTGTTTGTTTTTCTGTTTATTTGATTGTTACCAACCAAAACTCTAGCTTCAAAGCTTCAGAAATTGTCCGACCAAATGTTACCCTGTCTCTGACACTAGGCTCTTTAGTCACTCTACATTATTTAGCTTGTTCAAGAAGAGAACTCCAAACATGTAGTCCTCCACAGCCACATGGAAGCAGCTCGGCGCCACACTTCCTGTTTCTTTTCTATGATAAATAAAGAGGATAGTGCACGGGGGCGTGGCGCAGGCTGGTGCCGGAGGTTTGCACATGCTCAGTGTAAACAGGAACTGCTATGATGGAATGTTCCAGCAGAGGCGCTAGATAGAAATCCCATAACTTGTGATGTAAATAATGAGATCCAGAGTAGTTGTTTAATTAAACAGCATCACGATTCCCCTTTCAAACGTTTTATATAATGCATCCACTGTTTGAATGAACAGTAGTATCCATATTTCACAAAAATAAAAGTTGACACATGTACTGTCTTTAATTAAAGCAAGCATCATGAACAGGGAAAATCTACAAAAGATTTCCATTTAGTAAATGTAATATTTACATAATATTTAAACTAAAGACAGAAGCATTATAGTATTCTCTTTTTATTATTATTTTTTTTTATTATTTCAGTTCAGGGTCAGTAACTCTACCGCCTCTCCTGGAACATTCCATCTTTGCAGTTCCTGTTTACACTGAGCATGTGCAAACCTTCGGCACCAGCCTGTGCCACGCCCCCGTGCACTATCCTCTTTATTTATCATAGGTTCTTTTATAGTGTCAACAGGCTCTACTTCCTGGAACTGGCTCTGCTGACGGAACACCTTTTTTTTCCCACAGCGCCCCCTATGGTCACATTCTGACATAGTCCATAGAAAACAGATGATAACACAAAAATACTGTTTCTGTACAGTACAACTCAGGGTTAATTATTCAACCATCATGTCAGAATATCTAATCCCCTATTATTCACCCAGTATGATTCATTAAAATGCCTAAATAAATAAATAAATAAATAAATAAATAAATAAATAAATAAATAAATAAATAAATAAATAAATAAATAAATAAATAAATAAATAAATAAATAAATAAATAAATAAATAACGTGGCCAGTCCACAAAAGGCAAGCAATGATACCAGGATTAGCACAGGAAAACCTGTGCTGCGGTATATTTCAAACCAGCAAATGTGAACGTTCACCTTAAAAAAAATACATACTAAACCGCCCAAGGCAAAGCATGCACAGTGAACATGTTTATCAAAAGGCATGCATAATTCAAGACATCCACAGGCAGCCCAAGGCCCCAAACGTAGGGCCCGCCTTCACAACAAGTTTATGTGATCTTCACTGATGGCACGACGTGCAAACTAGGGGTGTGGAGATTAATCGATATAAATCGATACATCGGTACCCACGTGCGCGATGCGAGTGCATCGGTTCCGTCACTCTGTATCGATGCAATTGACGGGGGAAATCTAGATGCGTCGCGATGCATTTGCTTGAATCGGTAAAAATCGATGTTGAGCGGGGTTTTCACGATTTATTTCGCCCTATTTTATGTTTTCTAATCTGTGTTGAACGCACCATTATTGGGAAGGGAAAAGGCTCTGCCATTCGGCACCGACAGTTACGACAACTCTGCTTACTTCCTGTACAGTCCAATCGAGACTCTTCTACATAGACATCTATTGAATAGGGACAACGTGACGAGGCCCGTCAATGTCGCAGCTCTGTCTATAGTCCCCTCCCCTCCTACGCTCTGCAACAGCGGGGCAGCAGCAGCAGCAGCAGCAGCCAGTCAGCTCTACTACAGCTGACTGGCTGGGATCAATACATGCTACCGACGTGGAGACTAATACCCGCGACTATAAACCCCACGGATTAAACAAGAGAACTAGTGAACGAAGCACCATATTTAGCTTCATAAAATCTCTGTTGTGTCCGTGGTTGAGCTGCGTCGCTCAGTCCGTTGTTCACTGTAGCACCGACAGGTAATGATCCACACAGTGTTCCTCTCGTCTGATTCTCGAACGCAGTTGCAAATCTATGCAATCTGCGCGATCATTGTGTGTTGTTAAATAAATCTTCTGCACACGTTTTTAAAAGTGGTTTTCAACCCCCTTCGTTTTACAACTTTCCACTGTGCAGCTTTTCCTTGGAGCCTCATTTACTGTATATTCTGCAACACGATGGTGTTGCACACCGAGTCAGCGACAGTAAAAGTGCACATCCACAGCTCACATCCACAAGCTCTCAGTGACTCAGTCTCAGCGTGGTGTGAATGCAACGTGTTGTGATCTTGTAGAAGAGTGGTTTTCAACCTTTTTCATTTCAGGACCCACTATTTATTCAGCATTTGAGCCTCGGACCACCATTTGATGATATTTTAGCCCCACAGACCCAAAACTAAAGTTTTCTTTTGTTTTTGTCCACAATACCAGACTGGATTTCAGAAACAGTCCAACATACAGATCAAAATGACCATTAATCTTTTACATTTTCTAGTTGTGTAGACTTTAGGCTAATTCACATGGTGAATTACTCTTGAGAGTGTAAACATGAAACCAAATGGACCCACTCGGGCAATTTTGGTTTCATTTTACACCAATAATTGCATAATGATTGATTATATTTTTTATAATTGTAATAATAGGGTCTTTCAGGTTAAGCCAAGGACCCCTTAGGCTTAGCTGAGAGTGAGTGAGAACCAGGGACCCCCATATATACAGTATAGTATTATCTATGTGTTGATTAAGATACACATAGACTTGTTTGACAGTACTCTGTCTGCAGTGATCTGTAAATGCATGCATTGGTTTATTTTCTATTTGTATGTACATACATACAGTACATGATTAGTATACGCTAATCCAACAATAACACAATAACCAGCAGAGAGCAGAGCAAAGCAGGCCCTTTATTTGTTGTTTTTTTTTTTTTTTAAGTTGGGAAGTTAGAGATACAGTAGGCCTACTAACCTACAGTAAAACAATACATTGTTTTGAATTTAAATGTATTGCATTTTGGCATTTTTTTGGAAAATTAATAAACCTTGAATATAAATCCTTTTTATTATGTTAAATTGCCACCAGATCGCATCATATCGCATTGTTCAGAATAAAATTCAATGGTATTGTTAAAGTATCGGTTAAGTATCGGTATAAGGGGGTGTATCGTATCGTGTCGGGGTGAATCGTATCGCATCGTATCGCCAGGTAATTCCAAATAATCGCTAAAGTATCGAATCGCTGGCAGTGCATCGAGATGCGTATCGAATCGCCCTCAGTGCTGAGATTCACATCCCTAGTGCAAACGCGGCGTTAGCTTGTAGATCGATCAGCTATATTTTTTGAATAGCCCTAAACACACACACACACACACACACACACACACACACACACACACACACACACACACACACACACACACACACACACACACACACACACACACACACAGTATGTCCTGTCTAGCTGTCTGCTAACTTTCACACTACTGCCACTTTAGCACCTTCACCTCAAGTTACGTGTACAGTTTGCACTTTACTGGTCTGCTGCACTATTGTTTGTCTCGTCTATATTTTCTCTTGACTACTGTCTTCGCACTGTCTATTGTCTTGTCTGTCTTATTGCACTGTCTGTTGCCCTTTGCACTGTGGAAAAATGGAAACGTTATTTCATCCCTGTCTCTGTCCTGACATACACCTTGAACCTTGTGAACGCAAATGCTTAGAACCTGTAAACCAGTAACTAAACAACCGATAAATAGATGGGGCGACCATGAGGGAAGGGGGGGCGAGGGGAGGGGGCAACCACCAGACATGCTTTAAAAGGATCCCATGGAGGCTAATAAGCCTCATATGGATAAATACATTATACTTGTCGTAGAACTGAACATTTAAAACGCATATTGCGGGCTTCATTTTCGTTACGTGCTAAACCCCTTATCCCAAACCCATAATCCCTTTTTTACTATTAAAAAGAAAGAAAAAAAAAAAGAAAAAAACTTTTGGGAATAGTTCAATTTGCCAATCTATTGGCACGTTTTGAGCATGTAGACTTGCCATCTGAACTATTGAAAAATATATATATATTTAATATTTTTTTAAAAAAGGCAAAGAAGTTAAGGGATAAGCGGTTTAGCAGTGATGAAAATCTAGGACAATGTGTTTTTTTAGTTTAAAGGTAGGGGAAGTGATTTGAAATTCATGGTGTAGTACCAGCCTGGTGCACTAGGGGCCCCCAAGAGTAGCTACACTATGTGAACCTGCTGCTCTCTCCTGATTGGAGGAGAATTGTGGTGACCTGGGGAACTTTTATTAGCTCCTCTGCTAACGTGGGGGAGGGGGAAACTCCATATATGGTTTCCACACCTTATAATAGAGCATTTTAACAGTTTTTTTTTTTTTTTTTTTTTTTTTTTGGGTGATATCTGACAAAAGTGAAGTCACTTCCCCTACCTTTAAGGGATAAGGGGTTTAGCAGTGATGAAAATCTACGACAATGTGTTTTTTTTAGTTTAACAATATTTCATAATTTTATCCCTTGGGGGGCGCCATTTCACAGGAGATTTTCCCTGGAGCGCCCCCTTAAGGGTCCAAATTGGACCCGTAAGGGTCCATTTGGTAAGGGGGGGCTCCAGGGAAAATCTTGCCTAGGGCTCCAAATTGCTTAGAAACGCCACTGCTCTTAGATAACCGAACCACGCGGCATATGTGTTACGAATTTAGAAGTGCTTCCTTTAACATGACAGCCAAGGGGAATGGTGCGACACACTGTGCTGTACTGACGAAGAAGCAGCTATATACAGCATATATATATACAGTATCCTGCCATGAAGTTCATTTTTTCCCCCCATCCATAACAGGACAAAACAAGTGCAGAAAGTGCCTAGGTCTGCACAGTACTGATGGCAGTATAGAAACTGAAGGAAAATCAATGTTTTGATTGTTAGGAACGGGGCCCACGTCGAGCCACAATTTGATTTTGTAGATATAGTGAGGGTAAAAAAATAATTAACAATAATAAAAGTGGCATAGAAGAAGCAATCGGCGCTGTCGATATGACTTTCACTGGTGTCAGAAGAGATCACATTTGTATTACTCCAGTAGTAGGACAACGTACTGTACTGTAGATAGTACCACTGCCGGTAAAATGCCTCATGCATCCACAGGTCGACTCGAGTAAAACCAGTGTTGCCAACTGCCAAAATCCAAAATGCACTAATGGCACTTCCGAAATGCCCTAGAATGCGCTAGAGCTGTGTGGTTTTCAACCATTTTCATACCAGGACCCACTATTTATTCTGCATTTTAGCCACGGTGGACCACCATTTGATGTTGGGTTTAGTCTCTCGGACGAATTTAGGAGAAATAACTGGCAAAATGTTGGTCAAAATAGCTATTTTCTACCGTCTTCTAAACGTGTAGAACCAAATGGTCCATTTGGTTTCATCTGTTTTTTCCCCAAATCCAGCCTAGTATTGTGGACAAAAGCAAAATAAATATTTAGTTTTGGGGGTCTGTGTGGCTAAAATGTCAAATGGTGGTGGTCCGTGAACACCACTGCTTCATATAGAAACTTTGGAGTTGCGCACCCTAGTAGGGCTGGCTAAATCCGGCCCTGGTCATCGATATGCATAGCCAACGATGGTGGGGTCACTCCCGGTAACAGCTCTCGTACTTCAGTTAGTACTTGTGTTGAGAGCCTGTACATAACTCTTCAAGCTCTCAACACTTATGGAATCATGGAATCCCTGCCCCTGAATAATAAAAAAATCAAACAAAAAGAACAACAACCAAACATGTAACTGCGTAGTAGTTTGTCCTAGGGATGTGAAAAAAAGTCGGAAATCGATACGATTGTGCTGACGTCGACACAAAAAAGTACGAGTCGAAAATCGCCTCTTTTTTCTTTTTTTTTTATATTAATGATTTTTATTTTGTATTCTTTGCAATTTCTTGTTCAAAAACGTCACAACGTTACTGTTTTCAAGGAAAGAGAATTGCTTATTTCCTCCTCCTCCTTCCCCCTGCGCTCTGCCGCGGCGAGTCCGGCTTTCCCCCGAGTAGGAGAAGGAGGAGGCGGCAGCGGCCGCCACCCGCACCCGCTGAAATGCGTCTTCCTCCTTCCCCCTGCGTTCTGTCCCGGCGAGTCCGGCTTTCCCCGAAGAGGAGGCGGCAGCGGCTCCTGCCTGCACCCGCTGCAATGATTGGCTTTTATTTCACCGAGCAGGCGCCTCTGTCGAGGCCGAAATGGAGCGTTACGTATGGGAGAAAGCTATCTCTCCTGCACAAGACCGAGGTCTCACATGGTAGAGAGAGAGAGAGAGAGAGAGAGAGAGAGAGAGAGAGAGAGAGAGAGAGACAGAGAGAGAGAGACGCGTGCTGCTGGTGGTTAATAGAACAAGCCTATATTATTTGTACTTATCTTGTCCAGTGTTCTGTTTCACGTTGTTTGGCCATGTCTAACAGCAGACGCAGGAAAAAGCAAAGATGCAGGGAATCCGTCGCAAGGAAAGAGGAAAACTCCTCTATCAAGTCGATTAGGCTACTAATGAATGTGGAATGCCAGGTGCGGGTGCGTGTCTGTTGTCTGTTGCGTGGTGCGCTCTGCGCCCTGCTCTGCCATGCGCTTTGCTTTGAGAACATGCCTGATCATTGTGGAGCGCAGTATGGAACGTTCTCCTCAGATATGCATATTTTGGTATTATATATTGCTCGATTTCGCGGTCCCGCAGCCGCTTATTTTATCTTGCACCTCTCCCTCCTGCAGGCATTTTCATGCCGCCTGCGCTGCAGCATTTTGCGTTGGGTCCCGCCGGCGCCGCGGGCCAAAAAAAAATAAATAAAAAAATCGATCGATTGTCGACAATGGGCCGCGACACGTCGACATTCCAAATATGTGTCGATTAACATCCCTAGTTTGTCCACAATACATGGTAAAATATCTGAGATTGCACGTCACAATTTGCCTGGCTCCAGCCGTGAATCACCACCTTAAATTATTTTCCCTGGGGATTCAGGTTTGGTGACACGGTCTATGGGGCCGTCAGAATTAGTTGGAATTCGACTAGAGAAGCTGATTGTCCGACATCGCTGTCACGCTACAGTGTCAAACAACACAAGTGCTCCGATGACCACCAAGAAAATATGATACTTCAAAACGTAATATTGGTGCGTTTTGACGATAGAATATGATTTTGTTGAAAGTTTCTGAAAGGAATTACACGCACAGTACTTAAGTCACGCTGACAAAAACTGTATAACACATCCACCGACCATGAAAAAGGACTAACTTGAGGACATCCCCAAAGAGACAAACGCATACAAACAGACAAAAGGTGATATCAAACTCCCTTATACTTGAGAAACTCACAAATAACCTTTATAGTTCTAGCAGTAAACACGCCATAGGCTATACTGCAGCGTTTGCCCTGTGAGACGATAACAATGCCACTGGGGTTTGACAAAACAAAATGTATACACTTGCAGGTGTATGTATCACTCTAAATTATCACCGTTCTGTATCTACAACCTCCAGAAAGCATCCTCTCCTCCACAGTGTTTTCGCAGGTGAATTGCTTCTGTTGCCGCCAGCTGGGCACATCGTTGTCATATATTATATATATATACCCGCTTGCAAAATCAAACGCTATTTGTTCATCCCCTCGACAATACAACTTTTTTCGTCAGGGCTGTTTCATGTATTTATCTTCTTTCTTTTATTCTTCTCTTTTTTTACACCTTATTTGACCTTTTTACCTCTGTTACTGAAGAATGTTTAAAGCAGGGGTGCCCACACTTTTTTTTTTTTTTTTTACTTGAGAGCTACTTTCAAAATGACTGGCTCAACAAGATCTACAGTTCAAATATGTGATTGTTCCATTACTGAAAATCCAATTCCAAACCCCCCCCTATAGAAAGTTTGAGATTTGAAATAGTGGTGATGGTGTTACCTACTGTTAGTGTTTATGAATAATGCACTTATAATGAAAAATAGAGGGAGAGAATTGGAAGGTTTTCTTGTATATGCTATTACTGACGTTTGAAAACAGTATTGGGGTTTGAGTTGACAGTTTGTGATGTCGAGTTTAGTCTCTCCCACCCAAAACTAAGAACTTTCACGTTTTTTCGCCCACAATTGGGAAGGAGAACGGTCAAAACGTTGGTCAAAATAACAATTATTCTCCATTCTCTAATCGTGTGGACTCTTGAAATTACGTAATTCAGATGTTTAAATACAATTTAACTCTTGAGAGTGTAAAATGAAACCAAATGGGCCCGTAAGGGTCCATTTGGTTTCATTTTTCACGCTCTCAAGAGTTACAGATTTATACTTTTTAGGGGACTGTTACGTGATCTACCTGCATGGCCTGTGTGATCTACTGGTAGATCACCATCTACCTTTTGGGCACTCCTGGTTTAAAGGTAATGGAGGAAGCTTTAGTGTGTACACACGCTGTGTTTGTGGACAGATTTGTTCGAATCTAACTCCGCCTCACCTCCACTGTATTGGCTCATTATGAATCTGCTGTGCTGTGATTGGCCGAAACGCTGCCTCACTCCACACAACCCCCCTCCCCCTCACAAATTATAGGACCGCCTTTCCTGAGCCTGACGGATGTTTTGCTTTCACGATTTGTTGACAACAGCAAAGTTCTGGACCATCCGCAGGACGAAGCGAGTCTGTCTGCAGGGAAAGAGCTGCAGCATCCAAGTAGACGCAACGTAGAGGGGGGAAATAGAGGCAGAAAATAGAGCTATTTTTACCTTTAACGTCTCGGAGTAGGGGGCACGGTGAACACTCACAGGAAACAATTCTGCTCGTTATGCAAGCAATGTGTAATCTGGATTACAGTAACTGGGGTATTGTAATGGTGTTTACATGCTAGATTACATTCTTCTTCGCCCTCGCATCGATGTTAGGACTACAAACTGCAAAGACAATGAAATAATCAAACTATTTATTCTCATAGGCTCACTGTTCTTGTCTGGCTATTAGTGGTATAATTTACTTAATCTATTAAATTGTTTATGTTAAAAATAATCCAACAGTTACCGGAAGTAATCCATTACATTTATATATATTTTGGCTGACTCTCACCGGTCGGGGGACCACCAGTGGTCCTTGGGAGAGTTCCAGTTAAATACTGGAAAGTTGTTTAACCAGATGTAACTCTTTGAGAGCGTAAACATGAAACCAAATGGACCCTTGCGGGTCCATTTGGTTTCATGTTTACGCTCTCAAGAGTTAAAATATTCATCATCTGAATTGGCCCAAAGTCTACACAACTAGAGAATGTAAAAGAATAGTCATTTTTGATTTACGTTATTCTGTTTTGTTTGTAAAATCCAGCCTGGTATTGTGGACAAAAACAAAATAAAACTTTAGTTTTGGGGTCTGTGGGCCTAAAATGTAGTGGACCCTGGTGTCAAAATGGTTGGTCTTACTCTTACTTTTATCTTGAAATTAAATTAATGTTAAGTAGACTTTAGTTCAGCCTTTAGTCTTGGCTCTCCACAATATTTTACGTATCTCATTTGGCCCCTTGGGAAAAATAATTGCCCACCCCTGCTCTAGAGGCTCACAATGATTTCCACTGCGGTGTGTTGTGAGCTTGCAGATCGGCGTAAAAGTACAGGGAACTTGGGACGAAAACTGGTCAGACATTTCAGAAGCCTAAAAATATGACTGTGACTGCTTGGCTATTGATGCAATCTGTGTGATGGATGCTATGCTGATGGGCCAGCAGAGCAACGGACCATGTGGTGGCGGCAATGGATCTGGCCTGAGCCTGAGCCTGAGCCCGGCTGGCTGTCTGTTCTGAGGGGATATCCTCTAGTGTCCTGAACGCGTTTTGGTGTTTTATCTGCTGAAAAATAGCAGATCAACAAGCTCATGTCGCGCCACCGAGTGGCGCGACATGAGCTTGTTGTTCTGCTATTTTTGAAAAAAATGTGAAAATGTGCTGCAAATCTCTGAATACATTATTTTGGAAGCAAACATTTTATCTCAATTTTTCGCTTCTGGGGAACCCCCGAGAACAACATGTTTTCAGATGGCGGTCTGCAGCCAAATATGGATAATTCTGGTGGTCCTTGGCTAGAAATATGTTAGCATCACTGACACAGGAGCACAGATTTTTCAGAAAAACTAGAATCTAGTGTCAGAAACTATAGAATCTAGTGTCAAAAACTCGATTCTAGCATCAGAAAGTAGATTCTAGTGTCAAAAAGGAGATCCTAGCATCAGAAACTATATCATTTAGTGTCAATAACTAGAATCTAGTGTCGGAAATTACTGTAGTGAATGAAACTCGAATCGAGGGTCAGAACTCAATGGGATATGGAGATAAGGACACTCTGTAGATGTGTCCAGACTGGCCTGTGTCAGATCAGTGGCCAGAACGCCCCTGTCAGTCACCACCAGCAGCGTTAGGGAAGTTACTTTTAAAAAGTATCTTACAGGGCTTGACACTAACACTTGCCCGCTTGCCCGGGGCAAGTAAAAAAAAAAAAAAAAAAAAATGGTGGGGCAAGTAAAGACTGCAACCTGGTTGCCCGATCGGGCAAGTGTGCAACTTAGTGCGCAATAACACAACACAAGATAAATTTGTCTTGAAGGCAGTCATTGCAACCTGGGCTGATTAAGATGATGAATTTTAACTCTTGAGAGTGTAAAAATGAAACCAAATGGACCCGCAAGGGTCCATTTGGTTTCATTTTTACGTTCTCAAGAGTTACATCTGGTTAACCAACTTAGCTGGGGACCACCTGGAACCCTCTCAGGGACCATGTATTGGAAAAACCCCTGGTTTAAAGCACCCAAGTATAAAGTAAACTTAAATGCAAAATTTACAATATATTTTTTGGGGGGGAAGTGACCATGACCTGAGGGCAAGTAGAACCTGACTTGCACTTGCCCAATGGGCAAGTGCCTCGGAGACCTTAGTGTCAACCCCTGTATCTTAGTATCTTATGTATACATGTATGTATGTATTACATCCAATACCACTTTTTCTGTGGGCCCACCCCCGCCGATGACACTACACTAAGAGTAGGGCTGTGTTCAATGATTAAAAACATCATCATCAAATTAATCACAGCTTCAAAATGAGGCTCGGGGATCAAATGGTGCCGCTATATGCCGGCGCAGTGCTTATACAAAACACATCGCGAGGCTACGCATGGCGCATGTGGCAAGCTTAATATGAAAACAATATTGGCACACAGCTGCACATCGTCCACTCCCAGGCCAGCCATAAAAACACATAACATTATCAATACGCAGCAGCCCACACGTTAGAACGCAGAATACGATCCATTTACATGTAGCCTCCTCCTCCTACACCACCATCGCGCCGCTTTTCTTTTATGATTCATTCAGTAAATTAATGAGAATGACGCGGACAGAAGCATGCGTCCCGTGCGGTAGCCTAATGCGAAACGAAGAACAAGACGGTCACTGCACGGGGAGGTGTTGGTTGATGAAGTTCTGTATTCCTCTGACACTGTTTGCTGTTCGATCTGATCCGTGTATGTACGTAATGATCAGCTGGAACGCTGCGTGCCCAGAGCGCAAGAGCGCACTGCGCATGCAGTTGCCTAAATTAAAGCTTAACTCCGATAGAGTTGCAAAGGAAACTTCGAAGGAGACTTCTGTCCGTGAGTGACAGTAACCAATATTACATTTGAATTATATACACACGCGTCGCACACATAGAGAAAGAAAAAAGGGGAAAACAAAGGTAAATGTTTAATTCCTCCTCTTTCCTCCTTTCCTTCGGAGGAAGGGAAAAAAACAACTTATCGACTCGGGCTTTTTGGAGTCGACACGTGTTATGCAAATCGATGCATCGATGTATCGATTTTTTGGTTAAAGCCCTAGTGCAGATGCGTTAATTGCGTTATAATTTTTAATCAGCTTAATCAACAAAATTAATTCAACTAATTAATTTACTCCCCCGAGGGAACGACTGCCCCACACCGAGAACCGAACACCAAGTGCAGCGCACCGATCGCCGTACTTGCGCCCGCTCTGTTCACACAATAGGTTACTAGGTTGGGTTATTGCAAAAAGTAGTCCCTTACATCATAGAATAGACATTTTCGTGGAGAATGAGTGAAAGGTGGGGGTCTCGAGCTTAATGGCACTGCAGGTTCATTTTGGAAGTAAATGTAGCCTTATGAGAGCATACACATGGAACCAGATGTGTATACTCCTGTCAGAGTTAAATTCTTGTCGATGTTACTATATGAATTGACGGGTTCCATGGAAGTGCCGTTAAATGGGGGTCCGTAGCGATGCATTCCAACAGGTGGAGACACTGCTAGAAGCCATGAAAATCTCCTCCCAGGGGCGGATCTAGGAATGGGCATGGGGGGGCGATGCCCCCTAAATGCTCAGAATGCCCCACCAAACATGATGCCATGCAAAACACCCCAAGATATTTCAAATTAAAGTGCTTCTGTTTAAAATGTTTTCAAACACTACTACTGCTACTAACTAACTACAGCTGTGTCACCACTAAACCAACAGCATTTCATCATTGAAAACAGAAAACTCTCTGAGTCAGACCTTTAGCTTTATGCATGCTGCGTGTCTGTTGCAACTTCAACAACAACTGATGTTATTATTGATGCTTTACTTGCCTAATAAAAAGTCCTGTAATGGAAAATGGTATGGGGTCGGCGACGAAGCCGCACCCATACCATTTTCTCCTGACCCCCCCTCCTCCTACGCTATATTATTGCAGATCCCGGCATATCTTTTTAATTTGGGGGCCCTTAATTGACAAGAAAAGCCTGGGAATCACTGTCACAAATGACTTCCAAGCAACAATCTAATGACCAAAGAGTCCTTTAATTACTGTATATTACATTGTTGCTTGGCGCCTGCACTTGGTTTCGGAAGCCAATCGTTTTTAGAATCCTCTAATACTTCTGTGCCAAATTGCAACACGTTGTGTCAGGAGCGGTTCTTTGATTGATACGATTGGTACAGGCCAGGTTTCTGAACTGTCCAATGAGACCACTAAATGAGACACAGAGTAGACAAGAGATTGAGAATGAGGACGCGCTCCTTTAAGGAATGGAATCCAGGGGTTGACACTAAGGTCTCCGAGGCACTTGCCCATCGGGCAAGTGCAAGTCAGGTTCTACTTGCCCCTCAGGTCATGGTCACTTGCCCCCCAAAAATATATTGTAAAGTTTGCATTTAAGTTTACTTCCTACTTGGGTGCTTTAAACCAGGGGTTTTTAACACGTGGTCCCTGAGAGGGTTCCAGGTGGTCCCCAGTTAAGTTGGTTAACCAGATGTAACTCTTGAGAACGTAAAAATGAAACCAAATGGACCCTTGCGGGTCCATTTGGTTTCATTTTTACGCTCTCAAGAGTTAAAATTAATCATCTTAATTAGCCCAGGTCGCAATGACCACCTTCAAGACAAATTTATCTTGTGTTGTGTTATAGTGGACTAAGTTGCACACTTGCCCGATCGGGCAACCAGGTAGCAGTCTTCACTTGCCCCACCATTTTTTTTTTACTTGCCCCGGGCAAGCGGGCAAGTGTTAGTGTCAAGCCCTGGAATCCATTAACTGTTGTCTCCACCAGTATGATGGTGACTATGCTCTACTCCCTAGTGCCAAAATTAGCGAAAAACTATCTAGTGCTTTTTTTGCTGGTGAGTTGGGGCGAAATTGGTTGACGGAAATAAAACCTTCCTTTTTCACCATTTCTCCTCCTATGATAGAGTCCTCCTTCCTATCTAGCAAGGACCATTGGTAACCAAATGGACCCTCATAGAGCTGTAACTCTTGAGATCAGAAAATTAAACATTTAATTTTACCTTCTCAAGAGTTAAATTATGTTTAAACATCTGAATGACCTAATTTTCAAGAATCTACATATTTAGAAAATATAGAAGAATTGCTATTTTGACCAACGTTTTGACAGTTATTTCTCCTAAATTAGTCCGAGAGACTAAACTCAAATCAAACGGTGTCCTCCTCTGTGGCTAAAATGTAGAATAAACAGTGGGCCCTGGTATCGCCAAAATATACTAGATTCCTTAGGAAATTACAAAATAATGTAAACTAAAACATTTAAGAAATACAATTGAGAGTGGAATGGAGTTGAATCAATGTCCATTTTATTACAAGGGTTTGTGTCTGGCACACACACCCAGGGGGTCTGCCTAATGCAAGCCTCCTCAACCTTCTTCACAGATAGTACTTATAGTCTTGCTGTCACAGACAGAATGTTCATATAAGGATCGGTTTACAAATAGCCGTGTCCCCTAATAGTACTGTAGTCTAGTGGCAGTAAGCATGTCAGGTAACAGCTGCAGTCAGAATGGTCTCGGATCACACTGGGAAAACAGAGAAACTATTTGCATTCTAAAAAATCCACTACAAAACCCACTGCTCTAGCACATACATTCTAGTGCATTTCGGAAGTGCCACTAGTGCATTTTGGATGTTGGCAGTTGGCAACACTGCTCTTGAGTTGACAGTTAGCAAAGCCTATTTTAACCACGGCAATGATCCGTTTTAAGCTAAAGAATGTGATCCCCATTCATCACTTTGGCCTTTTGTGATTGAGGCTAAATGGCAGACGGGAATCATGAAGCCGTCTCTCAGCTATACTGTATATACAATACGGAGCACTGGCTGAATCCATAACTCCACACGGATGGGTGTTTAACAGCTTCTGAGAGGAGCTGAGAGTAAGCACTTTCTTTCTTGCAGGGCATTGCTCTTTGGCCCGAGCAGAAACGGTGCAAGGGCGGATCTAGGCATGGGCATGGGGGGCAGTGCCCCCCTAAATACCCAGTCTGCCCCACCAAGCACAATGCCATGCAAAACAACCCAAGATATTTCAAATAAAAGTGCTTATGTTTAAAATGATTTGAAACACTACTACTTCTACTAACTACAATTTTGGCACCACTAAACCAACAGCATTTCATCATTGAAAACAGAAAACTCTCTGAGTCAGACCTTTAGCTTTATGCATGCTGCGTGTCTGTTGCAACTTCAACAACAACTGATGTTATTGATCATGCTTTACTTGACTAATAAAAGTCCTGTGAGCGAAAATGGTATGGGTGCGCCTTCATATCATACCATTTTCTCTTGCCCCTCCAACATGTTCTCTTGCCCCCCCCCCCCCCCCAAAATGGGACATGTTACATCCGCCCCTGAGAAAAGGTGCAGGGAAAAGAAAGAAAGCAAGAAAGCAAGAAAGAAAGAAAGACACAAAGAAAGAAAGAAAGAAAGTATTCACTGTAAAGTTGAAGTAAACTGAATTCTCAGTATTGACTGAAGAGACCAGCAGGGGCGGTTGTAACATTTCCCAATTGGGGGGCAGGAGAAAATGGTATGGGGGCGGCTTCATTCGCGCCATGGGCGATGAAGTCACACCCATACCATTTTCAGTTACAAGACTTTTATTAAGAAAATAAGCATATATAATAGCATCAGTTGTTGTTGGAGTTGCAACAGACACGCAGCATGCATAAAGCTGACTCAGAGAGTTTTCTGTTTTCAATGATGAAATGCTGTTGGTTTAGTGGCACGACAATTGTAGTTAGTTAGTAGCAGTAGTAGTGTTTCAAATCATTTTGATTATAAGAACTTTAATTTGAAATATATTTGGTTGTTTGTGTGACATCATGTTTGGTGGGGCAGTCAGGGCATTTAGGTGGGCATTGCCCCCCCATTCCCATGTCTGGATCCGCTCCTGGAGCCCAGTGCCACGGAGGTAATTTCTCTGTGAAACCCACCAGGCCTCGAGTCATTTGAGATCATCAATGTCGGAGTAATAGATTTTTTTTTTCTTTTTTGCCGAGCTGATAGACTAACTGTGAATCAAGGACACCGGGGCCCTTTGGATTCGATGATTGAATGCCCTGGATCTTTTCATGGTTCCGGAAGAAAACACTTTTCTTTTCTTTTTTTTTTCATTTCTGCCCTCACCTGAAGTCACCCTTAAGTCCCTGATACACCTATAGCAACATCAATTATCAACGTTAAACTTTTCCCTTTTCGATAGAAAATGATCAACGCCTGGTTGTTTTGCATGTCACCTTTTTTCTGAGAGAAAAAAAAAAAACATCACAAACCTCACAAGAAATGAAAATGGGTGGAATTCAATGGGAGTTGTTGCCTGTTGCCCTGTGACTCATCATGTTGCCCGTTGATGTTGATATTTAAGTGAACAAGCAGTCACGAAGTGACTTGTTCACTTAATTGATATTGACTGCTTTTCGTCTTCTTCTTTTTCCGCCAGAAATAGCTGTTCTGGCTGAACCGTGCAGTCGGTTTTCGCGAAAATTGGTAATCTGGTAGAGGGTGATGCCAAACGGTGATGATGCGAAGCCTGTGACCACTGGTCAAATGGTGGCGCTATAGCACTCAACTGAAATTGCAAACTTTAAACACTTATAACTCATGAACTGCTTGACTCTCAGAAATGTAACTTATATTCACTTATGCGTCTGCTTATGCCGAACAACTTTTGTAGTCTGACTTTTGACCTCTGACCTTTAGATGAACCGCCATCTTGAATTATATGTAAAACAGTTAAAATGTCTCTTCTCCTACAATCTTTGATCAAAATGCATAACAATGACCTACACATGAACTTTGGAGCCATACAAACATGGGATGGGTGTGAATCATGTTTTTAGTGAAAAAATGATGTTTTTACGAGCCAATGAAAATTGCTCGTTTGTGAAAATGATTCTAATGCCCCTAATCTACACATGCAGCGTAATCTGCTTCTGATATTTTACAGTTTTGTAGAGGGGGATGCCAAATAGCAGCAAAACCAGTCTTACTCCAATTGCTCAAATGGGGGCGCTATAACAATTCTTTGAAACTGAAACATTTGAACAACCACAACTCGGGCCTCGTTTGGCCAAAAATCATGGGACTTGTTTCTACATGTTCCTTGATTCATGTGGAACGCATCTGTAACTTTGACCGGTAAGCTCCACCCCCAGAGTGTCTGCCATTTTAAGCAGTTTGAAAAGTGCTCATGCCTGATTTTCTGCCTGGATTTTTGATCAATTTGCATGACACCTGCTACATGAGAACTTTGGCCCCATCCGGACAAAAGTTCCGAAGCAAATTTGTTTTCATCAAAAAATGACATTTTTATAAGCCAATGAAAATTGCTGCTTTGTGAAGAGTCTTGTAACCCAGCCAACCACTTACCTCTGACAAACATGGCAACCCGCTTACCTTCCACCAACCTGGCAATCCACTCACACATATGACAGTTCTCACTCACTCCACTCCCATCTTCACCCTCTGTGGCAAGATGGCCGAAATGTTTGATACATGTGCAGCAGCTCCTCTCTTCTCCACAACAACTCCTTTGTACTAGACTTTACTCCACTCAGCGGTGAGTTAGTTGGCTTGGTATCATTAGTTTGATCATTGGTTCACTTATTTGATTATTTGATGTATTTGATTTTGAGTTATTTACAATTGTTTTGAGTTATGTTTGATTTCATTATGTGGTTTTGAATTGGCATTTTTGTTTGAAAAGATACTTTTAGGTAAATCATTTTGTTTACATGATTGGTCAAGCTAAAAGTTGGTTTTAAGTTAAGAGAAATGAATTCATGAATTGATTCAAAGATATTTAAGATGACTAAAACATTAAGTAGGGCTACTAAAGATTAAAAGCATGCTAATATGGAAACAATTTAAATTAATGAAAATGGATGAAAATGATCAATGAGTGAAATGACTTGATCTTGATCACATCAAGTCATTTCGTCATGATATTTGATTTAATTTATGTTTTATATTGCTTTGTTTGTACAACAATGGGAACTGATGTAGACACCTGGCCCTCCAGGCCAGGGTTTTTTTTGTGTGTGCCCAGAACACCTTGGACCCAACATTGGATGGTTCTGGAACCGGCTGGTTCCAGACCTGGCGAGCCGACCCAGGAACCCCACCTCAGACCCACTCAGTCTTTGTATGTAGTTCATGGTTCTCCATCAAGGAGAAAGAGACTTGACTCACAGAGACTAAAACCTTGACTGGACTTAAAGGGCCCCCCATTCTTCTTTTTTTATTTTCTACACCCAAATGTACTGTGCTTCAATACAAACAAGGTCAATAATAATTTTGTGTTTAAAACTTTAATACTGCTTTTGTGTCTCATTGGTTTCACCCCATTCTATTGAGCTCCTTTGCCGAATCTAGTTACTTCTGGTTGTACGCAGTCATTAATGGTTATTTTTACAATTTAGTCAATTATTCAATTATTAATTAATTACTTCAGTTATCCATTGCGCCACTAGCTACAGTCTTCTTCTGCTTGTTTCTCTCTGGCAACACTGGAGCAAGTATATTGTGCCAGATTGTGTGAGAGCAATAAGCATGTGGAACTTATGGAAGCATGTGAAATATGGTCTTCCAATTTGCAAGGCGAGTTTTCCATTTTTATATGGCTTATTGTGCATATAGTGCTGTTTGCATATTGTCAGACGGTTTGGTGGTCTTGCATGTATCTGTGATGTGATGATGTGTTACGAGCATGTCAATGTGCAAAGTTCGAATACTTGGTACCAAGATATAAAAGCTCCCATCATGTGATGAATGAGTGGCAAGTGTACACCCACATAGGATATATATATATATATATATATATATATATATATATATATATATATATATATATATATATATATATATATATATATTGTGGTGTCTCACTGGGGATCCAGAGCCATAACTGTGTTTCCAGGGTAACAGGTCAAACAGGAACAGCATGGCCTGCCCACGGACGTGTCATAGAGGGAGTGTATGTTCCCAAGTCACTCCTCCGCCAGCTGCGCCTAATACAGCCGACTCCCGCTCGTTACCAATCAGCAGCAGCTGGGCACTATATAAAGCCCACACAAACAGTGCAGCAGTATAGACTGGTTCACCTCAAACCCTGACAGGCGGCGTGTTTGTTTCTTGGCTCTGGACGGTAAGCTGAACACACTCTCGCTATTAGATAGGTGTACTTTTAAAGACATTGTAAACTGGATGTTAACACTTCTCTGTGCTCCAACCTAATAGGCAACTACGAGTGGGGTTGGAAACACGAACAGGAGCTTGTGTCCCCCGTAACCTGTGCCCGGAGAAAAAACCCTTTGTTTACATTGGACGTACCTGGAGCTGGATTGATGCAAGGACAAGAGGAAGCCTGAATCTCCAAGCCACCCAAGGTCGTAAGAAAAGACTATTTTTTTTTTACCACTTAATGGAATTAAAGCGGCACTGCCTAGAAGTCGCTAAGGATAAAGATTTTGTTTGAAGACACAAGTTGACGTTAACTGAAGAGGATATTTTTTGTTTCACGTCGTGAAAGAACTTTATTTGTCCCTTTATTCTGCCACTGAGTTTGTAGATCAGCCCAACCCCCCGCCGTGTAATTGAGTATAAATACTTACTTGAGCACTTACCTGACGGCCGAACCCACGGGTCCCTACGAGGTGCTCTTTCGTCCCTAACTAAAAAGTATTTTCACTCTAATTACTTACCTCCGAAGAAAGTACTTTACTCTAATTACTTGCCCTGTAAAGTACTTTTACTCTAATTATTTTCTGCCTAAAGAAAGTACTTGTACTCCAATTACATAGCCTGTAAAGTACTTTTACTCTAATTATTTTCCGCCTAAAGAAAGTACTTGTACTCCAATTACATAGCCTGTAAAGTACTTTTACTCTAATTATTTTCCGCCTAAAGAAAGTACTTGTACTCCAATTACATAGCCTGTAAAGTACTTTTACCCAGATTACTTACCTCCTGAAAGTATTTTTACTCTAAATACTCAAACCTGTAATTTGATTTCAAAACCACCCCCTGGAGGACCCCAACCTATGCTAATACTTACCGGACACCTGAAAGAGACCATACTTACCTTTCCATACCGCCTCCACCCCCCGAACCCTAGAAGAAAAGAGATCAGTTGGTTGACAGCCCAGACAGGAGCCTGAGGCCCCAACTACTACTCCACCTCTCATGTAGACTCACCTAACTTTGTTCTCTCGCCCCCTGCAGTACGAAGACTTCTGGAACCCCCTACACTTCTTGATTGAACTGTTAACCATCCTTGGCTGCTGATTGAAAACTGGCAATTTATTTACGTTTTTTGTTAATAAACCAAAGGGGCGCCACCGTGCGTCCACACACTGGTACTGTCTCTGTCCTCGATTTGTCTCAGACCTCCCACAATATATATATATATATATATATATATATATATATATATATATATATATATATATATATATATATATATGAAAATTGCTCGCTTGTATCTTTTTGACTGTCCCTATTCGGCCAAGTTGTCACTAGTGACAGTTCACAGCTCAGCTCACCAATCATTCACTCCGTCACACCAGGTTGCAATCACACACACCACACCCCCAGTATAAAGCCAGTACTCTGTCTCAGTCAGTGAGGTGCACATCACTGGCTGGGGACAGGTCTGTATGCTCTCCTTCTCTCAAACATTTTCCCAAACATTGCAATATAAAGCATTATACTAACACAGATTAACATCCTTTTAGACCTACATACAAACCCCACAGGTGAGCGTACTGAGCATGAATGAGCTGTGAATCTGAACAGAATTGGTGAGTTTTGTTTTGGAAACATTTGTTTGATCCGTTTTGTTTGGATTTGATGGTATAATATTGACATTATTTGTGAATACAGATTTTTGTTATTTGAACTTGTAGATCAGTTAGTTGTTTTATTGTAGATATTTAATTTGGCCTTGTTGTGTTCAGGTTTTTCCAGTTAACTCTTCGACCGTCTGATCATGGTGACGATGAAAGTGAAGACAATGGCAAGCTAACCCAAAACAAACCTACTGTTCTGTTTCTGTCCTAACCTGACGGTAGGACCCTCCATGTCCAAACACACACTCTGACTACTGACTACACACACACTGACTCTCAATGACACTGATCCCGGATGAACTTTGGACAATTGACTAAACACTGACTTGGGTCGAATCTATGTTGGTTTAATTTAATTAATTTGCATTTGTTTATTTGGTTTTTGGTTTTCATTTTCTTTTCATTAATTCAATAATAATTTAATTAAGCATAATTTACAGTGTCCTGTGTTCTTTATGGTTCATTATAATTTCCTTCTAAAAACTACCTACTTCTGTCGCAGTACTGGTCCAAAAACATATTCTCACAAACTATACTCAACAAAAATATAAACGCAACACTTTTGTTTTTGCTCTCATTTTTCAGGCAATGGACTTAAAGACCTAAAATTCATTCCAGATATACAATATAGCCATTTCTCTCAAACACTGTTCACAAATCTGCCTAAATGTGTGATATTGAGCACTTCTGCCTTGTTAAGATAATCCATCCCACCTCACAGGTGTGCCACATCAAGATGTAGATGTGACATCATGGTTAGTGCACAGGTGTACCTTAGACTGTCCACAACAAAAGGCCACCGTTAAATGTGCAATTTTTCTTTGCCTTATTGGGGGTATGGGACTCCGAACCAGTCAGTATCTGGTGTGACCACCATTTGCCTCATGCAGTGCAACACATCTTCTTCGCATAGAGTTTATCAGATTGTCAATTGTGGCCGGTGGAATGTTGGTCCACTCCTCTTAAATGGCAATGTGAAGTTGCTGGATATTAGTGGGAACTGGTACACACTGTAAAAATGGTAATAACACATTATTACCACAGTATTACCATTTCGACTCGATCATGGCCAAATAGTGACAACCACCATTACCATTACATTGAGTTTTACCCTGGGTTACATATGGCTTATTGTGCTTGTCATACTGCCATACTGTTAACAACAATGAAGGAAATTATTCAGTCTGGATAGTTCAGTCAGTAGAGCGCCAGACTTCGGAACAGAATGTTGTGGTTTCAAGTCTGGCGACTGACAATCCAAAGCGCGAGTCTGTCAGTCTTCAAAAACCCTACCCTGCTCCCACAATTAGCTGATGTATTTCTCAAGTTCAGGCTCCCATGTTACTGTGGCTTGCGCGTATTGTTCTGACTCCTTATTGCTGCTTGCTTGTTCACGTCTTATTGCTGCTTGCAGCTATATTGTTAGTTGATATTGATCAAAATATTGCTAGTGTGCATCAGAGCCTTTATGCCCATTGTTGACTAATAACCGCTGGCGTTGCTGTTGTGTCATGTAGAACAGGGGTTTTCAACCTTTTTCATCCCAGGGACCACCGTTTTTTTCAGGATTTGAGCCACGGACCACCAATTAAGGATATTTTAGCCCCACAGACCCCAAATCTAAAGATTTATTTGGCTTTTGTCCACAATTCCTGGCTGGATTTGGGGAAACAAAACAGTCAAAACATAGACATCAAAATGACCATTAATCTTATAGTTGTCTAGACTTGGGCTAATTAAAATGCTGAATATTTTAACTCTTGAGAGTGAAAAAATGAAACCGAATGGACCCCGCCAGGGTCCATTCGGTTTCATTTTTACGTTCTCAAGAGTTACATCTGGTTAACCAACTCAGCTGGGGACCACCTGGAATCCTCTCAGGGACCACTGATGGTCCCCGGACCACCTGTTGAAAACACCCTGATGTGGAATCATGTCATGTGTTATGTGTTTGCACGTGCGTTTCTGCAACCACAAATAATATCCGATTCGACGGTTATCAGTCAAAGAGATACATATAGGCCAGTAATTTTAGCTCATGTTTTACCTAAAATTGGAATAAATTGTAACATGGGATTTTTCTTCACAGATCATTTCTTTGAGGTCTCCAGAACAACATATTAAAAGTCCCGAAAAATCCCAGTTGCGCAAATATGTTTAATTTCATAAAGTAATAGAATACATAGGCTCCAATGGAGTGATAGCCCCGCCCCCTTCCTATACAAACCCATTATAACTTAAAACTCCATTTTAACCATGATGGATTATTCAAAAACAACCCATCTTTTTTCTGGTGACTGATATTGTCCTCCTAATACGTGAGAGGACCGTGGAATTTCATTCACAGGTTTCAGTTATTTTTAAAATATTGTTTTGGAAAATGTAGCTGCCTCCATATCTGGCCATGCCCACCCAAATGAATATTAAAAAAATAAATAAATGAAACCTGTAAATGAAAGTCCACTGCCCTCACCTTTTTCTGGTGACTGATATAGTCCTCCTAATATGTGAGAGGGCAGTGGAATTTCATTTACAGGTTTCATTTATTTATTTTTTTAATATTCATTTGGGTGGGCATGGCCAGATATGGAGGCAGCTACATTTTCCAAAACAATATTTTAAAAATAACTGAAACCTGTGAATGAAATTCCACGGCCCTCTCACGTATTAGGAGGACAATATCAGTCACCAGAAAAAAGATGGGTTGTTTTTGAATAATCCATCATGGTTAAAATGGAGTTTTAAGTTATAATGGGTTTGTATAGGAGGGGGCGGGGCTATCACTCCATTGGAGCCTATGTATTCTATTACTTTATGAAATTAAACATATTTGCGCAACTGGGATTTTTCGGGACTTTTAATATGTTGTTCTGGAGACCTCAAAGAAATGATCTGTGATGAAGAAAAATCCCATGTTACAATTTATTCCACTTGAAACGCTATTTATCCTGGACTAATACCTCAACCCTTCTCTAACCCTAACTATAAACCTCACCGCAAGCAGATGCATTATCAACTGAAATAATCCATGATATCTACAGACTGCAAGATGGGTCGGCAGAGCATGACCATACTGAGACGAAATTGTCTTGCTGACGGAAACTAATAACTGCGATCTTCCAATTTTGAACAATCCGGCTTTCATATTGTAGGAAAGGCGGATTGTCGGGGCAACCTGGGCAACCAGGCTTGAATGTTTGATTCATTCACTATGGTTATTTTATTTTCAAATTTTTATTAGCCTGTAGAAAACTTTTATATTAATATTTATTACCTCAGAATTGTACCTTGATTTTGCGCGTCACTATAAAGTTATATAAGTCTTGCTTGTTCAATGTTCAAAGCAAAACTTGTTTGGGTCCCTATTAAAAGGTTCATTTGTTCAACCTTGGCCCGCAGGTTTGTTCAGTTTTAAATGTTGGCCCACTCGAGTTTGACACCGCTGACCTACAGTGTCAACACCACAAATTAATATATTTTCATAAGAAATAGGCAAACATGAAAATCGCCAATCTACAGTCAAAATAAATGCCTATAGAACAGGGCTGCCCACACTTTTTTGACTTGAGAGCTACTTTCAGAATGAGGGGCTCAACAAGATCTACACATCAAAAATGTGATTCTTCCACTACTAAAAATCCATTTCAATGCCTATAGAAAGTTTGAGCTTACTGTTAGACTGTTTAAGAATAATGCACTTACGATGAAAAATAGAGGGGGAGAATTGGAAGGTTTCCCCGTGTTATGCTATTACTGACGTTTGAAAGCGCTGAGGTTTGAGTTGACAGTTTGTGATGTTGAGTTTAGTCTCTTGCACCCAAAACTAAGAACATCCACGTTTTTGTCCACAATTGGGGAAGAGAACTGGCAAAACGTTGGTCAAAATAACAATTATTCTCCATTTTCTAATTGTGTGGACTCTGGAAATTACATAATTCAGATGTTGGAATATAATTTAACTCTTGAGAGCGGTAAAATGAAACCAAATGGACCCGTAAGGGTCCATTTGGTTTCATTTTAACACTCTCAAGAGTTACAGATCTATAAGGTTCCAAGTGCTGGGGGGACTGTCATGTGATCTACCTGCATGGCCTGTGTGATCTACTGGTAGATTACGATCTACCTTTTGGGCAGCCCTGCTATAGAATTTCAAGTGTTCGTCAGAGAGGGAGGGTTCCCTGTTCAATTGCGGCCCCAAAAGTTTGACAACACTTTTTTGTAAAGGATGTAAAAAAAAATACCAACAAAAAATAGTACACCTTTTTTGTGTAAGGGTTGACGAAAAACTGTTCGTAAGATTGCAATATTCCGTCGTGTTCACGATGAGTACGTGCAACGCTATCTGTACTTTTTTTGCTTTTATGTTGCTAGCATTTGTATGTGCTTAATCTATTATTTACAGTTTGGTTGGGTTGTTTTCTTGGCTGTTCAATTCAAGCTATAAACCACGCGATACGAATCCCCCATTGCCGAGCAAGAACAAATGAGTTTGAGTTTATTTTCCAGATACAGAGACAGACCTAAAAGGAAGTGGTTCCAAATCCTTCTCTGGCATTCGTTACAGGTAGCAAGATTTGCACACTGAAGCTTATTTATTCAGCACAAATGCACAATACATGCTGTGCAGGAGGACTGGAATATGTTTGCCCTTGGTTTAAAAGGGACTGCAAGTAAAAAAAAAAAAATCACAATAACAAAAATAATCTAGCTAACAAAGGCACACCATTAGTGGTGTAATGACACATGGATTAATATACCCTAGATATTGGCATCTATTTCTAGGAAAACAATTCTGTGATTCCTAGAAACAGATGCCAATATGTTTCTGCTATAGGTCTGCTCAGGCCAAGATTTCGTTCATCTCGTAGTGGAAATCAGTTTCCACTACCAGATCAAACCCTGATGACAACGTTCCCCGCGCCCCGAACTCTTCTTCCTTCTGGCTCAAAACTCTGGAATGCACTTCCCATGACAGAACTGTATAGCCTCTATTATATCCCCATTCCACGTCCGAAAACCCACCTCTACGGGAAGGTATTTACCAGGGAAAATATAGTTCAGCAAACAACAATGCTGTTTTGTAGGTAAACCATATGAAGCTGTGCTGGTTCTGACAGTGACACCATTTGTCTTTTTTTTTTTTTTTTAATTAATTTTTATCCCACGATTTTGCAACCCATTTTTTCACCCAGTGCCAATTCCTAATGTGATCCTGGGCTCTACACACCCTCCGCCAACCTGGGGAGGCAGCAGACTGGGCTCATGCTTCCTTCAAGGCATGAGGAGTCGCGCCACCTTCTTTTCACCTGACAGGGAGGAGTTTCCCTGGTTGGACATAGCGCGTGGAAGGAACACGTTATTCCAACCAGTTCCTGTCCCCTCCATCAGGCGCCCCGGCTGGCCAGGGGGAGGCAGTTTAGAGCCCAGGATTACTGCATGTTTTTGTGAGGGTATCTACCCTAGGGGACACGGGGAGAACATGCAAACTCCACACAGAAAGGCCCTTTCGTCAACCCCGCCTCGGGTATGGGTACTGATGACGCGGAGGAGCAGACACGCCGCCAGCACCCACAGCAGCGCCCCTAGCAGGAGTCGAACCCAGGACCTTCTAGCTGTGAGGCGACAGCACTAACCACTGTGCCACCGTGCCCCTAGTGTCACCATTTGTCGCCAGTGAATAAATGACTGCTGCTAATGCCGGCAGCAGTCTGAAGATTTGAGTTCTTAATAACAACACAACACAGGCAAAGTTCGCAATGCTAAACGACACGTAGCATTTTAAAACTGTGTAATCACTTGCGGTAGTGTAGAAAAGCCTTCCATACTGTAGTGGCAATGACAACAACAGCTATAGACCAGGCTGCGCATGGCTTCCTGCACCGGCGAACTTCTCCATAGTAAACAATAGGCTATGGACTCAATTTCCCATAAGCCTTTGCTTATGACTGAAATAAAAACATGAGTCGGACAAGCTGTTCTACAATGAATTAACTCGGGCAAGTCATGTTTAATGAGTCATGAGTTAAGCTACACTTTTCATTCCAGTTGTGACTGAAAAGTGGAGATTAACACTTTGGCTTCTAAACACGACTTGACCGAATTGAACAGTGGCTCAGCAGCAAAGTAGTTGACCGTGCTTGGCCGTTCCTGTAGCCTATGTGAAATGCGGACTTTTATTTATTTTATGTTATTTTTTTTATTTTTTATTTTTTATTTATTTTTTTTTTATTTTTTTTTTTTGGGGGGGGGTTGCTACAATTGTGCTTTATGTGCAGTAAACAGAGCTGTGTGTTTGTGGCCCAGAGGTAAATTTGGAGAGAATTTGGCTCTGTGAACTGCAGCACATTTACACATTCAATAAATTAAAACGTGGGTTGATATAAGCACTGAGCTTGTAATGAAAAACATCCTTGGGGCACGTAGCACAAAGGCGCCCTCCTACACTTGACACACACATTAGCTAGCTAGGGCACGCACGCAATGTCACACACGCACGGTTACATTGTTTTCATTACAGGAAAATGAAGAAATTCCACAAAAAAAAACTAACATACGATGAAGTAGAGGCAGTCATGGAGGAGGTAGTCTTGCACACATCAACATTAGCAGATAATTTGGATTCATGTTTAGAAAATATAGGGTTCATAATATGTTTTGTTGAACACTGGAGTCCTCCGCTGACGTCCTCCAGTGACTCAGGGCTTGACACTAACACTTGCCCGGGGCAAGTCAAAAAAATGGTGGGGCAAGTGAAGACTGCTACCTGGTTGCCCGATCGAGCAAATGTGCAACTTGGTGCACTATAACACAACACGAGATACATTTGTCTTGAAGGCAGTCATTGCACTCTGCCTCTGTGTCTTTCCCTGCTTTCTAGCTATCTCTACCTCTCTCTCTCTCTCCCAGGTTCATTTGGTTTCAAACTATCATTTTGCTGGGGTCAGGGGACCACTGGGTCTGTGACCACTATGGGCTAATTAAGATCTTCTCTGCGATACCCGGATATCCGGGAAATCCGAGAAATGGCTCAGGCTGCGGTAGCCGAGATACCCGGGATTTGATTTTTATTTGCATTTACATTACCTGGGACACTTTCCCAGCTTCTCACAAAATCTCAAGCTTCTATGATAAAAAAAGGGTCAGAAATAATGTGTTCAAGAAAAAAAGTCACAGGAATGGTCACAGGGACCACAGGAGTGGTCTGTAGTGGGCCACGGTGGCCAGCTCAACACCAAAACAAACTGCCGCACCATGGCAACAGCAGAGCATGTGCTCCGGCTGCTCTATGTAAACAGTGGGGCACGTGCACACAACACCATCTAGTCAAGCAATACATATTCTGATCTCAAGAAAAAAAAAAGTCACAGGAATGGTCACAGGGACCACCTGTGGTCTGTAGTGGGCCATGGAGGCCAGCTCAACAACAACACCACCACCACAACAACAACACAACACCAGCCATTCTGATCTTTGGCTGTCTGGACTCAGGACCAGGCAAAACAAAGCATTGTGACCCAAAACAAGCCTTTTCATGGCAGCACAGCCATCCAACATGAAAGCAATCCACAATCAAACACAAACAATATAAACAATATAAAAGGCTCCATACCGTAGACGTAGTTGTGAGTTCAGTCTTGATAGAATCCATTTAGCAAGTATTAGTAATTGCTGTGTTGGACTGTACTGTTTACTGTTCCTTGTTGCGGTCGAGTGTCTAATAAAGCAATCAATCAATCAAAAGTAGCCCTATCCTGGCTTCTCCTGCTGTCCTGGACCCCGGACCCCCCATCCCACCCGCAGAGCCAGCAGGCGTTTGGCTGCACGCAGCCGGGAGAGCAGCCGGGTCCCTGGGCGAAGTGCCGTGGGGCTGGCTGCCTCTGATCCAGCTCCAGCCCTAATCCAGTACCAGAACTACCAGTGGTCCTTGAGAGAGTTCCAGGTGGTCCCCAAGTTGTTTTATCCAAATGTAACTCTTGAGAGTGTAAAAATGAAACCAAATGGACCCTGGCGGGTCCATTTGGTTTCATTTTTACACAAGCAAAAGAAATCTTTAGTTTTGGGGTCTGTGCGTCTAAAAATATCCTCAATTGGTGGTCCGTGGCTCGAATGCTGAATAAATGGTGGTCCCTTGGATGAAAAAGGTTGAAAACCCCTGGTGTAGGTGGAAGAGGCTGGATCAAGACGCTCGTTGTGGAAAAATAATTATGGTGGATTTTTTTTCCTCGTCTGGATAGCGGATACGGGGTCCGACCAACACGCCAGTAAAGGGGTCCGCTCTGCTTTTTCCACGCCGGGGGGAAGATCACTGTCCGAAAGGAACGTGTTGCAGAGTCCATCCAACTCCCAGAAGTCTGTGTCGAATCAATCAGGTTGGTGGATCCTCATGTTTTATCACCAGCTTTCTTTCTTTTTACTATAATGCACCTCGTTTACGTGTGTGCGCGCGTGTGTGTGGCTGCTGCTGCAGGCTGCATGATCTATGCCTAATATGTGCATTTCTCAATACAAAACATAAAAAGAGAACGAGAGTGTCACACAAGCTAACTGAAGGTGTGTGTAAGCCTAATACAACGATCGACTGGTCCCCTCCAAGAACTAACTCCAAACGGGAGCGATCCATAACTTTCTGTTTTCCAGGAAATGGGAACTTACAGAGAAATACAGTAGTTACGACAACTCCATTCAATTCATTGGGCCAGTCCAATGGAGGCTCTTCTACATAGACTTCTATTGAATCGGGACAACAAAAAGGGACAAGAAGGAGTCACGGAATGCATTGGAGTGTATGCATTGGAGCTGAGCTGATCAGGCCCCTCAATGTCCAAATGTCCGAATCAATGTCCAATGAGATGGCTCAAAGAAGCAACCTGCGTTGCCAGATTCTGTGAGAGAAATAAGCAATGTACTCTGTTCCTACTCTAGGGCTCTCATGACTGAATGTGAATGCTATTTTACTGGCTAAAATTTCCTAATTTGTTGTTTCCTTTTTCATGTAATGTATGTATAGGCTCGGGGGAGGAGGACTTTGTGGATGATCTTTTTATATGTTTTTTCATATGTTTCTAGGTGCTGAGAACCACAGCCTCACCAGGCTCAACCTCCCCCCCCCATCCCCCAGATCCAGTCACAAGAACTGCTCAGTGCTGAGCTTGTAGATCTGCCACGTGTGTGCGTGTGCACATGTGTGGGTGCATGCAACTGCGTACCGTGTCGGTACCGTGAAGTATGTGCGTGCGTGTGGGTGCGCGCATGTGCGTGTATGCAACACACACACACACACACACACACACACACACACACACACACACACACACACACACACACACACACACACACACACACACACACACACACACTATTTGTATTTTGTATTTGATTTGTGTGTGGAAGAAGAGAAATAAAAATGCCTGAGAAAATGCAATGTGTGTTTTCATTGTGTTATGACAAACCTTATAGATTTTTTTTTTTTACATGTCCCAGTGAAAGTAGAGTGTTAGAGCTTTCATTTGATGTATAACATGTCTATGTCACTGCAAGGGAGAATGTTTTATAGGCATTACAAAGTGTGCTGCAAACAACAGGCTCTATCTCAAAATGTAGTCTCCAGAGGCCTGATTTGGGGAGGTAGCAAGCTGTATATAATGTCTTATATCTAAAGAATGCAATATGCTACAAACATATTTTTTTTTTCTGGGTAAAAAGGACAGCCACCTGATTCATTTGGGATATTTGTGATTATTGTCGCATTATCACAAAATATGCAATGGGCCTTCAAAGTTACATCACATATCCTATTGAACTATATTAAAGCAGATGAACAGCAGGAAAAGGTCAAAGGTCAGCAGTCAAAGTGTTAAGATGATGAATTTTAACTCTTGAGAGCGTAAAAATGAAACCAAATGGACCCGCAAGGGTCCATTTGGTTTCATCTGGTTAACCAACTTAGCTGGGGACCACCTGGAACCCTCTCAGGGACCACTGGTGGTGCCCGGACCGCCTGTTAAAAACCCCTGGTTTAAAGCACCCAAGTAGGAAGTAAACTTAAATGCAAAATTTACAATATATATTTTGGGGGGCAAGTGAACATGACCTGAGGGGCAAGTAGAACCTGACTTGCACTTGCCCGATGGGCAAGTGTCTCGGAACCCTGTGAACCCTGTGTCAACCCCTGAATGAGGTTCAACCCTTTCTGTAGTGTGTGCGTTTTGGTGTTCAACGCATTATGTTACACTTTAGGTATTGAAAAAATATCATATCTATCATATGAGCGGAGACTTCTGCTGCTCTCCCTCCTTCCATGCATAACGGACCCTGTAATGTCACCGTCGTGCATTTCCTTTGCATGCACACGAGTGCGCATCATGCAACGCGATGTTGGACACAGTTGTCATCATTTGGGTTTGTCAGTGACGTAAAAGTAGCTACATTTACTTCAAGGGGCATGCCACCCATTTCCAAGCCTTTTTTTTTTTTTTCTGAGAACGTATACAAATGGTACATTTGGTTTAATTTGTTCACTCTCAGAAAAATATGTCCTAAAAACTATATACATAATTGAGGTGGTGAAACACAACTTCATGATGTCATCAAGTTGTGCTTCAGCAAGTTTTTTTTTTTTTTTTTTTTTTTTTTTTTTCAGACCTCCATTTCTAGAATGGGGTCTGTGGACATCCTTTCTCCAAAGATGTTTTTGGAAAAAAATAAATAAATAATACATGAGGAAAACATTTGAATGCTATATTTCCACCACTGTGGTTTTCTGCTACAGTATCCGTCGGCTAAATAAATATCCTCCTGCTTTGATCCAGGCGGCATCATGGTCATGGTGAATTTGACAGGCAGATATATCAATATCCGCATGTTGCTATGTGGGGGCGGCCATTGTGTGTTCTTGCCAGTGAAGCCACGGAGGCATTGATTCGCTCATCGACCTTAAGGGGAGGTTAAATGGAACATGCGTGGGTTGCTGGCAGTCAAGCCTCCAGGGACGGATGTAACATTTCCCAATTGGGGGGGGGGGGGGGCAGGAGAAAATGGTATGGGTGCGACTTCATCGCCCGCCACGGGCGATGAAGTTGCACCCATATGAGTTTCAGTTACAGGACTTTTTATGTTTATGTTTATGTTTTATTTTATTTGATATGGACATAACAAATACATTGCTCTTTGCACAGAAGCACAGAAAGTAGATGTCTTGTTTTACAGTGAGTTAGCACAAGTGCTAATTTACACCACTGGTCCATAGGAGACTTTTCTAAAAGAGGACAATATATAATTTAAAATACATCCAATTGCAAAATACATCCAATTTAAAATACATCCAATCAGTACAAAAAAAAAAAAAAAAATCCAATATATTCAACAAAATTACATAATCTTTGTTACAGAAGCAAACACAGTTCTCTGGTGACGAGCCAAGAGCTATACATGTGAGCAAATTTGATTTGATTTAAGCCAGTATTTGAGTTCTCTGTAAAACACATTATCATCAGTTTCTAATTTCAGAGCCGTGGGCAAAGAGTTCCACTGGTTTGCTCCCTTTACTGAAAAGGCAGACTGCCCAGATGAGTTGGTACATCTGGGAACAATACAGTTACCACTTGTTGAGGCTCGTGTATTTGCTCTACCTGAGCTCGGGAGTCTAACTATCAGTCCAGAGAACAGTGGTGAAACATGACCATGTAAACATTTAAAAACAAGTTTGGTGTTAGAAAAGAACACAAAATTTTCAAAAGTAAAAAGATTGTGCTTTTTTAAAACGCCACAAAGGTGCCATCTCATCGGCTTTTGATCCATAATTTTTATAGCCTGTTTGTATACTGATGTAATGGGTTTCAGGACTGTTTGAGAGGATTGTGACCATGTTGTTATGCTGTATGATAGATGTGAGAAAATCATAGCATGCATGTATAGCAGTGCTGTTTTAGCTGATAAATCCCTTCTGATATGGCGGAAACAGTTTAGATTAGGTTTTACCTTCTTGCATATGTGTTTAACCTGTTTTTCAAATTTTAGATTTTTGTCCAAGATTATTCCTAGATATTTTACTTCACTCATTTCCATAAGGGTTTCATTTTTAATGTGCACTTCAAAAGTATCTGCAGCAGGCCTACTGCGGAGGGCGATACACATTGAGACTGTTTTTTTTACATTTAGTGTTAATTGTGAGGACTCTAGCCAATTTGAGATTTTCTCCAGTTCCTTTGTCAGAAGCGCAGCTGCCATTCTAGCTGTTTTAGCAGATGCATGCAGTGTCATCAGCATACATCTGGCAACTGACGCCTGGACAGATATTTGGGAGGTCGTTAATGTACATGGTGAACAACAGTGGCCCGAGCACCGAACCTTGAGGTACCCCCATATTATTAGGGAGCAGAGTGGATTTCTCCCCGTTGACCCTAACACACTGATGTCGCCCTCCTAAATATGACCTAAACCACTGTAAAGATCCTGCAGATATATTGAAGTGTCTTAATTTAGATAGCAGGACTCCATGATTGACGGTGTCAAAGGCCTTTTTCAGGTCCAGAAACACCGTCCCCACAACATGTCCCCCCACCAGTAGACCTTTGAACCTGTCAAGTAAATAGCAGTTAGCTGTCTCTGTGGAATGTTTAGGCCTGAACCCAAACTGCTGTGGGTGCAGTAGTTGTCTAGACTCTAAATATTCTGTTAATTGCATGGCCACAATTTTTTCCAATATTTTTGAGACTACAGGTAGAAGTGCAATGGGTCTATAATTGCTAGCCAAATCCTTGTCTCCTGACTTATGGATTGGGACTATTATTGCTGTTTTCCAGCTCTCTGGGAACGTATTTGTTTTTATTGATTGATTAACCAAGTAGGTAATAGGCTCAAGCAAGCAGGTCTGATTTCTTTTTATTAGTTCACAGTATAAACTGTGAATGTCCTTGGACATAGATGTACTCATATTTGTGATACATTTTTTGACTGTATCACAAGGTACCTCTTTGATTTGAAAATTGTCAGGATGGACCTTGTCAGTCTCTTCTAAGGGACGTGACTCACTGATTGAAAAGTTATTAGACAATTCCTCTACCGATTTTATGAAGAAATTGTTGAATGCATTTGCCATAGCCACATTATTATCAACAATGTCATTGTCTACTTTCAGACAGTTTATTTTGGCATGCTTGTGCCTGCTTGAGTCTGTTACTCTGTTAATATGCTGCCATAACTTAGAGCTGTTACCGTTGGCCTCTTCAATAAGCCTGTGGAAGTAGTTACTCCTAGCCTTCCTTAGCTCAGACAGCACTTTGTTCCTCAGGCCTGTGAAGAGAAGATGGTCAGTAATATTTTTTGTTTTTAGGGATTTTTTTAGGGCCATGTCTCGTTTTTTAGTGAGTTGGAAAATATCAAGGAATAATAATAACATCAAGGAATAATAATAGGAATAATAATAACATCAGTTGTTGTTGAAGTTGCAACAGACACGCATCATGCATAAAGCTAAAGGTCTGACTCAGAGAGTTTTCTGGTTTCAATGATGAAATGCTGTTGGTTTAGTGGTGACACAGCTGTAGTTAGTTAGTAGCAGTAGTAGTGTTTCAATTAATTTTAAATATAAGCACTTTAATGTTGTTGGGTTGTTTTTCATGCCATCATGCTTGGTGGGGCAGACTGGGCATTTAGGGGGGCATTGCCCCCCCATGCCCATGCCTAGATCCACCCCTGCAAGCCTCCCTGGCTTGCACACAGTCGGTGTTCTTCACAAAACAACCAAATTATGTTTCTTTTCACACAAGCAAACACCTGCTGAGGAATCGCCATCATTCCATCATTTGCTTCGATCGAACGCCATTCCATAGCTCAGGGGTTACCAGGGACCACCACCCACAGAAACCAAAACTAAAGATTTATTTTGCTTTTGTCCACAATTACACAGGCTGGATTTAGGGAAACCAAACAGCCAAACGTACAGATCAAAAATGACCATTAATCTTCTACATTCTCTAGTTGTGTAGACTTCGGGCTAATTCACATGAAGCCCACATGAATATTTTAACTCTTGAGAGTGTAAAAATGAAACCAAATGGACCCACACCTAGGGTATAAAATAACATATTAGAATGTTGAAAATGGGTGGACTTCCCCTTTAAAGACAAACCCCGTGGAGCAGGCACATACACGTGTGCTCTTGACCGGGGGGAGGACATGAGCCAAGTTCAGTCTGGGGGCTAAATGCCAAGTGAACTCGAGGTCATCACCTGTAACAGCCTCACTCTCTCTCAGACCATCCACCTTTAATGACAACAGTAGGTAAGGAAGCCAATTAGCCAAATAGCCAAATAGTCAGGGCTTATGTGGGTCAACTCAATATGACCTTAAGGTAAAGAACATGTTCACATGCAAGGCTATGAATGGTGTCCTTGTAGAATTATTTGTAATGATATACCCTATTGGCCTGAATATAAGACAGTGTTTTTTTTCCTATGGCAATATCCTAAAAAATGGAGTTGTCTTATCTCCTTATATTTGGGGAATATATTATTCCCCAAATATATATTATATTATTATATTGACATCCAATGTTCTTTTAAGACAGGGGTTTTCAACAGGTCCCCAGCTAAATGATGGAAAGTCGGTTAACCAGAATGAATATTTTAACTCTTGAGATTTATTTTGCTTTTTTTTTTTTTTTTTTTTTTTGCTTTTGTCCACAATTTTGAAAACAGTCCATGATTTTGGAAACAAAACAGGCAAACATCGATCACCCTTGCGGGTCCATTTGGTTTCATGTTTACGCTCTCAAAGAGTTAAAATATTCATCATCTTTCTAAGTCTGCAAAACAATAGAATGTATAAGATTAATGGTCATTTTGATCGATGTTTGCCTGTTTTGTTTCCAAAATCATGGACTGTTTCCAAAATTGTGGACAAAAGCAAAATAAATCTTTAGTTTTGGGGTCTGGGGGGCTAAAATGTCATCAAATGGTGTTTTTTGGCTCAAATGCTGAATAAATAGTAGGCCCTGGTATCAAAATGGTTGAAAACCACTGTTTTAACACATACGAGTATTGAAAAATGGGGGTCGTCTTATAAGCAGGGTCGTCTTATATTCGGGACAATACGGTAAGTAGTAATAGTAATAGTATAAGTGGCGTGCCAGTGGCTCAGGGGTAGTCAACGGATGGCAACCACAAGGATGTGCTAGTAGGTACCTGGCATGGTTTTCACTGCCATCAGTGTATGAATGTGTGTGTGTGTGAATGGGTGAATGTGACACACAAGCTATGTAAAGCGCCTTGGTGAACTTACAGTATAGATCTGCCATCTACAGCGTGTGTAAACTCTTGTGGCGATACTAAGTGACAGTGATGAGTGGTGTGTCGGCCCCTTTCACGTCATCTCACATAATAAGACTTCAATGTGGTTTCTAAATGAAACAGCTATTCATGATTATTAAAATGGAACACTTTGGATGAATCAAGTGGAGAACTTTTTTCCCCCACGTTTCCTCAAATAAAAGGGACGCAGGAATCGCTCACATGTTTGAGTGGCTGCACCACTCAAACACGGGATGTCTTGCTGATGAAAGCGGGGTTCCGTGGATGTTACAAAGAGAAAAAGGGCAAAATGGGGTAAGATGTGTGAACTACAGACAGACAGACAGACAGGCAGACAGACAGACAGACCGGAGGGTACACTTACAGCAGCGGTGCCCACACTTTTTTGACTTGAGAGCTACTTTCAAAATGACCGGCTCAACGAGATCTACACATCAAATAGATAAGATAAGTTTGACTTTGAAATAGTGGTGTTGGTGTTACTCACTGTCATAGTGTTTAAGAATAATGCACTTATAATGAAAAATGGAGGGGTCGAATTGGAAGGTTTTCTTGTATATGCTACTACTGACGTTTGAAAACAGTATTCGATGTTTGAGTTGACAGTTGGTGATGTTGAATTTAGTATCTTGCATGCAAAGCTAATAACTTTAATGTCCACAATTGGGAAAGAGAACTGGCAAAACGTTGATCAAAATAACAATTTCAGTATTCTCCATTTTCTAATTGTGTGGATTCTTGAAATCACATAATTCAGATGCTTTTAATATAATTTAACTCTTGAGCGTGTTAAAATGAAACCAAATGGACCTGTAAGGGTCCATTTGGTTTCATTTTAACACTCTCAAGAGTTACAGATCTATAAATTTTAGGGGACTGTCATGTCATCTACCTGCATGGCCTGTGTGATCTACTGGTAGATCACAATCTACCTTTTGGGCAGCCCTGACTTACAGTATCCAGAAACGTGCCTGTAAAATCATGAAAGGGAGAGCTGGGAACATCTCCACAACCCTCACCATCACTCTAGTCCAGAAGGGAAGAGGCTGCAGTGAAGCTGGTCAAGGACATGCATGGCAAGGAACACCCTCTGCATGACCTGCTGCCTCCAACACGTGGCAGCCGGTGGCACTGCTAGGACACTGAGGAAACAGCACAAGGTTGGCTGAACCCGAACCAAAGGCCAAGACTAGACCGAAGAACTCTACCCTGCACCCTGCAGTTAGATTTTACAATGACACTATCTAAAGACTGTGACAAAGATAGCATGGCGACCAATCTTGCTGCCCTGAATACAGTATGTGTTTCTTTTTGTTTTTTCTCATCCTGTCATTCGATGTTGTTTGTAGAATTCAGTTGTTGTTGTTTTTTCCAGTGGGGCCTCAAAAGAAAAAGGCCAGTGCACACCTCAAAATGTTGGTGACGGGTGCGTAGGGCAGCGGAAGGACAACTGCAAAAAGAAAAAAAATCCAAAATGCTCTTTCTTTCATAGTGTCAAGGTTTCTTTATTTCATAGTGTCAAGGTTTCTTTATTTCATAGTGTCAAGGTTTCTTTATTTCATAGTGTCAAGGTTTCTTTATTTCATAGTGTCAAGGTTTCTTTATTTCATAGTGTCAAGGTTTCTTTATCTCATAGTGTCAAGGTTTCTTTATCTCATAGCGTCAAGGTTTCTTTATTTCATAGCGTCAAGGTTTCTTTATTTCATAGTGTCAAGGTTTCTTTATTTCATAGCGTCAAGGTTTCTTTATCTCATAGCGTCAAGGTTTCTTTATCTCATAGCGTCAAGGTTTCTTTATTTCATAGTGTCAAGGTTTCTTTATTTCATAGTGTCAAGGTTTCTTTATCTCATAGCGTCAAGGTTTCTTTATTTCATAGTGTCAAGGTTTCTTTATTTCATAGTGTCAAGGTTTCTTTCTTTCATAGTGTCAAGGTTTCTTTCTTTCATAGTGTCAAGGTTTCTTTATCTCATAGCGTCAAGGTTTCTTTATCTCATAGCGTCAAGGTTTCTTTATCTCATAGCGTCAAGGTTTCTTTATTTCATAGTGTCAAGGTTTCTTTATTTCATAGTGTCAAGGTTTCTTTATTTCATAGTGTCAAGGTTTCTTTATTTCATAGTGTCAAGGTTTCTTTATTTCATAGTGTCAAGGTTTCTTTATTTCATAGTGTCAAGGTTTCTTTATTTCATAGTGTCAAGGTTTCTTTATTTCATAGTGTCAAGGTTTCTTTATCTCATAGCGTCAAGGTTTCTTTATTTCATAGTGTCAAGGTTTCGGTCATGTAGACCTTCTTCAGGACAGACATGAAATAAAAAGCATTTTGGCAAGTTCTTGACGGTGTGCAGGACTTTTTTTCCAGTGGGGCCTTGACTCCACTGCACCAGGGGCATATCCAGGACATTTTTACTAGGGGGGCCAAGATGACACACAAATATAGTCTGAGGTGGCCATGGAATCATGGAATTATATACACACATACTGGGGGTCCGGGGGTCCTCCCACACAGAAAATGTTGTATTTCTTCGATGCTATTTCCTGCATTTTAAAGGAAAGCACCAGTGAACTTCAAATACAATATTTTGTAGTAGTATACACATTAAAACATTGATTAATGCCAATTTTCTTTTTGACATAGTCCGCCATATAATTACCCTTTTTTGAACTCTGTGAATATTGTGCAGCTAGGGATATAGCACCTCCCCTCCCCACATACCATGTGGTGAAACAATGTACAATCATCTGTTCATTTTCAAGGGGCCAGGGCTTGACACTAACACTTGCCCGCTTGCCCGGGGTAAGTAAAAAAAAATGGTGGGGCAAGTGAAGACTGCTACCGGGTTGCCCGATCGGGCAAGTGTGCAACTTAGTGCACTATAACACAACACAAGATAAATTTGTCTTGAAGGTGGTCATTGCGACCTGGGCTAATTAAGATGATGAATTTTAACTCGCCAGGGTCCATTTGGTTTCATTTTTACGTTCTCAAGAGTTACATCTGGTTAACCAACTTAAGTGGGGACCACCTGGGACCACTGGGACCACCTGTTGAAAACCCCTGGTTTAAAGCACCCAAGTAGGAAGTAAACTTAAATGCAAAATTTACAATATATTTTTGGGGGGCAAGTGACCATGACCTGAGGGCAAGTAGAACCTGACTTGCACTTGCCCGATGGGCAAGTGCCTCAGAGACCTTAGTGTCAACCCCTGGGGGCTATATTGGCAATTGGCCATGAGAGCGTAGGTACAGAATGGAGTAAACTGAGTCACACACACAGTGCACTTTCAACACCACGAGGCCATGAACAGCCAAGCTCAATGTCTAAACTCCATAATCATTACTAATATCAGCCTGCCCTGACGTGGGCTCAAACTACCACAAACTATTGCACATTCACAGTATAAACAAGCATCAAGAACACAGCATCACATTAGCTTTACAAAATACAAAAATACTAATATCAACCTGCCCTGACGTGGGCTCAAACTACCACAAACATGAGGTCCCCAAACTATTGCACATTCACATTATACGCTCTGCACTGGCGACAGTTACCGGTGTGGTTAGATATAGCCTGAAGGCAGTGCAAACTTCAGTAAATGAAGCTGCCATAGTGCTGTTTTCTACAATAAGCTTCTTGGCCATATCCTTCACACTTGGCCCTTTTTCTATTGCAGTCTCAAAGAAGGCTCTGAATGCAACTAGTTGATCCTCCCTGTCAGCCCAGGGCTCACCCCATCTCTGTCTGTCTGTCTCTCTCTCTGTCTCTCTGTCTCTCTGTCTCTCTGTCTCTCTCTGTCTCTCTCTCTCTCTCTCTCTCTCCCCCAATGACCAACAACAACAAAACTAGCTATGCAATTCTAGAACAAAACAGTTGAAAATACTTTGTTCACCGTCAAAATATTGTAGGCTACAGTAACCACCACAGTCTGTGTAGTAATAGTACCACATAAACATCACAGAGACTCTCTGTGATGTTTATGTGGCACTATTGCCATTGTAGGCATAACTGTCTAGATTCATAATAGTCTAAGCTTTGGGCATGATAGGAGATATTATTATTGACAAAATACAACAAGCTTGTAACTCTGCCAACAAAGATTCCGTTGTACAACACAACAACGATAACACACTACCGACAGTCCAGCATTTAACAGCACAACAGAGAGAATACAGCAGAGTGTGTGTGTGGGGGGGGTAAATGTCGTTCAAGAGGTGCCCCCCCACCCCCCCCCACACCCCTTAGAATCGCCACTGCACTGCACGTACGAATTATGAAGTAAACTAAGTAAGTGTAAGTACATATAATGCCATTGTAAATTGTAAATGCCAAGTAAAAGCATAATGAACACACATTGTCAATGACAGACAGTAAGAAACACAATAAGTTTTGTTGTTATACATAATAAACGCTAACAAAGCCCTAGAGTGGAAGGTTTAAAAAAAAGAAAAGAGCTGTGAAATAGTGATTTTTTTTTTTTCTGATTAGAAAACACACATGTTCATTCTAGGCCTTGCAGGCTGCCATAGGTCAGTATTGGTGAAAGCATTTCTCTTTGCTCTCTATATAACCCTAGACATATTATAAGTCTTCTTCCCCCAACCAGGGGCGGATAAAACATGTCCCATTTTGGGGGGCAAGAGAACATGTTGGAGGGGCAAGAGAAAAATGGTATGGGTGCGGCTTCATGAAGCCACACCCATACCATTTTTGGTTACAGGACTTTTATTAGTCAAGTAAAGCATCAATAATAACTAAGGCTGTCCGAGTTAACTAGTTAATCGCGAGTTAACTCAGCCTTGAGTTAACTCGATTAATTTTTTTAGTGCGAGATTAACTCACAGTAAAACCAAAGGCCAAGGGGGTCTATTTGGTTCAATTTCGCCAAATGCAGGTGAATAATTGTTAAATATCTGCATCAGTTAAGTTACTTTAAAATAAGTCTACACAATTAGAGAATGTAGAAAACTTTCTACAAAATGTGCATGTTTGCTCCCAATGATATCAACATCAAATTGTTGACAAATTCTTTAATTTAGGTCTGGAAGTCTAAATAAATATCAAATGGTGGTCTGTGGCTCAAATGAAGAATAAACAAGAGTTGTGCCCCTACGGGGCACAGGTCTCCACCGTCTGGGCTCAGGTTTGAACGTGTACTAGTACTAGTGTGTCAACTATGACGTCATCATGACGTCATAGTCGGGAGGACAGACAGATCGAGGGCACAGACGGGCTACGTGCACGGACAGAGGGCGTTTTATAGTCGGGAGGACGGACAGATCGAGGGCACAGACGGGCACAGACGGACAGATCGAGGGCACAGACGGGCTGCGTGCGCGGACAGAGGGCGTTTTATAGTCACCACCTACGGTGGAGACAATAATTGACCTTGATATGAATATTCTTGAAAAACACTCATTTAAGGTATATTTAGAACTCATGAAAATATGCGATTAAATTGCGATTAATCAAAGATTAACTATGGGCAATCATGCGATTAATCGCGATTAAATATTTTAATCGATTGACAGCTCTAATAATAACATCAGTTGTTGTTGAAGTTGCAACAGACACGCAGCATGCATAAAGCTAAAGGTCTGACTCAGAGAGTTTTCTGTTTTCAATGATGAAATGCTGCTGGGTTAGTGGTGCCAAAATTGTAGTCGGTAGCAGCAGTAGTAGTGTTTCAAATCATTTTTAAATAGAAGCACTTCAATTTGAAATATCCTGGGTTGTTTTGCATGGCATCGTGTGGGGTATTGTGGGGTATTGGGTATTTAGGGGGGCATTGCCCCCCCCCCCCCCCCCCTCCCATGCCCATGCCTAGATCCGCCCCTACAAACAGAATGAAGAAGTCGCAGACAAATGGACTCGGACAGCCGCGTGGAGAGGAGGTGAGGAGGGATTAGGGGGTTGGCGGTGGCGCCATCCATTTCTAAGCCGACGAAAAAACGACTGCTGCCGCATGTGCCGCCGCCTTTGGGCAACGGCAGCAGCAGCAGCAGCAGCAGCAGCAGCTATGACAATATCTCTATTAGGAGTGATGGAAGGTGTGTCACCCGACACATTATTAACAGTTCCCGCGGGTGTGCAGAGACCGTGAGTCGCGCCGAGAGTGATGCATGCAGGCGCCGTCTCCTTAATGTACACTCCCGCGCCAGCCGCTGCCTCGCTGCCAAGGTCATTGGACCTGATTGGTATCAAAAACGTATTAATAAACCATTCATTCCAATTACAGCGGCGGGATGTTGGCAAACGGGAGTGTTTAATGACACGAGCCGAGGTGAGGCTTCGCTCTGCGCTGAACCAAGGTTCTCCTCCGCTTAATGTTTACCTGCTTGGCTGTGGAAACCCCAGCCAAAGCCAAGCCAAGCCAAGCCAAGCCAAGCCAACCACTTTTCAGAGCTGCCAGTGCAATACTGCCAGTGATATTTTATTTTGGTAAAGACCCTCCATAGCAGGGGCGGATCTATGCATGGGCATGGGGGGGCAATGCCCCCCTAAATGCCAAACACGATGTGTTTGGTGGGGCAGATCAAATCATTTTAAATATAAAGTGCTTATATTTAAAATGATTTGAAACACTACTACTGCTACTAACTACAGCTGTGTCACCACTAAACCAACAGCATTTCATCATTGAAAACAGAAAACTCTCTGAGTCAGACCTTTAGCTTTATGCATGCTCCGTGTCTGTTGCAACTTCAACAACAACTAATGTTATTATTGATGTTTTATTTGCCTAATAAAAGTCCTGTAATGGAAAATGGCATTATCTCCTAGAATCTACAGCTACTATTACTACAGATGACCAACACACCAACATAGAATCTACAGCTAGTAGACTACAGATGACCAACACACCAACATAGAATCTACAGCTACTAGACTACAGATAACCAACACACCAACATAGAATCTACAGCTAGTAGACTACAGATGACCAACACACCAACATAGAATCTACAGCTAGTAGACTACAGATGACCAACACACCAACATAGAATCTACAGCTACTATACTACAGATAACCAACACACCAACATAGAATCTACAGCTAGTAGACTACAGATGACCAACACACCAACATAGAATCTACAGCTAGTAGAGTACAGATGACCAACACACCAACATAGAATCTACAGCACTGGTGTCAAACATAAGGCCCGCGGGCCGGATCAGGCCCGCGCAATGATTTAATCCGGCCCCAGGCTTGTAGAGCAAAAATGTCTGAGTCTATCAAAAAAAAAAGTAAGTCTCTAGCACGTTCCTGTCAAAAGTTATGATCGTTTAAAGAAATGCTTCCAAGTTCTCTTCTCTGAGCACTAGTCCAGTAGCAGTAACCTGACTCCGCCAGATGGGGCAGCAGAGAGAGGAGTATTCCCTCCTCCTCTCTCTGCTGCCCCATCTGGCGGAGTCAGGTTACTTCACCAGTATGAGGGTCTATGAGAGATTATTCAGATCGCAGCTTGGCTATTTAAATATAATAATATGGGTAATAATAATAATAATTCAATTCAGAGTTAAAAAATATACTGTATTTTAGAAGCATTAGTTATTTTTATTCATTCATTATTTTTGAATGTTCAATGATCCATCACTTCAATAAAAAGCAGGTCTGCATAAAACCATGGGTTTTGTAGCCATTTACAAATTTCAGCTAAGAAGCTATTTGATTTTCGAATGGTTTATTGGCACACTGTAAATAAAGTACCACCCATAGCAAAGGTCTTAATCTAGTCTTAATCTAGGCTAAGTATAAAACCAATAATGAAAGTCATTAATAGCTAATTAATAGCTTAATAGTAATTAATGCGACTGACCCACCGCAGCGTGACTGGCACCGCGGCGTGACTGGCACCGCGGTGCTCCGGCCCCGATGAAGTCACATTAAGTCCAATGCGGCCCCTACCCCAAAATGAGTTTGACACCCCTGATCTACAGCTAGGCTAGACTACAGATGACCAACACACCAACATAGAATCTACAGCTAGTAGACTACAGATGTCCAACACGCCAACATAGAATCTACAGCTAGTAGACTACAGATGACCAACACACCAACATAGAATCTACAGCTAGTAGACTACAGATGACCAACACACCAACATAGAATCTACAGCTAGTAGACTACAGATGACCAACACACCAACATAGAATCTACAGCTAGTAGACTACAGATGACCAACATAGAATCTACAGCTAGTAGACTACAGATGACCAACATAGAATCTACAGCTAGTAGACTACAGATGACCAACATAGAATCTACAGCTAGTAGACTACAGATGACCAACATAGAATCTACAGCTAGTAGACTACAGATGACCAACATAGAATCTACAGCTAGTAGACTACAGATGACCAACATAGAATCTATAGCTAGTATACTACAGATGACCAACATAGAATCTACAGCTAGTAGACTACAGATGACCAACACACCAACATAGAATCTACAGCTAGTAGACTACAGATGACCAACACACCAACATAGAATCTACAGCTAGTAGACTACAGATGACCAACATAGAATCTACAGCTAGTAGACTACAGATGACCAACATAGAATCTACAGCTAGTAGACTGCAGATGACCAACATAGAATCTACAGCTAGTAGACTACAGATGACCAACATAGAATCTACAGCTAGTAGACTACAGATGACCAACATAGAATCTACAGCTAGTAGACTACAGATGACCAACACACCAACATAGAATCTACAGCTAGTAGACTACAGATGACCAACACACCAACATAGAATCTACAGCTAGTAGACTACAGATGACCAACACACCAACATAGAATGTACAGCTAGTAGACTACAGATGACCAACACACCAACATAGAATCTACAGCTAATGACCAACACACCAACATAGAATGTACAGCAGTAGACTACAGATGACCAACACACCTACATATATAGACTCTACAGCTACCAACATATCAATGCAAAATGTATGCTTGGTGTATCAACAAGAAATAAACTCAGGGAATGCAATCCAAAGCCCTCCTCTGCTAAAGAAAAAAAAAACTGTTCAGTGTAGGCGCAGGCCCCTCATGCATACGGCTGAACCACACCGGTAATTCATTCAAGCATTCAAGCACTGTGCAAAAAAGTGGTGGAAGTATATGACACAGCGAGTAATGACTGATCCGAACGGATGGCTCCAGAAAAGAAATGACAGGTAAACTGCTCCATTTTTCCTCCCCCTCATGTATTTAAAAAGCCATTTGCCGCGGGGTTGAGATAACTTTTTTTTCCCCTCGTTATGCCACATAATTGCATTCATATTTCAGAAGCCTCCTCCTCCGCAGCCGGGTGGGGGTGGGGGGCGGAGGGGGGTTGGAGGGGGGACTTGTCAATCAAAACCAGAGAAAGCGGAAGAATGACTCTGGGCCGACATGCCGTGCCCTTTCCACGCTCCCCTCCGGGGAGATGAAATAACAAATTGCATGACTCTGCCGACCCGTGAACACGGAACATGAAACGCACGGCGGCAAGAGGTGGAGGGAGAATTCAGACCCAGGTCCCACGCCAATCGAAGAGCTACCGGTTAAAAAAAAAAAACCTTTAGTTTACTGTCATGGTGAAGCTACTGTATACCATATACATTGTAAAAGTGCCTTCAAACAAAAGTCCTGCCGCAAAACATACAATATCTCTCTCCCCCACCAACGTCATTTCTCTCCTACAAACAATATCCGACGAGTTTGACCACCTCTATAAGAGTGATTCCCAAAAGTGCTGTCCGGGGACCCCCCGGGGGTCCTTGAGGGAATTCCAGCGCATCCTCAACTAAATGCTAGCTTGGAACCGAACGGACCCTTTATCGGTCTGTAACTGGGGACCATTTGGTTCATTTTGTACACCCTCAGAGTTAAAATTAACCGCGCATTCACAGAATTCTTGCAGGAAAAAATATTATAAACATGGATATTATATATAATAATATTTTCCACACACAGACCTCAGTGACCCAAATAAGGCATTGACAACAAAACCAGCAGTGAACGAACAAAGTGTCGTTAAGGAGACAAGTGCAAAAAAGCACTCGTTTTGCAAGGACCCGTTCTATAAAGGAAACACTATTTATTGCCTCAACAATGTGTCCCACGAGCTACCAGAACATAATTACTGTATTCTTATGGTCAGGGACTCCTTTAATGTATCACTTGTACAATTACTTTTTTAAAAGGTCACGTTTAATCGAGACACTTATTTGTGTGTGTGCGTGCGCATGTGCATGCGTGCGTGCGTGTGTGTGTTGCACATCATTGACTGATCATTGGTTCTGTACTCACTTGACTTTACTTTAACAAGTGATTTTTATTGATGCATATACTTGCCTAATAAAAGTCCTGTAACTGAAAATGATATGGGGGGCGGCTTCATCGTCCATGGCACGAAGCGATACCATTTGGTGCGAAGCGATACCATTTTCTCCTGCCCGGGAGCCAAATCAGGCCCGTGAATGGATTATCTTTGGCCCGCGGGATGATATTGAATTAGTATTAGAACTGGCCCTCTGGTATATTACACACATCATGATAAGAAATGAATGTGACTAATTGTTTTACTTCCTCAACTCAGTCTCATTTACTTTCTCAATTAACTCAGCACTTGGTGAGGATCATAGAGGAAAAAGATTTTCCCCGGAAAAATAGCAGGTGTTCACGTCTCATAGCGCGCCACAGAGTGGCGCGCTAGGAGACGTGAACACCTGCTATTTTTCATTAAAACTTAAAACAGTTTTTAATGCAGGCAGTTTCATCTTTACAATTATCTTGCTATTAAGAAACAGTACATTGGTTTTTAATGGAAAATTACGTTTTTGCTGTTTGACATGCAGGGACGTCATCGTAAACCGGTGTTGAAACACAGACCGGTATCTCCGGCCCTCGACTTGTACCAAATTTTCTACTTTGGCCCACTCTGTATTTGGGTTTGATACGCCTACTGTATAGTGTATACACACTATATCCAGGTTTTATTTGACCTGCATGGAAACAGTGATAAAATGTCCGAGGGGGTGATAAACTTGTGATGAATCGTCACCCCCTAGGCCTTAGAAGGCAGCTGACCAATCAGCAGTCAAACCAGCCGACGTGAATACATCCCCTCCGGCTATGGGATTGAAACAGCCGGAGAGGGAGCTAAAATAATGATGCACACAGCGCCGTGTAACAACCCAACAGTGAGTAAATATGGGCTTGCCTTTCCCCAGTCGGCGGTAATTGAAGGATAGAATGGGAATAAAGAATGAGGTCGGGTTGGACTCCATGAGTAGTTCTTTTATTACAACGTCACGAAGAAAGGCTCCGTGCTGCCGCCATACCATGACTGCAACCTCCCATTGAATTTGGAGGGTGTAAAGGTGGTCTATATTGTTTGTGTACAGAGTTAAAGGGGCTCCAGCATGAAGTTAAAATCAAATGTGTCATATCAATGTCGCCTTTTAGTACCTTAGTATCATGTGCCCCCATTCAGACACACAGAGCCAATCACGCATTTCTCAATATAGGTCTAACTTAGACCTATATTATTTAAAAAAAAAAAAAAAAAAAAAAAACTTGTTGGGGTGTAATAATATACTGATGAAGGTAAAAACACCAAAAATATGGAAAAATGTCAAATTCATGGCAGAGCCCCTTTAAATGAACATTCCAGGTTTGTTTTTTAGATGCCAAATATTTTGTAGATAATACAGACCCTTTCTCCAGGAGAAAATGGTAGTCACGCCCATACCATTTTCAGTTACAGGACTTTTGTCAGTCAAGTAAAGCATCAATAATAACATCAGTTGTTGTTGAAGTTGCAACAGACACGCAGCATGCATAAAGCTAAAGGTCTGACTCAGAGAGTTCTCTGTTTTCAGTGATGAAATGCGGTTGGTTTAGTGGTGCCCCAACTGTAGTTAGTTAGTAGCAGTAATAGTGTTTCAAATCATTTTAAATATAAGCACTGAAATATCTTGGGTTGTTTTGCATGCCCCCCCATGCCCATGCCTAGATCCGCCCCTGAATGAATGCATGTTTTTTTTTCCCCCCCAACCGGCAAGGATGACGATACACATTGTATATGGATGCAATATGACAGATGAATCAGTAGTAGCACTGGACCTGGTCCTTCAAATAGAGGCAAAGGAAATGAGCCCAGTGTGGGGGTGGGGGTGATGGTGATGATGGTGGTGGTGGTGGTGGTGGGGTGGTGGGGGTGGTGGTGGGGGTGGTGGTGGTGATGGTGGTGGTGGTGGTGGGGGTGATGGTGGTGGTGGGGGTGGTGGGTGGTGGTGGTGGTGGGGGTGGTGGTGGGGGTGATGGTGGTGGTGGTGGTGGGGGTGGTGGTGGGGGTGATGGTGGTGGTGGGGTGATGGTGGTGGTGGGGTGATGGTGGTGGTGGTGGTGGTGGTGGTGGTGGGGGTGATGGTGGTGGTGGGGGTGATGGTGGTGGTGGTGGGGGTGATGGTGGTGGTGGGGTGATGGTGGTGGTGGGGTGATGTGGTGGTGGTGGTGGTGGTGGTGGTGGTGGTGGTGGTGGGGTGATGGTGGTGGTGGGGGTGATGGTGGTGGTGGGGGTGATGGTGATGGTGGTGGGGGTGATGGTGGTGGTGGGGGTGATGGTGGTGGTGGGGGTGATGGTGGTGGTGGTGGGGTGATGGTGGTGGTGGGGATGATGGTGGTGGTGGTGGGTGTGGTGGTGGTGGGGTGATGGTGGTGGTGGGGGTGATGGTGGTGGTGGTGGGGTGATGGTGGGGGTGATGGTGGTGGTGGGGGTGATGTGGTGGTGTGGTGGTGGGGTGATGTGGTGTGGTGGTGGGGTGATGGTGGTGGTGGGTGATGTGGTGGTGGTGGTGGTGGGGGTGATGTGGTGGTGGTGGTGGGGGTGATGGTGGTGGTGGGGGTGATGGTGGTGGTGGGGGTGATGGTGGTGGTGGTGGTGGTGGTGGTGGTGGTGGTGGTGGGGTGATGGTGGTGGTGGTGGTGGTGGTGGTGGGGGTGATGGTGGTGTGGGGGTGATGGTGGTGGTGGGGGTGGGGGTGGTGGGGGGGGTGGTGGGGGGGATGGTGGTGGTGGGGGTGGTGGTGTGGTGGTGGTGGGTGGTGGTGGTGGGGGGGTGATGGTGGTGGGGGGGTGATGGTGGGGGTGGGGGTGGTGGGAGTGGGGGGGTGATGGTGGTGGGGGGGGTGATGGTGGTGGTGGGCAGAGACTCATGTGTGAATCCTTGGATCCCTGAGCCTTGTGGGAAATCAGTGCGGAGTGCTGGAGGGCAATGCGATTCTCCCTCTTCAGCTGCCATCAGTCTCGGCTACTTCTTGGACCCTATACTGTAGTGCAGCGGCGCTCACACTTTAAGTCAAGTACCGTAGCAGAAGTGTATGTGTCTGGGTGAATGCAAGCTTTGCAGCATGTTCATCTAGGCCTATATATGCAAAGATAAAGCGGCTCAAAAATAAGCGTGATGCTGTTATTAACTAGCCAGACTTTTGCTGGATGAGTGGAACATGAAGCGGCGATTCCCATGCCCACCGTTTCATAGTGGATTGTTTTGATAATAGGACATTTCACCGTTTTCGCAAAAAAAAAAAAAACAATATTATGTTAATGACTTTTAGAACACGTCCCTGAACTTCTCTTACAATGTCATACCCATAATTCTTTGATGCACTGCTTCTCCTTGTGGATAGAGGGAGACAACATGTAGTACAGGAATCACAGTAAACTCATCCCATTTACTGTAGAGGAAGAGTTGCGACCACCATTGTAAAGCGAACAGCCCGGTCACGTGGTTTGTCATGTGGTTCATGCAGACTATCTGGGGTTGGATTATGTTGTGTTCAACGAGAGCGGTACAAATAAGTGCTATTTAAGTACATACTGTATGCAAGATGGCCACTGTTTTTTCAGTGACAACTAAAGTCTCATTATGTTGCACAATTAATTAAATAAAGGGATTTTAAGTCATTAAAGCTGAACTATTGGCCGAGTCCATTGCATTTCTGCCCATTGCTCTACTTCCCAGCTACATTTTTGATCACATGGAACTACTTTTTGGGTGTAGTGATATGGACACAAAATACATCGTTCCCTGTGATAGAGGGGGTCAGAAATGAATGAAGGATGTGCTAATATTTTAGAAATGGGTCAACAATGCAAATGACGTTAGGTTTTTTTGGATTCATTTACTTTCACTGTGTGGCCCCCCACGACCCCCCAAAAATGACCGGAAATGCTTCATATTTCACCAAAACCAGAGCAGAACTCCCACCATGGGACTCTGGAAATCAATTAATATATTTGACACCACTTTAAGAATGGCAAGTATTTCATACAGCTTAAAAAAATCCGGACTATCCCTTTAAAGCATTGGTTTTCAACAGGTGGTCAGGGGACCACCCATGGTCCCTGAGAGGGTTCTAGGTGGTCCCCAGCTAAGTTGGTTAACCAGATGTAACTCTTGAGAACGTAAAAATGAAACCAAATGGACCCTTGCGGGTCCATTTGGTTTTATTTTTACACTCTCAAGAGTTAAAATATTCATCTTCTGAATTAGCCCAAGTCTACACAACTAGAAGATGCAAAAAAGCAAAGTAAATCTTTAGTTTTGGGGTCTGTGGGGCTAAAAATGTCCTCAAATGGTGGTCTGTGGCTCAAATGCTGAATAAACGGTGGGCCCTGGGATCAAAAAGGTTGAAAACCCCTGCTTTAAAGAATGGAATGTATTCATATTTGTGTTGTTCCAGTTTAATGTATTCATATCAGAAGGAGTTAGAGTGGCGCCCATAAGGCCTGGCAAAAAAAAAAAAAAAAAAAAGATCTGGGCGTTAATAAATGCCAAAAAAAGGTTTCGGGATAAAGACTTGGCACAAATACAGCCCAAACTAAATCAAGAATTTGCTGTCAGAAGTAACTCTGCGGCACACTGTACGTGCCTTCCAACTGCGGGACGGAGTGTATCTGTCAAGAACGGAGCCATGCCGATATCGAAGAGGCAGGCTGACACTGCCAAGGGTCTGGTATTGACCGACCGCACAAATCCCCCACAATGGACTGTGCCTTGATCCGGCATCGACGCAGCTTAAACGTGTAATTACTGCTCCTCAGGCCCACTTGAGGGTTCGGCAAGACCCGAGTGAACCCACGGGGGAGGAGGGGAGGCCATGGACAGCCCGGAGCACTTGCATCTCAGAACCACAACGGTGTCAATTCATAAGGATCCCTAGCTAATAAGACAAATATTCCTTATTAGCATATACTATACTTGCCTTCTATAACTAAAACATGCAGATAAAAACACCTTCAATTCTTTATTTCTTTCATAAATAGAGAATCTTTCACTCAATAGGAACATCATCCTGTGCCAGGAGCAGTTCCTGCTGAGTATATTCTATATTTATGAAAGAAATAAGATGCCAATTCTGTTTTTATTTGTATATTTTAGTTATATAGGTGAAGTATAATGTTTTAAGTGATGTTTATCTTATTAGACAGGGATCCTTTTGAAATACAGTGCGGTTACGTTTTAGTCTTTAGTCTCACCTGGAACGTGTTACTGTTGGTGCAGATTTAGTCGACTAAATGTCAGATAGATCTACAGTCCAATTAGTTCGTTTGGTCACTGTCCAATGGCAATCCAAATACTTTAGCAACTGGGGCAGGGGCGGATCTAGGTATGGGCAGTGGGGGGGGGGATATTTCAAATGCCCAGACTGCCCCACCAAACATGATGGCAAACAACCGAAGACATTTCAAATTAAAGTTTAAAATGAGTTGAAACACTTCTACCGTTACTGATGAACGGAAAAGGGTATGGGTGCGGCTGAAGCCGCCCCGGGCACTCAGTTTTTGACCCCTCAATGTCGGAATTCTGACACTAGATTGTATGTCTGACAGAAAAAAGCCAAAGTTATTAGCTCATTGGGGCGACCACCAGACATGCTTTAAAATAATCCCAGGCTACAGTATATGTCATTTTAGTTTAAAAGTAGTTCATACTTTTATCCCTTGGGGAGATATTTTTTGTCCATAGGAAATTCACCCTTTTTATAGTCCTTTATTTCACTAGTGGGGGTCACCGTTTTCACTACAAACAGAGCAGTTTGTAATGTTTTTTTTTTTTTGCAATGCTGGGTAATCATGGACCAATGAAATTGATTGACACCCCCCCCCCCCCCCCCCCCCCCACCAACCCGTAAGCGTCCATTTGGTTTCAATGAATTTCATTGGCAAATTGGGCTCCAGGGAAAATCTTGCCTGGGGCTCCGAATTGCTTAGAAACACCCCTGCTGCAGACTGATCATTCAACATAAAATCTGTTTTAAAATGTATGGCATAAGCCCAAAGCAAACTGAGAAGGCTTCCAATGTTAGATTCTGACAGCAGGGGCGGATTTAACATGTCCCATTTGGGGGGGGCAAGAGAACATGTTGGGAGGGGCGAGAGAAAATGGTATGGGTGCGGCTTCATCGCCCGTGTCGCTTCGCGCCACGGGCGATGAAGTCGCATCCATACCATTTTCGGTTACAGGGCTTTTATTAGTCAAGTAAAGCATCCATAATAACATCAGTTGTTGTTGAAGTTGCAACAGACACGCAGCATGCATAAAGCTAAAGTTCTGACTCAGAGAGTTTTCTGTTTTCAATGAAATGAAATGCTGTTAGTTTAGTAGTGCCACAGCTGTAGTTAGTTAGTAGCAGCAGTAGTGTTTCAAATCATTTTTAATATAAGCACTTTTAATTTGAAATATCTTGGGTTGTTTTGCATGGCATCGTGTTTGGGGGGGGGGGGGGGGGGGGGGGGGGGGGGGGGGGGGGGGCAGATTGGGTATTGCCCCCCCCCCCCCCCCCCCCGCCCCCATGCCCAGGCCTAGATCCGCCTCTACCTGACAGGACTAAATTCAAAGTTGTTGTTTTTTTTTCCACCCACAAGGAACTTTCTTTTGGGTTTTTAATTTCTGGAAAGGAGTTGCACATGAGACCGAGCTGTTTGTATGAAACATTTCATTTTCTTTGGCTCTCTGCACGATATCTCAAAATCGAATCAACGTAAACAAAGCCATAGCCTTGATATTTCAGACGACCACAAGAGAACGAATTGTTCCCAGTGGCTCCATTCTAACGGATTGATTTTGACAACACCCGAGAGGGATTTTCGGGGTGGCAGTGGTGGTATAGCATTATTTTTGGACGGCGGCCGCAAATGCCTTTGGCGAGAGTTTCTCCATCGCTGCTTTCGAACGCATAGCGCCGCCCCGATTGAGGTGGACAATAACGTAGATTTACGCGAGTAGCCCTATACTGCTGTTATTATAGCTGTGGTGGAACAAGCAATCTGCATGTACCACACAAGGGCGTTTTTGTCTTTATGCAGACTAGGCAGTTGCCCGGGGCGCCATGAGGGGGTGGGGGGCACCGGGGCGACCACCAGACATGCTTTAAAACGGTGGCTTCAAACTGCCGGCCGAGATGATATTTTGCGGCCTCCACCTTAAAGGTAGGGGAAGTGATTTCACTTTTGTCAGATATCACCCAAAAAATATATATTTTTTTCTGTTAAAATGCTCTATTATAAGGTGTGGAAACCATATATGGAGTTTCCCCCTCCCCCACGTTAGCAGAGGAGCTAATAAAAGTTCCCCAGGTGGTGGCGAATTCGCCTCCAATCAGGATCGAGCAGCAAGCTCACACAGTGTAGCTACTGTTTGGCGCCCCTAGTGCACCAGGCTGGAACTACAGGATGAATTTCAAATCACTTACCCTACCTTTAATATGAACGTTTAATGCCCGCGAGTTCCCCCGTCAAATGCCGACTGGGCAACCAAAAGGATTTGCAGGAGTACAAACGAATAAAAGCTTATTTAGGCCCGTGCGGCAGGAGTTTCAACCGGAGTGATTGGAGAGGAGAGTGGCAAAAGAGAGGGGAGGAGAGGAGGAGGAGGAATAGATTACCTCTGGGAAAACAAGTAAAGTCTGCCCCAGAGTGACGTAAAATTCAAGCGTGAGTATCAGTATGCTATTAAAATGTTATGTGTGGGGGAAAAAAAGTACACAAAATACCCACATTAGAATAAAGACTACCTGCGGCCATGCAAACTGCATTGGAGGGAGGGGGAACTCATGGTGAAATGTAGAAAAGGGGGAATCTGAGAAAAAAATCAAAAGCATCATGGATCATGTCACAGGAATCAAGGTAGATTGATGCCCAATGTGTTTTGGTGTGGAATTCTCCTTTAAAGCACCGCATCACATGTGATATTATGGGCCTGTAGATTGCAGAAGAACGCAACGCAACACGCACGCGCACACACGCGCGCACACACACACACACGCACACGCACACACACGGTGTAATGAACCTCTCCAGCAGCAGTGACCCCCAATTGTGTCTCAATCCTGGACCGATATCCTGTCCGATAGCTCAACCTCCCATGATCCGATCACTCCACTACGGCACCTATAGAATCACTCCTCTGGGTCTACTTTGTAACATTGCTTTCCACCAGCAGCCAGACAGCCAGCCAGCCCAGGCTGTGCCGGCCGCGAACTCTCCACATTTACCACCCCCGTCCCCTCCTCCACCGAGGGGGCGGGGCGCCATTCCGAAACACCGCCACTTAGAAACACCTCCATTTCGAAGCATCCCCATTCCGAAGCCCCCCCATTTCGAAATAATGTGATTTCGGAATGGTGATGTTTTCCCATTTTACTAAAGACATCGCCATTCCGAACCCCCCCCCCCCCCCCCCCCCCCCCCCGCAACCAATCAATAGCGCACGCTCTCCCCCCCCCCCCCCCCCCCCCCCCCCGCCCAAACGCGCGCGCCCCTTCTCTCCCTCTGCTGCTCTATCGCCCCCCGACCGAACGCCCCCCCCCCCCCCCCCACGTGTTTATTTATTCATTTCGTAAAGTCTACAGATATTATAGCCTAGCCTTAGAGTCTGAGAGCCTTATTAAAGTTGCACATAGGCTCCTCACTGTATGTCACGCTATACCAATAATGTAGGCTATGTAGGCCTATAACATAAAGCATCGGCATGGGCACACATGTAATGTTCCCGACATGAAGCTGTGTTCGTAATGTGTTCAGTACAGTGTCCAACAACACACAGCCACGTGTTGCGCTACAGCTGAGCTGACAGACAGGCAGGCAGGCGGGCGGACGGACGGACGCACAGACCTAAAATCGGGATCTAAAATGCACAAGCGGCTGTGCCAACGCTCAGTTTTACACACGCCTTTTCACACCAGGGCCCAATATTTTTTCTGTTACGGACCACCATTTGCCACGGACCACCATTTGGTGTCGACTTCAGTCTCTCATTCTCTCTGACCCAAAACTAAGGATTTTCAAGTTTTGGTCCACAATTTAGGAAATAACTGGTAAAACGTTGGTCAAAATGACAATTCTACTGCATTTTGTTCTTGAAAATGAATTAGTCCTAATTCAGATGTTTAAATAGCCTATAATTTCACTCTTGAGAGCGTGAAGAGTACAGATCTATAAGTGTCCATTTGGCAACTGTCCATCATTTAGCTGGGGACCACCTGGAATCCTCTCAGGGACCACTGGTGGTCCCCGGACAACTCGTTGAAAACCACCGCACTAACGGATCGCATTTCGTTAAGGCTGTAGCGCGCGGCACTGCTCTCTCTCTCTCTCTCTCTCTCTCTCTCTCTCTCTCTCTCTCCCTCCCTCTCTCTCTCTAAAATAGAACTACTATGTTGAATGAATGTCTGAGTCTATAATATTTCAGAAATATTAGACTCACAAATAAATAGAACTACTCTGTCATTCAACATAATAGGCTAGTTCTATTTTATCACTGCGTTGTGAGAGGATCAATAAGGTCCCTGGTCAGTGGCTCAAATAGTAGGCATTATTTGGAGGCCTATTTGGCTATTATTTGGAGATTTTTTTTCTTCTCAATATTGGGGTGGCACTCATAAATATACCTTTATATATCCTATGTAGGGATATTCTTCTTCTTCATACCGGTACAATTTGTCATGAAATGAAAGTAGCTGTCGATCTTTTTCCATAATGCAGGTGCAATCAATCTGTATAACGACCCGTCCATCAGTGTTGCGCACTAACGGCTATAATATCATATAAGATGCTCGCATCCCCTGTGTGAGTTTTAACGTGGTCAACGGTTCTTCCAGCTATGCCCATTTGTGAGCCCAGTCTGTCTCAGACAGACTCCTACACTAGGCCTACATGCATGATTATGAGTGCAGTGCATCCAGGGACTGAAGTTGCAGCAGTGGCGTAGCCAGAAACTCAATTCAGGGTGGGCATGAGCGATTCAGGGTGGGCATGCTGCGTGCGTGATGGCCGCAAATTCGCACGTGCAAGAAAAGCTATTTATTGCTATTATTGCCATATTACAGTTATATTTCGGTTTATATAACTTTACTTTACTGTACCAGGGTTATCTTCTTGAATTAATGTCTTGACATGAAAAAATAATCCTGTCACAAATACATATGGTCGTTTGCACCATGAGAGATTAAATAAAGCCTAGTTTAGTGCTAATCACAGATTTGTTTATCAGAGATTAATTTTAATTCGAGTCGTGTTGCACAACTTAATTTTAAGCATTGTTTAACAGATCTGTGATTAAGTCCATTACCTCTGATTAAAATCCATTAAACGGAGATTAAAAATTGAAACTCTGATTAATTAATGGATTACAGTTTGTTCTGTGTCCGCCATCCTGTTTTGTGATATAAACAAGCAGCAGCCTAGAGCCTTTATCCATTAGCGTTACTATTCCATTCACATTTGAGAACATGGACTGGAGTTTGTTTAAATGAATAAAATATTATGCTGCAACAAGAAACAAAAGAAAAAGAAAAGCCTGCTTGCTTGCTAAAAAGACAACAGACGTTCGCTCAACAGAGAAAGTAGGACATTAACGGCAATGACAGTAGGCTATCAGCAGCAATTGTTCACATTAACATTTCTATGGACGATCGAGTCGACACGTGTGAAAACATTAGCACGGGGGAGCCATCAGGTAGAAGAGTTGCGACATTGAGGGGGTCAGAAACTGAGCGCTAGAGGGCTGTTTATGCCGCCTGAATAGGGACAAACGGTTTCAATTATTTTCAGTCAAATCAAGCGGCACACTGCCTTTTAAATTCATCATAATCATAAAATTCAACTGGATTCAAACAGCCTCCTGTGTTTATTTGAGCTGCGCTTTTGTTTTCTCTTTCATTTTCATGAATCCAACTGATAAATGCTGCCATGTTTACATTTAAACCACCTCTACTGCAGGTTTAGAATTAAGCCCTTATTGGTACTTAAATCAAAGTTTAAAATTGTGGTGCAACAGGTTTGACATTAATCCAGGTTCATTGTGAAAAATAAATCCACAATTAAAAAACAAAAGCCAAGATTAAAAGATGGTTAAAACTAAACCGGATTAGTGAAATCTTGGTTTAAAGTTTGGTGCAACTGAAATTATAGATGATCCTTGATTTAAACCAGATTAGGGTTTAATCCTTCTTGGTGCAAACGACCCTAGTGTTTTTTGTCATTATCAAATAGGTTTCAGCTGTTCACTATAGAATCACTGCCATTTATAAATTAGTTACCAATGTGTCTGCTGATCATGACAGATTTTCTTTCAGGAGAACAGACCAGAGTTAACTTTTGAAAAAATCCTTGTGAAAGTCCCCCCACAGAAACAAGCGCTATTGTTTTCACAGATATATCTGCCAAATGATAACAATCTGGCAGGTTTACAAACAAAGGGTGTAAAGCCCCATTTGCATTATAATGGTGTATAGTGCCCGCAAATCACCCATTATACTGTAACTACAGTGAGTCTGGACCTCTCATGCTCTCTCTAGAGGCTCTCTGGTCTTTGTCCTTTGTTTTCTCAAGTTCTTAGTCATGTTTTCAATGGGTGGGCCAGCTCTCTATTTGGGTGGGCCGCGGCCCACCCCGGCCCATCCGTAGCTACGCCCCTGAGTTGCATATGGGGCTATGTTCGTTGCTGTCGCTGCGCTGCTTATACCAGAGAAAGCGGCGGTGGTGCTGCTGCTGCTTACAGTAGAAATATACAGTCTAGCCGCATTGTTTTCTATTTATTCCCATTCACTTTATTTTCTACATAATTTGGCAGGCCGCGGTTCTCAAACTTTTTTAGTGTCTTTTATCCACATGTGGGATTGAGAAGGACACGCTTTACGCACAAGACATTTCCAAAATGAGCCGCACGCACGCACACAGCTAGAGGAAAATGTGACATGTAGGCCTATATGCGGTCATGGGCCAACAGAGTAGACAAAGAGACAGACAAAATAGCTGTTAAAACAGCATCGATTTTCAACTGATATTCTTCTTCGCTCGGCCCTGCTTTGCGCTATTTGATTCTGGCGCGCGTAGACGAGGGTGAGCAGAGAGAGAGAGAGAGAGAGAGAGAGAGAGAGAGAGAGAGAGAGAGAGAGAGAGAGAGAGAGAGAGAGAGAGAGAGAGAGAGAGAGAGAGGCGAGCGACTGGCGAGACAGAGTAATGATAAAAAGGCAATGAATAATAATATATTCGGAATGGCGTGGTCTTAAAAAAAAAGAAAAAACATCGCCATTTCGAAGTGGTATTCTTCGAAATAGCAGTGTTTCGGAATGGTGATGTGTGGCCTTCGGAAAGGCAGTGTCTTTTTTTTCCACGGAGAAACCCCGCCATTCCGATTAATGGAAGTGAACGATCGGAATGGCGGGGCTTCGGAATGGCGACGTGTAACCCTCCACCGACTGTCAATCTGCTGCTCTCTAAAAAATGTTGGGTAGACTAGCCCTACCCAGCCCAGGGTAGGGCTAGTTGGGTAATTTAATTTAGTTATTTTTACTTTAAATGGGTTATCTAATAACCCAAATCTCATAGTTGTTGTGTTTGGTATGTAGTAATTCTGTATTGGGTAGAATTTCCAATGGAGTTTGTTGGGTAGACTTGGTTTACCCAACAAGGTAGTTAAACTACTAGGGTATTTACCCAGTTTGTTGGTTAAATTTTGAACTTCGGGCATGCGCATTGTGCAGTCCAACCAGCAGGTTATGGAGGGAGGCCAGTGCAGAGCCAACTGTGGTTTTGCTGTGTTTTTTTTGTAGGAGATATTGCATTTAGCAAAAAATGAAACCTGTAATTTGTTGACGGTCCCTAAGATTAGCGAATATCTATCTGGGTGGATTATTCAACTTGAATTTAACTTCACCGCGGTGCAGACTGCAGAGCCATTTGCTCCAGTGGAACTGATGTCCAAACTCAACACATGCTACGACAGCCGGAGGAGGATTGGGAAGTGCCTTTTTTCCATGAAGCAAGGTTTGTTACATACATTTTGTTATTATGTTTTATCACAGGGGGTTTCAACCTTATTCATCTCAGGGACCACCATTTTTTCAGAATGCGCCAAGACAGTGTAGACTTCTTAATTAAATATTGCTAATTCAGACGATGAAAGTTTTTAACTCTTGAGAGTGTGAAAATAAAACCAGAAATGGACCCGCAAGGGTCCATTTGGTTTCATTTTTACACTCTCAAGAGTTACATCTGGTTAACCAACTTTCCATCATTTAGCCAGGGACCACCTGGAACCCTCTCAGGGACCACATGTGGTCCCCAGACCACCTGTTGAAAACCCCTGCTTTATCATATCGTTGACTTGATATTATATAAAGCTTGATGTTGTCAGTTCGCAAATAACTATAGGTTACAAACGTAACACCGGTTCTTTAATAATACAAGCGAGGTGACTAGCCCTGTTGTGTCCTACGTAAACACCAGGAATCACAAGTTAACTGTTCGTCGAGTGTCAAGCCGGGTCGGCTTCTCCTCTCCGTTGTCCCCACAAACCCAGCTCCGAACGCCGGCGGAGGCCGTGAGTTCTCCCCCGACTCCCCGTCTCCCTTCTATCAGAGCCATCTAGTAGAACTGTTGCGACATTGAGGGTGCAGAAACTGAGCACTCGAGCGCTGTTCATGCAGCTTGAATAGAGCGCTGTTCATGCAGCCACAATAGGGACAAACTGGAGTTAGAAAAGCATTGTGTTCAACATTTGTGCATGTGTTCAACATGTAAACGGTATTGTTCAGTAACAACTTTACTGTACAATGATGTTTATGTTGCACTATTACTAAAACACGATCTAAAGTAAAGTGATCATTAACGCTGGGCTGTTGCCTGAGTCTGAGTCCGATGCATTTCTGCCTACTTCAGGTCCAGGACTTGTCCCCATCCTCTATTCAAGTCTAAGTAGAAGAGACGCCATTGAACTGGCCCCATGAAGTGTACACAGTTGTCGTCGTAACTCTGTCTATACTCAATGGCTCTGCGTGTGTGAACCAACACACATCCACACACACACAGACACACACACACGCAGAGAGGGGCATCGTCAACAGACACTGCACTTTTACTTCAAGGAGAAGAGGTAGCCTACTCGGCCTATTGCTCTAGCTCACCATAAACTTTAGAAACAGAACAGAGGATTTATTTGGAATTAGCCTAGAGTAGGAACTGTATGGACTATGGAGCACTTGTCTCCTCGACGCTAGCCATTAGCGATTAGCGCAAGCATCTCGGCAACGGGACAGGTGGTCCCCAGCTAAATGGAAAGTTGGTTAACCAGATGTAACTCTCTGAGAGCGTCCATTTGGTCTCATATTTATGATCTCAAGAGTTAAAATATTCATCATGTGATTTATCCCAAGTCTACACAACTAGAGAATGTAGAAGATTAATGTTGGACTGTTTGGTTTCCCAAATCCAGCCTGAAATTGTGGGCAAAAGAAACCTTTGGGTCTGTGGAATTAAAATATCATCAAATGGTGGTCTGTGGCTCAAATGCTGAATAAATAGTGGACCATTGGTATCCAATAGAGAAAAAAACGTTTACCAAACAAGAGCAGAAAGCCAATTAAACTAAAAGGTAGATGTTTATAACAGTGGTTGTCAACCAGTGGTCCAGGGACCACCAGTGGGCCTTGAGAGGGTTCCAGGTGGTCCCCAGCTAAATTGTGGAATGTTGGTTAGCCAGATGTAACTCCTGACAGCATAAACATGAAACCAAATGGACCCTTGCGGGTCCATTGGGTTTCATGCTTACTGTGACACAAGCTGTTTTGAGTGCCCTGCTACGAGCTTGTAGATCTGTTAATTTTGACATAAGCCGAGCGTTGCAACTTGCAAAGGCTGGCTAGCTGTGTCAGTGCAGTTGTAGTTGCACCCTGATATGGACGGAATCATAAATATTCATAACCCTGGCTTTCAACATGTACTATGAGCATTGTTAAAGGGGGATTCCGTCATTCCGCCCATTTTCACTTTTTAATTATGCAATGGAATATTCTTATTATGCACTAGGTCAGTGGTTCTCAAACCTTTTTAGACTGTGATCCCCCAAAATAAACATATTTGAACTGGGGACCCCTCAATTTGGTTTAACCCTGTTCCAATGATGATTTTTTTGCCTAGTTCGTTGACTACTTTTGATGCAGTAATGGTCATTTTCTTTGGGGGTCTAGAAAGTCCTTAAATTATCACTTCATCATCATCTGGGGACCCCCCAATTTTTTGGACCGACAGCTTGAGAACCACTGCACTAGGTATATTTGTTTGTATAGTCATATTGTCTACATGACCTTGTTTCTGAATTTGTCCCCATATCTTAGATCGCACAAGACTTTTCAATCCTTCATGTAGAGGCTGCACCCGAGCTCTTTGAAACCTGGGTTCCTTGTTTGCTGACAAGATCATCCTTCCGGCAAAACTAGAAAAGAAGCTCCCAGTTCCAGAGGAAAATATCCCACAAGGTTAGTTACTTTGTCTCATAAGGCGTGTTACTTGCTTGGTGATGTCGTTGAGCAGGTTGGCATTTGAGGAGGCTGCAAGTGATGGAGTGATATCAGTCAGGTATGAGGGGGCTTTTTGGTGCTGTGATTTTTATGTTCATGCGTTGGTGTTCTGGTAGCCAGTTGAGTTGATTGGAGTCCTGTATTGTCTGGAGTGGGAGTGACTGAGCAACTTGGGTGGCTGAGGCCTGAACATAGAGGCCTGCGCAGTGACGCCATGCACCACCCATGTTCCAGAAGTGGATTCCCCATGAATTGTACTCAGACTTTTTGAAAATGGTTAATAAAAACATGATTGTGCCGCAGGCAAAACCAACTCAGGTTGTGACAAATCATGATGACACACACAATCTTTTGAGACAATCAAATAAGATAATATAAGATGAAAAACGAAACAAAAAGTGTTGTCTCCTTCTTGCTAATTAGATATTATATGATAATATTGTGTTTGTTGTCATGAGTTGGTTTTGTCTGCGGCGGAATTGTGTTTTTTATTAACCACTTTCGAAAAGTCTATGAGGATTCCATTTCTGAAACAGGGGCTATGCCTTCACTGCGCAGGTCTATAGACGTGATTGGAGCACAGCGACAGATGGGGACTAGGGTTGGGTGATATACCATTTAATACAGTATAATTGTATCACCAGGGTTTCGTCGGCTACACCGTCGAAAAGCTGTATGGAATGCTTGCCATTAATATAGTGGTGTCAACTGTATTAATTGATTTCTATAGTTCCATGGTGGGAGTTCTGCTCTGGTTTTGGTGAAATATGTAGTCATTTTTGGGAGGTCACTGGGGGCCACGCAGTGAAAGTAAATGAATCCAAAAGAAACTTACTTTATGTTGTTGACATATTTCTAAAATATCAGCACATCCTTTGCTCATATTTGACTCCTATCACAGGGAACTATGTATTTTGTGTCCATATCACTATGCCCAAAAAGTAGTTCCATGTGATAGGGAGGTCCTAATATTTTAGAAATCATTCAGCAAAGCAATTGTTAGTTTTGTGGATTCATTTACTTTTACTGTGTGGCCCCACGGAACCCCACAAAAAAACTACTTAATATTGACCAAAACGAGGCTATTCCTTGTTCTTCTTCTACAACCCCAATTCCGTTGAAGTTGGGACGTTGTGAAAAATGTCAATAAAACCAGAATGCATTGATTTGCAAATCGTTTTCAACCTATATTCAGTTGAATACACCACAAAGACAATATATTTAATGTTCAAACTGATAAACTTTATTGTTTTTTGAAATTATACAATCTTTTGTAAATTGATCCCTGCAACATGTACCAAAAGAGTTGGGACGGGGGCAACAAAAAACTGGGAAAGGTCATGAATGCACAAATAACGCCTGTTTGGAACATTCCACAGGTAAACAGGTTCATTTTAAACAGTTTAATATTGTGATTGGGTATAAAAGGACCATCCCAGTCGTTCAGAATCAAAGATGGGGCGAGGTTCACCACTTCATGAACAATTCTGTGAGAAAATCATCCAACGGTTTAAAAACAATGTTTCTCAACATTCAATTGCAAGGAATTTGGTGATTTCATCATCTACAGTCCATAATATAATCAAAACATTCAAATAATCTGAAGAACTTGCTATAGTAAAGCGACAAGGCCAAAAACCAACACCGAATACTTTTGACCTTTGATCCCTTAGGTGGCTCTGCATTAAAAACTGACATCATTGTGTAAGGGATATTACTGTGTGGACTCAGGAACCCTCAGAAAACCATTGTCAGTTTACAGAATTAGTCGCTACACCTGCGATTGCAAGTTAAAACTCTACCATGCAAAGCAAAGCCATACATCAGAAAGGTTGGTTTGAAAAACAACCAGAAAAACAACCAGAAATGCCTTCTCTGGGCCTAATATCATTTGAAATGGTTAGACACAAAGTGGAAAAGTGTGCTGTGGTCTGATGAGTCCACATTTCTAAGGCATTTCTGGTTGTTTTTCAAACCAACCTTTCTGATGTATGGCTTTGCTTTGCATGGTAGAGTTTTAACTTGCAATCGCAGGTGTAGCGACTAATTCTGTAAACTGACAATGGTTTTCTGAGGGTTCCTGAGTCCACACAGTAATATCCCTTACACAATGATGTCAGTTTTTAATGCAGAGCCACCTGAGGGATCAAAGGTCAAAAGTATTCGGTGTTGGTTTTTGGCCTTGTCGCTTTACTATAGCAAGTTCTTCAGATTCTTTGAATGTTTTGATTATATTATGGACTGTAGATGATGAAATCACCAAATACCTTGCAATTGAATGCTGAGAAACATTGTTTTTAAACCGTTGGATGATTTTCTCACAGAATTGTTCACAAAGTGGTGAACCTCGCCCCATCTTTGATTCTGAACGACTGGGATGGTCCTTTTATACCCAATCACAATACTAAACTGTTTAAAATGAACCTGTTTACCTGTGGAATGTTCCAAACAGGCGTTATTTGTGCATTCATGACCTTTCCCAGTTTTTTGTTGCCCCCGTCCCAACTCTTTTGGTACATGTTGCAGGGATCAATTTACAAAAGATTGTATAATTTCAAAAAACAATGAAGTTTATCAGTTTGAACATTAAATATATTGTCTTTGTGATGTATTCAACTGAACATAGGTTGAAAACGATTTGCAAATCAATGCATTCTGGTTTTATTGACATTTTTCACAACGTCCCAACTTCAACGGAATTGGGGTTGTAGTCTATGGACCACCATTTAATGGCATTTCTATCTCTGGGACCCACAATTGTGCAGTAAAATCCATGTGTTAACTCTGGGAGTGTACAAACCTCTGCACTAGCAGAAATGCTTAAAGTATGTCTTTATTCCCTTTTAAATTATAGGTCTGAACAAACATGGTCGAGTATTTGGAGGGAGTCAAGTCCAAGGCGTTCGTGCTGCTGCTGGGTGATGGGATGCTCTGCTCACGAGCCTTTGCTGTGATCCTGGGCAAGGCTATTGGAACTGAGACGGCGCTCACAGCAGTGGATACCTGCTTCACTGCTGACACAAAATATCCGGACCAGTACAAGCCGACGTGGGATTTTTTCCAGTAGCTGGTATTTGATCTTGAAGGAACAGTCACACCTTCAGTGAACTTTCTCAAAAATCGGATGCAGCTAGATTAACCTGTACCGCACAGTGTCACATTGTCATTAGAGATGTCCGATATTATCGGCCGATAAAAGCTTTCAAATTTCATATCGGAAAGTATCGGTATTTACAAACTGGAAATTATGACTATTTACAGAGATGTGGACTCAGCGCCGCTCTGCGTGAGCTGCTGCGGCAGCCCTCCCCCCACCGCATGTGCGCATGTGCGCAATCTCTCGCTTGCTCACACACACACACACACACACACAAAGAGTTGAGATTTGATTCCTTCCATGCATCTTCAATTCTGAACGGATTTTGATAATTCCAACTGGTATTTACTGTGTCCATTGAATGGTTTCATTGGGTGTATATGATGTGTATATTGATATGCTGTTTAATTAAATAATATGGACTGAGAATGCCGCATGCACGCACACACGCAAGCCAAGCGCTCTGAGTGAGATCCAGTAGATCTTTGGCAAAGCAAAAAAAAAAAAAAGACAACCAGAGCTGACCACCTCTGCAATCTACATATTTCAATTAAGGTTTTGGGAATTCTCTGTTGCATTACGTTTCATTCTGCCTTGCTTGTGTAATAAGCAAAGGAATTACTATCTATAGAGACGGAGACGGAGACAGAGGGGACTCACCATGTCGCATCGCAAAGAGTTGAGATTTGATTCCTTCTATGCATCTTCAATTCTGAACGGATTTTAATAATTCAAACTGGCATTTGCTGTGTCCATTGAATGGTTTCGTTTGGTGTATATGATGTGTATAATTATATGCCGTTTAATGAAATAATATGGACTGAGAATGCCACCTTTTATCTTCTGCACGTAGCCAGCTGCAATTAGTGACTCCCCGGTTAATTATAAACAGCTGTGTGACCAATAAGCTAATACTGTTAGGATCTAAGCCTACTAGGCCTATGTATTTTTTACCATCAGGCATTTTGCATTATATAAACTTGAACTCCTGTGTTCTGAATTTTCCAAATTGAGGAGCAATCAGCCTACCAGTTCAATAATAAGCTCCATCAGAGAAAAAAAACCTCTCTATGTGTCAATAGATCCTTCTGCAGAGATGAATTGTTGTGGATCAAAACTAAACTTGTTGTTGGCTACTTATCTGCAATGACAAGATGTCTCATGCAAACTTCCACCTCTCCTCCCCCTCCTCTCCTCCATTCCCTACAGTGCAGCCTGCACTGCCAGTACATAAGGAGAAGTTCAGGCCGCTTTGCGGCCCAAACCTCTGGGTGCCCCCCAAATGATTTATGTACAGTACATTTGAAATCTTGATGAAAATTCTATATTCTGCATTATGAGCACTTCTACTGTCATGTTTATACCATTACTTTTGTACTTTACTCAAGTAGGCTACATGTTGAATTTATAGTTGTATCGAGTATTTCTAGGCTATGACATGAATTAGTATTTATACTAAATGTTTATTTATATTAAATATTTGTATAGTAAATAGTTTCTGATATTTTTTCACCACTGGAGGCCCTATATATATCGGTATCGGTTGATATCGGTTGATATCGGTATCGGGAATTAGAAGTTGGATAATATCGGGATATCGGATATCGGTAAAAAAGTCAATATCGGCCATCTCTAATTGTCATGCCTAATATCAAGAACCGTGACACCAGTGCTGCAAAACAGACTGCTCTACAACCTCTTAGCATGTACATTGTACATTGCAAACAGCAGTGTGGGGACAGGCGCGTTGCAGGTTCTAAACGTGCCGCGTTCTCACATGAGAATCAATTTAGACCTCCCTGGAATTTACTTGAGGACTGTTCAATTTTACTTGTTGTTCTTATTGAATTGATGTGAGTTGACTTTTGATACTTTTATATGTTTAATAGTTAAATAAATTGTTGTTGTTAAGAAGTTGTGAGAATAAATTTGATTTGAAAACAGATGTAATTGAGGTGTATCAAGAGAATTTGCTAATTTAGTTCAATTGATCATCAGTCGTGCCAATGAAATGTAAATTATAGAACAGAAATGTATTATTTAATAATATATTATTGGTATTTTTTATTATATATATATATATATATATATATATATATATATATATATATATATATATATATATATATATATATATATATATATATATATATATATATATATATATATATATATATATATACCAATAATATAGTAACAACCCAACTTGGGTTTAAATAACCCAGCAGTATGGTCAATACAATCCCTTAAATGGGTTATATGAACAACCCAATTGGGTTGCATAAAGAAATAATAATTATAAAATGAACAACCCAACTTGGGTTTAAATAACCCAGCAATGTGGTCAATACAATCCCTTAAATGGGTTATATAAACAACCCAATTGGGTTATATAAACAGCCCAATTTCTGGGTTATATGAACCTACCCAAGGCACTGGGTTAAAATAACCCAGCATGTGTTCTGTCCTATAGTTAACCAGTGTTGGGTTGGGAAACAACCCAGATTGGGTTGTTTTTAATCCAACATTTCTAAGAGTGTGGTGATGGTAGTATGTATTTACGGTGGGGATGTGGGGGAGGGAGGAGGAGGGCGATCGCGAGGGCGTCCCAGTGCTGATCTCAATGATTATAATCCCTCCCCCAAAGGGAAGACAGACTATGCACCCACTGCACACGAAATGTGGTAGAAAGAGAGCTACACTTTCTCACCACCTGTCCACTATAACAGTGGTTTTCAACCTTTTTGATACCAGGGCCCACCATTTATTCAGCATTTGAGCCACGCGGACCACCATTTGAGGACATTTTAGCCCCACAGACCCCCAAAACTAAAGATTTCTTTTGCTTTGGTCCACAATTCCAGGCTGGATTTTGGGAAACAAAACAGGCAACGATTGTGTAGACTTGGGCTAGTTAACATGATGAATATTTTAACTCTCGAGAGCGTGAAAATGAAACCAAATGGGCCCGCAAGGGTCCATTTGGTTTCATTTTTACATTCTCAAGAGTTACATCTGGTTAACCAACTTTCCATCATTTAGCCTGGGGACCACCTGGAACCCTCTCAGGGACCACTGGTGGTCCCCGGACCACCTGTTGAAAACCCATGCACTATAACAACACATCAGAAGCACATACTGTACTGCCCACGATTAATTTACACTACACTCTACGTGAGTTTGAAACTGTGACCAACTGTGGCAACTGTGGCTTTGAGTGTGTATGTGGGGAGGGGTAGACAAATCCTGCTCGCTTCCCTTACCAAATGTCCCATTATTTCATCAGATGTCAGGTCACTGAAGTAATTCCCAAGTAATTGTCCGGCTTGCCAAGACACCCCTCTTTTTTTCTTCTTCTCTCTCAACGCCATTGGTAACAGTCGCACCTTGCAGACAGTTTGCTGTTCCCATTAAACACACATTTGTTTCGCGAGAAGAGATGTCAAAAGGGGTCAAACAGCGGCATTTGGAGAATAAAAGGGAGGGAAAAAGTTATTATTAACCAACTGCGTTTTGGTGTTCATCACTTTAGCTCAGACCTTCATATCGCGCCACCGAGCGCGATATGAGCGGGTCCTTGGCATGCATCTCTGACACAGGAACATAGATTTTTCAGCTGTCAGAAATTAGCATCAGAAATAGTCCAGGGTGTCAGAAACGACAATCAGGTGTCAAATAGAATATATTCTTAGATTTGCGCATGATCTATGAGCGACCTGAGCTAAAGTGTAACATAATGCGTTGAACACCGAAACGCGTTCAGCACACAAAGGGTTAAGATGCCATCGCTCGTTTCGGGAGCGGGCGTTATTGTGATGCAAAACGGCGCGCGCCGCCCCGGCAGCATTATGCGCTTCCGAAATGCCAGCGCTGTCATAATGTCATGCTGCGCGAGCATATCTCTCAGCCAAATGCCAAACCCGAGACCTTGCATACGCAATGATACTCCCCTCCTCACTTCGCACAAGAATCAACAGCCAAATGAACTATGATTATTAATTGGTTAATCTTCATAGCGGTGTCATCACACACCAGCTCCGGCAACCGTGAAAACTAAAGACACAACAGACATTTCACAGTATGGGCCCTCTATGTGCTCTCTACATGTGCTCTCTATTTGCTTATGGCTAGGTTAGGTAAGGTCAGGTACCGTCATTTCCTGACTATAAGCCGCTACTTTTTTGACATGCTTTTGACCCAGCGGCTTATACAACGTTGCGGCCAATCTCTGGATTTTTACTGGTAACGGCCAACAAACGGTGCTCTAGCACTGGGGTCTTCAACTGGTGGTCTCTGAGAGGGTTCCAGGTGAACCCTCAGACTAAATGATGAAAAGTTGGTTAACCAGATGTTACGCTCTCAAGAGTTATAATATTCATCTAAATTAGCACCACTTAATTAAGAAGTCATAAGTCATGTTCATTTTTTCCCATGTTCTGCCTGTTGTGTTTGTGAAAATCCATCCTGGAATTGTGGACAAAACAAAAATAAATCTTTAGTTTTGGGTTCTGTGGGGTGAAAATGTTGTCAAAAGCTTAAGTAGTGGGCCCTGGTATCAAAAAGGTTGAAAACCACTGCTCTAACATGACGCTTATTGTCTGGTGCAGCTTATAGTCAGGTGCGGCTTATACAAGGAAAAATCTGTATTTTGCCCCAATCTTAGCTGGTGCGGCTTATATTCCAGAAATTATGGTAACTCAATGGCCTTGTGGTGAGAGTGTCCGCCCTGAGATTGGGAGGTCGGGGTTTGATCCCCGACCGGGTCGTTCCGGTCGTAACAAAAATGACTAAAAATGGGACCTAATATCTCCCTGCTTGGCACTCAGCAAGGGTTGGATTGGGGGTAAGTCCCTGAGAGGTCCTTGAGAGGGTTCCAGGTGGTCCCCAGGCTAAATTATGGAAAGTTGGTTAGCCAGATGTAACTCTTGAGAGTGTAAAAATGAAACCAAACTGGACCCTGGTGGTCCATTTGGTTTCATTTTTACACTCTCAAGAGTTAAAATATTCGTCATCTGAATTAGCACCACTTAATTAAGAAGTCTACACTGTTTTGTTTGCAAAATCCAGCCTGGAATTGTGAACAAAACCAAAAAAATTCTTTAGTTTTAGGTCTTTGGGCTAAAATGTAATCAAATGGTGGTCTGTGGCTCAAATGCCGAATAAATGGTGGTCCCTGGTGTCAAAGAGGTTGAAAACCCCTGTACTAGCGTCATTTCCAGATGGTGTACTTGTACATCAAGCTGCCTCATGCCACAAAAATAGTATATGCTCCTGGCCCATGGGCCTCATGGCTCGACAAGACTTATTAGTACTACTTACTAGGTTAGGGTTTGAGGTAGGTTGTCGGAACAACTTGCGGACAATTAGGCTATGGCCTACACACAAGTATGGCAACTTTATTTTATTGTTTTTTATTTGTGAAGTTCTCCAGCACTAAAAGGGATATTTCACTTTCAAAAACCTTTTGTTCATTTTGTCATCTACTCAGGCTCATGACCCCACTATAGTTTAAGTTAGATATTCAGTATTTATACATTTGCTCTTCATTGAAGGTGCCCCGCCATCTCCCTATACAAACCCACTATAATTTCGAAGTCCATTTTAACCATAAGAGATTCATCGTTTCAATTTCAACACAGGGCAAAATTTTATTTAACTGCCACAGTGTCAACCCCTTACTTTTGTGTCTGACTGCTGGTTAGCTTAGCATACTTTCCAATACCAATATGACAAATAAGGGCCGATACGGATACTTTTCCGATACACATGCAGTATTTGCCGAAACTGATATGACGACAAAAGGCCGATCCGACACAGATAAAGTATTGGGGCATCCATACTAGTATTGATACATATTACTAATACTAAAATACTGATAATAGCTAGTTGCGTTAAAAAAAAAAAAAAAAAAAACGAGGGCACGCCAGTCTCCAGATCCCACCAGGGGCGGATCTATATGGGCATGGGGGGCAATGCTCCCCTAAATACCCAGTCTGCCCCCCCAAACACAATGCCATGCAAAACAACCCAAGATATTTCAAATTAAAGTGCTGTGATTTAAAATGATTTGAAACAACAAACTACAATTTTGGCACCACTAATCCAACAGCGTTTCATCATTGAAAATAGAAAACTCTGAGTCAGACCTTTAGCTTTATGCATGCTGCGTGTCTGTTGCAACTTCCACAACAACTGATGTTATTATTGATGCTTATACTGGCCTAATAAAAGTCCTGTAACCGAAAATGGTATGGGTGTGGCTTCAATACCAATGGTATGGGTGCCGCACCCATACCATTTTCTCTTGCTCCTCCAACATGTTATCTTGCCCCCCCCCCCCCCCCCCCACCCCGAATGGAACATGTTACATGGATCCCACCTCAGAACAGCCCCCCCCCACCCCACTTTCAGAAAGACTGAATCAGCATTTGCTCTAATTGACTCAGCATGCGGGGGGATGGGGGGTGTGGGGGGTGGTTTTTGATGTCTCTGAAGCGTCCAGGTGTCTTTGAAGCAAGCGCTCCTCCACTTTATTTATTTATTTATTTATTTATTTATTTATTAAGAACTGACAGCAGTCGCAGGTGACGCCCAGGCGGGAGCATTCCCGAAGAGCTTTTTGAAGTTTCCCCAGTCGTCAAATGCAACATGAAAGGACAAATCTGTTCAGCATAATCCGATATAATTTAATTGGGAGTCAGGCAGGGACAGGGAGCTGCCAGGGGCGGATGTAACATGTCCCATTTGGGAGGGGGGGGGGGGGGGGGGGGGGGGCAAGAGAAAATGGTATGGGTCGCTTCGCGCCAGGACTTTTATTAGTCAAGTAAAGCATCAATAATAACATCAGTTGTTGTTGAAGTTGCATAAAGCTAAAGGTCTGACTCAGAGAGTTTTCTGTGTTAAATGATGAAATGCTGTTGGTTTAGTGGTGACACAGCTGTAGTTAGTTAGTAGCAGTAGCCTAGTAGTGTTTCAAATCATTTTAAATATAAGCACTTTAATTTGAAATATCTGTTGTTTTGCATGGCATCGTGTTTGGGGTATTTGGGTATTTAGGGTATTTAGGGGGGCATTGCCCCCCCATAGCCATGCCTAGATCCGCCCCTGGGAGCTGCTGAAAACGACAGGCAGGGCTGCGCGTCTGCCCCGTTTCCTTCATGATGACTCGAGTCGCAAATTAAAACGATAACGGCATGAAAGAGGGGAGTCTTGAATTATGGAGGATTTTCATTAATAAATATGGAACATGCAGGACGGCTTCGGGGCAAGCATTTCTGAGAGAGCCGATTAGCATAGTAGGCCAAACAAAAAAAGAGACGAATAGAAAGGGCAGGTTGACATTTTCCCTGATACAATTTTTCATGCCCTAGAGCAAAATAAGTTAGGTTACAACTACAATTAAACACAAAATGTTATGTACTCGCGACCTAGTCAAACGTTTGACCTTTTTTCAAATGTAATTCATGTTTAGGTGTAATGGTTTGGTTTTTATAATAGCGGGAGAGAATTCATCTACTGGCTTAAAGGTAAAAACCAGGTTGCAACTAGTCTTACAAGTCACGACCCTAGATTGTGGCCATGACTACTTGCTTATGATCGAGACCAGTGTTGGGTATCGTTACTTTATAAACTAACAACGTTAGGTTATTGGACTACTGCCCCCTAAAACTAATCTCGTTAAGTTACAAGTTACTTTCTATAAAAAGTAACGTAATAGATTATTTTCCGTTATTTTCCGTTCCTGAACACAATTAAAATACTCCTTTTCTCTTTGTTTTTAATGTATGCACAATTTAGTTGCATTGTATTACCAGTGCATGAGTCGCACTCCATGTTGCACACATGAACCACCACCACCGACAACAACTGTACATCACCCACTATGAACTAGGTTGCTACAAAGTAGGCTACAGACAATATTATGTTGTACGCGGTACAACCAGTCAGATAGCATGATGATGCCCCCTCCACACTGCACAATGACAACAACAGCCAGCTCCCGCAGGCTTCTCAACTGACCATCGTAACCCAGCCTATGAACTAGACAGTAGTCTATATAAGACAAGGCACGGCGGCCAAACAATGAATTAAACATTACTCACCTAATAACGCAGCCAGAGTTTATAGCCGATTCCCAATCGAGAGTGCGCGTGTTAATCCAAAAGTTAATCCATAAGTGTACAGCGTCATTGTTTACAAGACTTTTAGCAAGTCGCGCGTACAGTAGCTGTGTCACTAGTAGCTAGCAGCCAGCGGACTTCCTCTTCCTCTTCCTTTTCAAAATAAAAGATTCATACTAGAGTATAACTAGACACTAGCTAGACAGTAGGTTTACTTTTATTTCTTAGGCGGACTTACAGGATGTGCAGACAGAAAATGTAAACTACGCACATCACTCGCAGAAGGATGAAGCCACAACGTGCAGTCGGCTTATTCTACACTAACAGAAGGAGGAAAATTTAGGCTACAACACCGGCAATCTCAAGAAAATGAATTGCGACGAACTATAGTAACGAGTTACTTTTTTGGAAATGTAACTAAGTAACTAACTACTAAATTGCAAAAATAACTCGTTAGGTTTACTCCGTTACTAATAAAACTAATCTGATTACGTAACGGCGTTATCAATAACGCCGTTATCCCCATCACTGATCGAGACTAGTAAGTAACTTTGAAACCTGGTCACAAGTCGTTACCGGGTTTCAAAGTTACTTACAAGTCTTGATCATAAGCAACTTTGGGTCGCGGCTAGTAAGAGCCTGGTTCCAACTAGTAAGAAACTAGCCGCGACCAGGTTGCAACATGGCCATTGGTCACTATTGGATCTCACTGTCTCTTCTATTACTCACTCCGTGGAATTCAGACCGCAAAACCTGTTCTAAATAGATTTCCAGGGTTAGAAAACAGGGTGCGAGGTGGGTATAACTCGTTTCTTGTGAATTTGGGAAGAAAAAAGTTTGAAAATCAATAACTCCTCAATAACTCATAGAACAGGGGATATGAAGAAGGTGGTGCAATGGCCTAAAACACCATATCTAGATTTTGTGGAAAAATGCAACGTCTTATTCGGCCATGTAGAATCGCAATGTTTCCATATACTACTGAAACTGGGAATGAATGTTATGGCATTTTATATTTGTTAAAGGTTTTCATAATCTATACTGGTATGTTTGGTTCCCTGGCAAAAAAGCTAAAACTGCATCTGAAATGAATATCAAATGTCTAAATACTGAATCAAGTAATGTAATAACTCTCTGCAGGTGTTCACATGAGTGAGAGTAGATGATACACTCACAACAAAAGTTGTTTTTTTTTTGTGTGTCTGAAATATCCTTTTTAAATTTTAACTGTAATAGCTTTATATTGTATATACAGTATAGTACATGTAATATTGTGAACTTGTACTGTAAACGTGATCAGCCCTTCTTTGTCTGTAAAACAACAACTAGAATCATCCGATACTGACGGGTTTTCCGATTAATGGCCCATCACTCCTAAACAAATAAGAAATCCAAGTCTGTTGGTTGATATTTTTGTCTACATTTTGTGAAACAGTTATTCACATTTCATGAAAACAGTTTCGGAAAACAGGCTCAGCGGGTTAACGTAGGGAAAAAAAAAAAAAAACAGTCACCCGGCCGAGTCGACAGAATCTGACGTGAGTACCATGACCACTAATCACTCTGACAGGGGCTGCAGGCCCCCTGATGCATCGCCGTCAGGGCCTGGGAGCGGATTGTACCCGCGTTGTTGTGGTGTGGACTCCGTCAGAACAGAGCAGGGGTTTTCAACCTTTTGAGCCACGGACCACCATTTGACCACCATTTGAGGACATTTTAGCCCCCACAGACCCCACAACTAAAGATTCCTTTTGCTTTTTTCCCCATCTTCTAGTTGTGTAGACTTGATGATGAATATTTTGGACCAAATATTTTGAACCAAATAGACCCTTGCGGGTCCATTTGGTTTCATTTTTACGCTCTCAAGAGTTACATCTGGTTAACCAACTTAGCTGGGGACCACCTGGAACCCTCCCAGGGACCACTGGTGGTCCCCGGACCACCTGTTGAAAACCACTGGTACAGAGGAAGGTACAGTAGTAACCTTGTAAAAAAAAAAAAAAAAAAAAAAAAAAAGGCACAAAAAAAGCACTGCTCATGGTGAAGAATGTTTGCATGAGGAAATGGCCCGGAGGAAATGACTTGTTCTCCTGCCAAAGCAAGCGTAGAACTTTTGACAGTTTGCACCACATTCATCAAATATGGAAGCCATGAACTGTAGAGAGAGAGAGAGAGAGAGAGAGAGAGAGAGAGGGCAGGAGGGAAGGGGGGGGGAACACCAGCAGCTGGCATTTGCCATCATGCTTGTATATCCTCGGGCATGGCTGCTTCGATGGCTCTGGACCTCCATAATAATCAGCTGAATTAGTTTCTTCAGAATGCTATTTGTTTTTTCTCGTGCACTGCACATATCGGGTGCCTATATTTGGTCCGGTCAGTCAGGGGCGGATCTATTATTGATTTGGTACTCTAAATATCAATATCGTATCGCCAGTAAGTGAATCGTCCCAATGTCTACTAGATGGATTTCTATACACAAAAGCAGAAAATGTCATTGTTATGACCTTTGTTTGCCTATTCCGCCTATTTACATTTTTTTTTTACCATTGCTCTCACATCCCCCTGTACCCCGAAAACAAGCTAATCTAACGCAAATGTTTTCAGGTTTAAATAAATAAGTGTGTTTCAAAAAAGTCTCAAAAGAGCCTAATGGTTTATTGATGTCTCTCTCTTTCCCCCCCCCCCCCCTCTCTCTCTCTCTCTCTCTCCCTCCCTCTCTCCCTCTCTCAAGTTTTTGACCCTGACATTCTCCCCTCTGCGGGGAGAAAATGTCAGTTGTAGTTTCGTGTTAGTCGAGTTTTCTTTTTGCTGAATTCTCCATGCCTACTCAAGCTGCCACATACAGTACGGTAGCCCAGATGATCACTATACTATGGGTGCGGATCAACTGGCCACTGGCATTCATGTCTTCTTCGATGTGATTTAGAATCCGCCCCTGTCTCCCCTACCTTTTCTTCTCTGCGTGTTGTTTCCTTTCCGACAACTACAAACTTTGAAAAGAATCCACAGTAAGCACAAAGGTTACAACATGGCAGCTTTGGAATGATGGATATAGCACAGACTAGAGAAAGTGCCCTTCTGGGCACAGGCCTCCATCAGGTCAGGTTGTGCCCTCTTGGTGGTGCTATAAGCCAATTTGAGAAATTGGGAATTCCACTTATTTTCAATATTTTACTTATGTCATTATTATGTCATTAATATACCTTAGAGATGTTGTGTGGACATGTTAAAAAAAAAAAAAAGTTCCCCCATTCTGTGTTCCCTAGGAATGGAGGTCTGAAAAAAGTCATTAACATCTTGATGATGACATCAAGATGTATTTCATCATTTTAATGAGTTTCCTTTTTACTGAGTGTACAAATGGAACCACGCGAATGAAAATGTGTGGAATTCCCCTTTAAGAGGCGTCCCGGTCCCCCCACTTCTAAAAGTCCCACTACAACACTGGTTGGTGAAACATACTCCATGACCGAGGAGCCCGGAGGATTCCAACCATGCATTGCGTCCCTCTATAGACTCCTAATCTAGTCATGCATTTATAGTACAATCACGTTCTTGCCTTGCTTAACGCATTGTGTCCTGACCCTCGATTCGAGTTTCTGACACCAGATTATACAGTAGTTCCTGACACCAGATTATTGCTGCAGCAACATTCTAGCTTTTGACGCTAGATTCTACAGTAGTTTCCGACACTAGATTCTAGTTATTGACACTAAAGTATAGTTTCTGATGCTAGGATCTCCTTTTTGACACTAGAATCTACTTTCTGACGCTAGAATCGAGTTTTTGACACTAGATTATATCGTTTTTGACACTAGATTCTAGTTTTTCTGAAAAATCTGTGCTCCTGTGTCAGGGATGCTAACCTATTTCAAGCCAAGGACCACGAGAATTATCCATATTTGGCTGCAGATCCCCATCTGTGAACGGGGAAAAAGATGTTGTTCTAGAGATACCACAGAAGCAAAAAAATTGAGCTAAAAATGTTTGCTTCGAGAATAACATATTCAGAGATTTGCAGCACATTTTCACATTTTTTCAAAATAGCAGAACAACAAGCTCATGTCGCGCCACTCGGTGGCGCGACATGAGCTTGTTCATCTGCTATTTTTCAACAGATAAAACACCAAAACGCGTTTAGGACAATCACGTTCTTGCCTTGCTTAACTAGCACACTCCTGGATTAGTTGCAATTTCCCCTTGAGCCAGCAAGAAAGTGTTGAGAGCAGGTGAGGAGGAGGAGCGTTGGCCCCGAGGATGATTTCAGTCACGCTTTGCATATTATACTTAGCTGTCTAATTCCGAGGTGTGTTACCAATTTCACTGTCTAGTGACCTGCCTGCAACCCCATTTGGCGGCGCTCGAACTGTCGGGAACAAATATCAGGGAACACAGAAGACGGCGTTGCTTTGTTAAGGTGAAAAAGTAAAGTTGCTAGCCCCGACGATCATTAACCGTAATAATCATTTAAAGAAGAATAACATAAGATTCAATGTTTCAAGATAGATAGATAGATAGATAGATAGATAGATAGATAGATAGATAGATAGATAGATAGATAGATAGATAGATAGATAGATAGATAGATAGATAGATATTTTTTTTTCTTTTTTGGTGCTCCCACGTAGTCTTGGGCGGTATTGATTTTTTAATATCGGTATTGATAATGTCTTAATTAGCTCGATATTACCAGTATTGACGGCAATCAGAGTTGGAACGCTCCACCAGTCACCTAGTTCTCAGAATTGCGACTTTGAGGGGTCAGAAACTGAGCGCTCTGCTGTTAAAGCAGCCTAAATAGGGAAAAACTGGAGTTGGAAATACATTGTTTCCAAAAAGCCTAGCCCAAATAAGGGCTAGTTTAGGCATGTGTGTAACATGAAAATTGTTTGTATAGTTACAATTAAGGCTCATTGCTCATATTTTAATAGAATACAGTATAATGTCGGTATTTGACGATATTCGGTATTCGACATTTTTCACAGACCCAACGATATTACTCGGTATTGATTTCCAATATCGCGATAAACGGTAATACCGGTATATTGCCCAAGACTACGGTGTGTTTTCTATCCCCACAAATTATCTAGTTTGAACAATCTGTCACTGTCACGCACACAGACATGCACGCGCAGGCATACGCAGACGCATGCCTCTGTGCGTCTGCGTGCGTGTCTGAGTGGCGGATGTACCCAGGGAATTAAGATTACCCCAACAAGCACTAGAAGAAATACTCCGTCGACAGAGGGAAGGCGCCCAGTTGACCAAACGGAGGAAGGCATTAGTCAAGATGGCAACCGCCGAGGCGGTAGCCGCTGCACAGGCCGGAGACGTTTTATAGAAAGAAAAAAAAAAAGAAAAAACCATAGCCACATTGATAATGATCATAATAATGCAATTGATAATCATCACAATAATGCAATCCGTTTGTAAATCAGTCAAGTTTTGAGCGAGTTATAGCTGATTTTGTTTGGGCTGCCATAGAGCATACTGTATTTCGAGATAGAGATAGAGATAGAGAGAGAGAGAGAGAGAGAGAGAGAGAGACAGACACTTAGGCGCAATATTGTTGAGGACACTCAACAGATTTTTCCCCCTGCATATCAATCAACGAGTGAACAGAGGTCGACCGTGTACAGTGCAAGTATAAACCCAAGGTCTCGTAGTTATACAGCCTCTGTGGTCCTCCTGAGCACTATGTAAGTTGCTTTGAAAAAAGGTACATATAAGTGCAATCGCTCTCAAGGCTGTCAGATGCACACGAGGCCTTTGTCCTTTTTACACAGAAACGACCTGAACCACGTCGATAATGACACGGAACTTCTCGCCAGGGGCGGATTTAGGCCCTAAATACCCAGTCTGCCCCCCCCCCCCCCCCCCCCCCCCCCCAACACGATGCCATGCAAAACAACCCAAGATATTTCAAATTAAAGGGCTCATATTTAAAATGATTTGAAACACTACTACACTCTAAAAGTTGACATGCTGATTGATGCTGCTCAGTCAAAATTACAGAGTTAACCTTATTCAGTTTTTATCAGAATGTTGGCATTAATCATGTGAACTACATTAATAGTACTTTTGGTCCAAAAAGATGACTAACATAATATGTCTGAGTTGGTTTGTTTAGAAAAAATAAGTTCCAAACATTAAAACCCAGTAAAAGTGTGTTACTAGTACATTGGGTCGAACTAGTTGTATTAATCCAGAAAAATAGCGTTTGTCTAACAGCCACGCATGCGCAGACATGTCCTGGGAGGGGCTTCTATTCAAACTGGACGTCACTGCATTTCAGTTAGAGGAAGAGAAAGCACAGCACTGAGAGAGACAGAGGAATGGAGGCAAACTGTTTGTTAGGATTGTTTTAACCGTCTATTTTGGTGAGTACACATTTTATTCTGAATTTCATGCAGTGGGTATTATCTGCTCGCATTCTGTCACGTTTGACAAGTCCTAAAAGTGCGCATTTTTGAAAGACTTTGAGTTAGTTGTTTTGGTATAATTTAACAACTTTAACAGATTCACTGAAGGGTAATTTACGGAGCCCTCGAGGTGCCAAGCAGAAATATATATTTTAAAAGCTTTGTTAAAACGTCCAAAGCTTTATAAAATCGTCTAATCTAATCTTTATTCAAAAATCGCTATTTCATTTTTTTTTTTACCAATGCGAGTGTGCTGCTGCTGCACTGGGAGTGACTCGCGTTGTTCCTGGCGAAAAATATATTTTTTTGACTTCCCAGAGCTCGCGGCTACCAGGGAGGAGAGCTCCGACCTGCCCGACCGAAGAGCTCTCTTGGTCGGGTAGAGTCGGCCGCTCGCTCCCTTGCTCGGTGCGAGCTCCGGAGGTCCGAAAAAATGAAAATGTTTACAAGTCCAGCTCCAGCTTCGAGGGTCCCCGAGCAGCCCCCTGCCCCCGGGAACCCTTTACACCCAAGGATGAGTCAAAAAGCTAGTTAGCTAGCCAGCATTGGTTAGTGGGAGGCAGTTACCACGTCGTAGACGTGTAGGGATGTGACGTAGCCGAATCCTCCTTCAGAATCTCTACCGTCCATCCGCCGTCTATATAGTATATACACAAAGTGATTTAACGCTAAATATAGCGTTCGAACGCTTTTAAAATATATATTTTTGCTTGGCACCTCCAGGGCACCGTAGTAAATACATGCTTAAAAAATAAAAAACGTTTAGTGTGTAGTTCAGGCATGTATGTGTCTGTTAAAGTACAAGGAATGCAGGGGCGTTTTTCCCCCTTTTCCCCCCCTCTTCCCATGTGGAGGGAGAAAAAAGGGAGGGGAAAGCTGATTTGATAGACCTTATAAATTGGTACGTTTTGGCAAAGACACTTGGTGTAGAGCAGTGTTTTTCAACCAGTGGTCCAGGGACCACCAGTGGTCCTTGAGAGGGTCCCAGGTGGTCCCCACCTAAATGATGGAAAGTTGGTTAACCATATTTAACTCTTGAGAGTGTAACAATGAAACCAAATGGACCCTTGTGGGTCCATTTGGTTTCATGTTTACGCTCACAAGCTCACGCTCTACAAGTTCACAACGTGTCATGTTGTGACGCTTGTGAGCTTGTAGATCTGCTATTTTGACATTTTTGAATAGTTACAATATCCATGTAATGTAGGTACTGTATATTGGCTATATTAACTATTATTTTTTTTTTCCTTTTCAACATATTACCATCGTGGAGGACTTTCCTAAAAATCCATGTTCCTGGGCAGACTGCAGAGTAATGGGTAAGCACTTTGACTCTTCACTTAAAGATGGAGTGCCATGATTTTTTTCTACCCTAAAACATGATCATCAGGTATTAATGTTATATGAAAAGTAAGATTTTTTTTTCCCCAAAAAGTGCACAGTGTTCATTAAGTATGCCTGGTGGGTGGTAAAACATGAAGCCAACTATATAATATGGCGTATAATATGATGGTGGAATCCCCAGATCTGCTTCAAATAACTTTACTGACACTGTCACTCAGTTGGTGTCCTACACCAGGTAAAAACGTCATTGTACCATAGGAAGACCACCTTGAAGTACTACAGATGTGTTACTGTATATAATATATTACCGTATATTGACATACCACATGCGGTTTGGTTAAAATATTTTTTAAATCAAGTAATTTCCAGACTTTTCCGAAATGACTTGTATAAGATGATTATGCTGCAGACAAAGCCAACTCGGGTTGTGACAAATCTTGACAACACAGACAATATTTTGAAATAATTAGCAAGACGATAAAACAGCAGGCTACAACACTTAAGTTTTTCTTCTTTCAAATTATTTGATTGGTCCAAAACATTGTTTTTGTTATCACGATTTGTGACAACTATTAATGAATCCCTTCATATGTCTCCCTACCTCCCCCTTTCCATCCATCACCACCAGATGCATATCCGGCGTGCACTACAACTTGTCCCCCCCAAGGCCCTCTTTCGGCCCAACGAGACCAACCCTCCTGTGACCATACAGGGCATCTTTACATCGGCATGAGTGGCTACCTCCCCTTGTTCACTGGCATAGGTGAGACTACTCAATCTGTAGTTAGTGTTGATTCTGACAGCACATTTTGAGTTAGTTTTAGTCATAATATTTTGAATATCATGATGTTTTGTTGACTATGTACAGTGGATTTAAAGGACATAATGACTGATTTTACACTTGGCCGAATGTGAGTTGGTATAGATTAAAATACAACTCAATAAAGTACAAATAAAGTGGGACATTTGCCCAAAATTGCAGATGTACAAGTCCACAGATCCGTTCAATTCTTTTGCAAGGCGGCGTGAGCTTGCAGATCAGCTAAAATAATACTGTTAATAGTATGGATGGCATCTCTCTGCAGGAATAAAGGACACATCCTTTGAAAACAGAGCTGCTACACCACAACCTCATCCATCTCCTGATTGGAGCCATGAGCCTGCATCAACACAGGTATTTACCTAACTTTACTGGTTCACTCTGTGTCTGTAGTGCAGGGGTTTTCAAACTTTGTTTCACTCAAGGCACGCCTGTAAATATTCTTTTCATTTACGGCACCCCAGAATTACACTGCTAATTCTTGGACTCATATCATATTACTCTATGAAAAAAATCACATCTTTGCACCTGAGGTATAGCATGTTACTGATAACTGTCCATCGGTTTCCATTCAGTACTGACTGAAAATTTTAACTTTATATTTGAACCTTAGCATCCTTATTCTGGGGAAAACATTCATCAAAAATGGAAACAAGCATAACATTGTGGTTCACTTGTGTTTCTTTGCAGGCTACAGGATACAGCGGAGGACCTGGCGGAAGTCATGGTTGGTGTGCTGACCGGAGCCACTGTCCAGCTACAGCCCGTCGCTACTACTGTGGAGCAGCAGGTAGTCATGATGTGCGATACTTGCCTTGAGCAAAAATTCAAAGTCTGAAAAAAACGCAAGCCTAACCCATTTTGTCCTGAATAGATTCTAGTTTCGGACCATAGATTTTACTTTCAGCTGCTGGTACTTTCTGGTTCTAGATTTTATTTTGAGACTAGATTCTAGTTCCTGGTGCTAGATTCTAGTTTCTGGCACTGGATTCTTCTCTCTGGCACTAGAATGTAGTTTCTGACACTAGATTCTAGTTCCTGGTGTTAGATTCTAGTTTCTGATTCCATTTTCTGACACTGGATTAATGTTTGCTTCCGAAATATTATATTCAAAGATTTGAGCCACATTTGCACAATTTTTAGCGGAGGCCATTGTTATTGTTTTACTGAACATTATTTTCTGTTTACTTATCAGCTGGTAATGGGGAAAAAAGAATATAGTACCTCAATGTGACTTTATTTTGTTGTTGTTGTTGTTGTTGTTTTATTTACAATGTGCACTTAGTTGTTTTGCAGTACGACACTGAACCTTTTTTTTGTCTGTAGTTTAATCTGTCTGGTAACATTACTATATTGTACAGTAAACATCTTCCTGTTAACATTACTATCTTGTAGAGTAAACATCTGACTGTACACATTTAGTATCTTGTACAGTAAGTACAGTTGAAATGTTTGTTAATGCATTATTGTATTGTTTTATTGTTTTGCACGCATGACAAATAAATTGTATTTTGAAATCACATATTGATTGTGTAGCGTGCTCATTAGAAATAACCAAGTTCTGCTTACTCAGAATAAACAGATTGTATAGTGTGAACATTGAAATTACCACATTCTGCTTACTCAGAATAAACGGGTTGTATAGTGTGAACATTTGAAATTACCACATTCTGCTTACTCAGAATAAACGGGTTGTGTAGTGTGAACATTTGAAATTACCACATTCTACTTACTCAGAATAAACGGTTGTGTAGTGTGAACATTTGAAACTACCACATTCTGCTTACTCAGAATAAACAGGTTGTAGTGAACATTTGAAATTACCACATTCTGCTTACTCAGAATAAATGGGTTGTGTAGTGCAGATTCAAAATAATCAAATACTGCTTATTCAGAATTATTAAGATACTCGTACTGCTTACTCAGAATGAACAAGTTACTTTCACTCACTAACTCCAGGTTAGAGTTTACGTAGTTTTTCTGAGGTAATTAGTTAGTTTAGCTTTTCTAAATAAAGTCAACGTGTTAGAATTAAGAGTGTACTACAGCTACTAACTAGACAGCTGTGGCACCACTAAACAGAAAACTCTCTGAGTCAGACCTTTAGCTTTATGCATGCTGCGTGTCTGTTGCAACTTCAACAACAACTGATGTTATTATTGATGCTTCATTTGACTAATAAAAGTTCTGTAACAGAAACTGGTATGGGAGCGACTTCATCGCCCGTGGCGCGAAGCGTCACGGGCGATGAAGCCGCCCCCATAACATTTTCTCTTGCCCCTCCAACATGTCCCCCCCCCCCCCCCCCCCAAATGTGACATGTTACATCCGCCCCTGTCGCCTGCACAAGCACTCGGCTCTGACAAACGCAACCGGACACGTTTAGTTCCTCTGGAGCTGTGGCTGCTAGCTGCTATATCGCCGTTGTTCAAACATGATTACTAAATTGTATATGGCCACAGACACCCGTTTGAGGTCCCTCTCTCTTTATTTTCTCCCCATCACGTCAGTAGTGTGTTGACGCTCACACTTTTCCCTTTATTCACTTCATTCGGCTGTCGGCGTGGCGTGCGGTTTATGGCCGAACTACTGCAGTGACGCCCCGAAACGAACAGAACTACTTACTGTTAGGGGTGGGACTCGATTAAATTTTTTGATCTAATTAATTTGAAGCTTTGTAATTAATTAATCTCAATTAATCACATACCAATATTTGACCCAAGAAGCATTTTTTTGTCAATTAAAACAGGCTGGTGTAGCATGTGAGAGTTTTTCTAAATCAAAGCGACAATGCAAGTTGGTTAACCAGATCAAAATTTGGTTAACTGGATCAAAAGTTGGTTAACCAGATGTAACTCTTTGAGAGCGTAAACATGAAACCAAATGGACCCGCAAGGGTCCATTTGGTTTCATGTTTACGCTCTCAAGAGTTAAAATATTCATCATCTGGATTAGTCCAAGTCTACACAACTAGAGAATGTAGAAGATTAATGGTCATTTTGATCTGTATGTTTGACTGTGACATTGTTTCTGAAAGCCAGCCTGGAATTGTGGACAAAAGCAAAAGAAATCTTTAGTTTTGGGGTTTGTGTGGCGATTAAAATGAGTTAGTTTTGTTAATTGCGTTATTGTTTCTGTGATTAATTAATCTCAATTAATCAGTTAAAGTCCCAGCCCTACTTACTGTATATTGGAGTGTTATTATAGAGTGACTACTCTGGCAGTGTCAGCTGCGCACGCTCTTCACGACATGTTTAGCACAAGTGGAGCATAACATATAGCATACCTGGGCATTATGCGTCCCGGGGGCCAAATGTGGCCCTTTGGCTGACTCTGACTGGCCCGTGAGAGGGTTTTAAACCCGTGTTCCGGGGACCACCTGTGGTCCTTAAGCGGTCCCAGTTAAATATGCAAAGTTGATTAACCAGATGGGTCCATTTGGTTTCATTTTTACGCTCAAGAGTTAAAATATTCATCATGCGAATTAGCCCAGATATGCACAACTAGAGAAGATGTAGAAGATTAATAGTCATTTTGATCTGTATGTTTTACTGTTTTGTTTCCCAAATCCAGCCTGAAATTGTGGACAAAAGCAAAACATATCTTCAGTTTTGGGGTCTTTGGGGCTAAAATGTCATCAAATGGTGGTCCTCTGTCGCTCAAATTCTGAATAAATAGGTGTCAAAATGGTTGGTCTTACGCTTACTTATATCTTGAAATTAAATGAAAATTATGCAGACTTTAGTTCAGCCTTTAGTCTTGGCACAATGTTTTATGTATCTCATTTGGCCCTTTGAGAAAAATAATTGCCCGCCTCTAACATATAGAGACGTACTGTATATTCCCTATATCGTAGAGGCGTTATTATTAGTTTGCCCTGGACATATATATAGTTTCTCTCTTTCTCTGGTGCCGTCCTTGCGTCTCTGCTGATGTCTCTGTGCTGTGTGTGTGTGTCCGTGCATGAGTGCGTGTGTTGTTCATTATGTTGTCGTGACGTGAAAACCAATTCTGTGAATGGCTGGGGGAAGAGGGGGGGGCAGCCACGCAGGAGCAGTGTTGCCAACTTGGCGCATTTGTCACTATATTTAGCTTTTTTTCAGACCCCCCTAGTGCCAAAATTAGTGAAAAACTCCTGGCGGAAAATTTTTTACTGGTGAGTTGGGGGGGAAATTGATTACCAGGCGCAGGAGATAAAACCCTCATTTTTCACCATTTTTCCTCCTATGATAGTGTTTTTTTGACCTGTGGTCCCCAGGCTAAATGATGGACAGCTGGTTAACCAGATGTAACTCTTTGAGAGCGTAAAAATGAAACCAAATGGACCCTTGCGGGTCCATTTGGTTTCCTTTTTACACCCTCAAGAGTTAAAATATCCATCACTGTGAATTAGCCCAACACAACTAGAGAATGTAGATTAGAAGATTAATGGTCATTTTGATCTGTATGTTCCAGGCGAGCATCTAGCACATTCTAGTGCATTTTAGAAGTGCCACTAGTGCATTTTGGATTTTGGCAGTTGGCAACACTGCGCAGCAGCAGCAGCAGCAGCAGCAGCAGCAGCAGCAGACACCTCCTGGCAGACACGTTTGGCACTAGACCGTGAAAAGACTCCATCCACTCCAGACACCGCGGGACACGGAGAGAATAGATGGTGTATATTCTTTCTGCCTGACACACTGTCTTGACGGCCCTGAGCAGCCTATAGGCTAGTCGGGAGGTTGTCGGGGGGGGGGGGGGGGGGGGGGGGGGGCCAAGTGAAGTAAGGCCAAGTAAGTTGCCTTACTACTTACTACCTACTTTTTTTATTTTTTGCCTATAGTAAATCCCTGCTCCTGGTTTTTTAAATTACACCTCGACCCAGGGGAGTTTTTGCCATCAGGCAGACAAGGCAGTTGCTTGGGCCGCCATGGGGGGGGGCCCAGGCAACTAGTAAAAAACAGGGGCATGCGGACATCCGAATTCAGCGCTGGCGCTGGACTAAAGAAACATAATCAAAAATAATAAAGGAAGTCCGCACACAGCTATGCTCCACGGTGTTTATTGAAATGAAACACCCGAAAATGTCACGCGACGTTTCGGGCCATGTTCGGCCTTCATCAGGGCCCAGGCAACTGCCTATATTAACTAGAATTGAAGATTTAAAACACATACTGTATAATATGTTCTTGAGTTTAAAAAATAGTTCATCATTTCATCCCTTGGGGGGTGCCATTTTACTGGAGCGTCACTGGAGCCCCCCCCTCTCGCCGAATGGACCCGTAAGAGTCCATTTTGTGTGTGTGTGTGGGGGGGGGGCTCCAAACTGCTTAGAAACGCCACTGCCTCAACCATAATAACAATGAAGAAGTCTTGCTCTGGGCTCTGTCTCGGCTCTGACACTAGTGGGGCTCTTCTCAACGTGCTATCCGTGCTAACCCGTGCAATGGGTTGATGCGCGAACCGACTGAACTGACGCAGGGCTTGACACTAACACTTGCCCGCTTGCCCGGGGCAAGTAGAAAAAAATGGTGGGGCAAGTGAAGACTGCTACCTGGTTGCCCGATCGGGCAAGTGTGCAACTTAGTCCACTATAACACAACACAAGATAAATTTGTCTTGAAGGCAGTCATTGCACTCTGCCTCTGTGTCTTTCCCTGCTTTCTAGATATCTCTACCCATCTCTCTCCCAGGTTCATTTGGTTCCAAACTATCATTTTGCTGGGGTCAGGGACCACTGAGTCTGTGACCACCACTAGCGTCATTTATAATGGGTGCGTGGGTGCGTGGCACCCATGGGCCCCATTGCCACTCTAGGGTGGCCCTGAGCCCCAAACAGACTTTTTTCCTTCTCCTTTTATTAAAATATATCTTGTCGCGTGGGGCCCACGCGAGCAGCATACGGGAGATGAGCTAATGTCACTTTACTTTCATCTAAAAAACAGCAACCTTATTACAGTCATGCAGACGTACAAAGATGGCTAGTGTCAAAGCTGCGACATTGAGTTGTCAGAAACTAAGCGCTCGAGAGCTGTTTGTGCAGCATGTTGGTCCCTATTTATTGTCCCGATCCTCAATAGAAGTCCATGTAGAATGGCCGCCCTTGGACTGGCCACTTAAAGAGAACGGAGTTGTCGCTGCTGCTCCACTCTGTGCTTACCTTTTGAAAGTCCCCCGAGATTTTTTTGAGAATCTAAAAACTCTCAGGCCATTCTCACCCGATTTCAATAATTCCAAGTGTGGTCCAAGTATATCCAAGTATATTTTCAGTTGCTATATAGGTCATGCGTTTATAGTATGCATTTATCACACAAAAGGAGAGGGGAAATTTCTCCATGCACTGTCTCTGTGCCCCGTGCCTGCATATCGGGGATTCCCCGTTCTTATAATATGGAATACGACACAGCTGTGTATATGGAGCTAATTACATGATCTCAGTCTGTTTGCACAGTATAATCTATTTTACTCTAGGCCTATATATAATCAATTATATTTATGAAATATAATCTTAATATAATCAAGAGCTATTTATAAGTCCTCAATATAAAATCACAAAGAGCTTAATATGCTTATCTTATGTGTTTATCATATATTTTAATTTAGCTTTAAAACATAGGTGACAGGAACTGTAACCAAATAACAATCCTACTGACTCTACTGATTAAAAAACAGCCACTGCAAGTGCAAACATATAATCTATGGTAGGATATGTTAATCACTTATCATGTGTGGCATAGCCCTAAATGTTAATATATTTTAGTTTTTTCTAGGGTGGGATGTCTGTATTCATCTATCAAAATACATTTATCTAAATACATCCATTCATCTTCACCTGCTTATCCATAGCATGGTTGGCTGATTGGTAGACTCTTGTTATAATTTTCTGGCTATTAGTATTCAACCTTATAATGTAATGTTGCTTGTTGATTTTTATTAGTCAAGGTGGGATAGGACGAGAATATAGGCCGTAAAAGAGAGCCTTCCCAAACGATCCAAATTATCTGACAAACACCTCTGCACGCGCATGTGTGAGCGCACGCTGAGAGGGCCCTTTTGATATCGGCACCCATGGCTGATGAACGCTAATGTCGCCACTGGTGACCACTATGGGCTAATTAAGATGATGAATTTTAACTCTTGAGAGTGTGAAAATGAAACCAAATGGACCCGCAAGGGTCCATTTGGTTTCATTTTTACGTTCTCAAGAGTTACATCTGGTTAACCAACTTAGCTGGTGACCACTGGAACCCTCTCATAGAAAGCACCCAAGTAGGAAGTAAACTTAAATGCAAAATTTACAATATATTTTTGGGGGGCAAGTGACCATGACCTGAGGGCAAGTAGAACCTGACTTTCACTTGCCCGATGGGCAAGTGCCCCTGAGACCTTAGTGTCAACCCCTGTGACTTAAGTAATCGAAAGCCAGGTGTGCGGCTGCCGTCGAGGTTCATTCGGGTCACGGCCAGACTTGTGGTTTCCGGACAACTGCCCGACGCCAACACCAGCTACGGTACTCCCTTGGGTTGGTGGGCAGGTGCATACGTGCGCCGAATTGGAAGCCAACGCTCTGACGGACTGCACTCGAGAATGACAAACGTTAAGTACATATACAATACATGCCGAGCTTTCGTTGTGTAAGATAAGGGTTAACACACGGTATCACACATATTGGTCTCGAACAGCATTGCATTCAAAAAAAAAGAAGAAAAAAAAACACAGTTTGCTGCAGGTGCTGCATTTTTCGTGCTTAGCAGTTCACTGGCGACTGCCTGCCCGGCCGCCGGTATATATATATATACAAAGAAGAAGAAGACGAAAGCCCCGGCCATAAATTATTGGGTGACAAGGAATCAGTAAATAAATCACCTCGGGGGGTGGCCTGCACTCACAGGGCATTATTCATTCCGTCTGTGTTGCTCAAGGTGCATGGGAGCTTTTAAAGCCAGTGTGCAATGCGGACGCTGGTCCTGGTTATTTGGACCTCGCTCTGTGCCTCGGCTACATAGGCCTCAACACCGCAAGCCATGTTTGTTTTCAGCTACGCGGTATAAAAACCCGGGAGTTGTTGAACTCGGAAAAACGTACAAAACGGAACAAAATGGACCTGGCAAGTTGGTTCACGAGGGGTGTGTGTGTGTGTGTGTGATTTATTTATAAATAAGGTGACGTTTCGGGCCCGAAACGTCACCTTATTTATAAATAAATCCACATTCGGGAGCATCAAATGGTGTGCAGATTTTATTTTGTTTGCTGATTCTTTTTGTTAACACAAAAACCCTTTATCATGGGCGTCCCTGCATGGCACAAAACGTTGTCAGAACATTGTCCACGGCCAGCTATAGATATACATCAAACCAGCAGTCCTTGACAACAAAGATCAAAGTTTGAGAACAACCGCTTCAAGAGTTAATTTGGTTCCCAACGATGAATCACTTGAAGTAGTCACAGGGACCTGATACTGGGGGGTCCATGGACTCCACTAGTCTTGGGCGGTATTGATTTTTTAATATCGGTATAACGTGTTAATAAGCTTGATATTCGATATTACCGGTATTGGCCACTAGATGGCGTGCGATCAGAGTTGGACACGTTCCACCAGTCACCTAGTTCTCAGAATTGATCCCACAGATCCCAAAACTTAAGGATTTATTTTTGCTTCTGTCCATGACCATTAATCTTCTAGTTGTGTAGACTTGGGGCTAATTCACATGATGAATATTTTAACTCTTGAGAGTGTAAAAATGAAACCAAATGGACCCGCAAGGGTCCATTTGGTTTCATTTTTACATTCTCAAGAGTTACATCTGGTTAAACAACTTAGCTGGGGACCACCTGGAATCCTCTCAAGGACTACTGGTGGTCCCCGGACCACTGGTTGAAAACCACTGGAATACAGTATAATGTCTGTACTTGACGGTATTCGATATTTTTTATAGACCCAACGATATTACTCGGTATTGATTTCCAATATCGCGATAAACGGTAATACCGGTATATTGCCCAAGACTAGACTCCACACTTGGGGAACCAATCGGTGATCTAATTCAGCATACTGTAGATTTTGGCTAAGCCAAACCCTGTGATCGCATGAAAGCACGCTGCAAATGAGTGCATTCCTACCCCAGTCTGACACGATGTCGAAATAAAACCAGAAATAATCCGCGGAAATTATTATTTTTTCCCTCACCCCTGCATCAGGGGCAGATCTAGGCATGGGCATGGGGGGGGGGGCAATGCCCCCCTAAATGCCCTGACTGCCCCACCAAACATGATGGCATGCAAAACAATCCATGATACCCAAGAAATTAAAGTCCTTATATTTAAAATGATGTGAAACACCACTACTGCTACTAACTAACTACAGTTGTGTCACCACTAAACCAACAGCATTTCATCATTGAAAACAGAAAACTCTCTGAGTCAGACCTTTAGCTTTATGCATGCTGCAACTTCAACAACAACTGATGTTATTATTGATGCTTTACTTGACTAATAAAAGTCCTGTAAATGAAAATTATATGGGGGCGACTTCATCCGCCACTGCCCTCTCTCTCTCTGTCTGTCTCTCTCTCTGTCTCTCTCTCTCTCTCTGTCTCCCTCTCTGTCTCCCTCTCCCACTCCCTCTCCCTCTCTCTCACACACACACACAGTGCAGAGGAATCGGACGCGAGCGGCAAGACAAACAGACTCATGAAAGCCGATGTCAAGGCCGCGAACTCCTTTGCCGGGGGAACAAGCTTTTCTCACGCGGAATGACTAATGGGCGTACGAACCCGACTGCCCATACATGCATGCACTCCTGCACCCGTGCGTGCACGCTTGTCCACGTACGCACACGTATACGCGCCTGTACACTATACAGGCGCTCCGCGGCCTCGGATGATGAATGGCGTAACACGGCGAGCGCGTCACTCGCCGCACAAAGCAGCTGCGATTAAAGTGAAAAAAAGAAAACGATCGGAGCAGACAACCTTGTCCTCGTTGTTACAGGTGAGATCGGTGGCATTATCTGGCATGTTATTACAGTATAGCACTCCCGCATTGATATTACGAGTGTGTGGGGGAGACGGTCTCTCCATTCACTCCGGTTGACACTCCAGTTGCACGGGTGCCGGCTCAGTTTTTTTTTTAAATATATAGTGGTCCAATAATCTTGTAGTATGTGGTTTGATGTGATGTGTGAAAAAAAAGGTTTGGAGCTACTAAATTACCTGCATTAGATTAAAGACAACCTGTGGCCATATTAACTGCATAGGAGGGAAGAAATGACTACCGTAAACGACGGTGCTGTGGTGCACTGAAAGAAATAATACGGTGGAGGAGGGAGTGGGACGGAACTAGGAACCAAACTGTGCCGAATGGTTTTGGGTTGAGGGCAAAAAAAGCAGCACTTGGCTCTGATTGGTTATCCCTGGCCAAACATCGGACGATTCGGCCGAAAAGCTCACCAATTTTTATCTTTCCGGGCGACGTCGCCCGCTCTCATCGGCCGACGTCGCCCGAATCGGCGGCTCCCATAGAGAAATAATAGATGTCGTGCGACGTTGCTTTAATCATCGCCCGTCTCCCCCGCCGTTAAGACGTAGGTTCAGGGTGAAATGTAGAAAAGGGGGCATCTGTGACAAAAATCAAGAACATTATGTATCATGCCACAGGAATCAAGGTAGATTGATGCCCAACGTGTTTTGCTGTGGAATTCCCCTTTAAAGGGCGGACGAGGGTTAAACATCTCGTTCCCACCTGGCCTTGGATCGATGTCCCCATCTTTACTTCGCACTGTGCTGAATATTTAATGCAACGGAAACATATTATAGACCCACCAGAAGAAATGCGGTGAAACGCAGACTCATCTCTCAGCAAAGACAGGTTGTTGCACACACACACCAGGTCTGTAAATCCTACGCGGCATCAGGGGCGGATGTAACATTTCCCAATTGGGGGGGGGGGGGGGGCACGGGCGATAAGGTCGCACCCATACCATTTTCAGTTTACAGGACTTTTATTAGGCAAGAAAGCATCAATAATAACATCAGTTGTTGTTGACGTTGCAACAGACACGCAGCATGCATAAAGCTAAAGGTCTGACTCAGAGAGTTTTCTGTTTTCAATGATGAAATGCGTTTGGGTTATTGGTGAGATGATAGTTAGTAGCAGTATAGTAGTGTTTCAAATACTTTTATATATAGATATATATATAAGCAATGAAATATCTTGCGTTGTTTTGCATGCCATCATGTTTGGTGGGGCAGTCTGGGCATTTAGGGGGGCATTGCCCCTCCCCGTGCCCATGAATAGATCCGCCCCTGTGCGGCATGCACGGGGTCGTTCCCGAGACAAATAGGCCCTGTGCGTTCAGACACATTCATAACGTCTCTCATCGAACACAAACGTAGTAAATGCTCGCAAAATACACCCGCGGTTAGAGCGGGGTGGGGCATTGCGAATAAGAATGGCGACGGGTTCCTCTCTGCAGTGCAGTCAGGATCCACGGCGAAAACAAATGCATTTTTAAACAGGGGGTTACGTTTCCGAAAAGGCAGGTGTGTGTGGCTCAATTCTTCCCTCCCTTGACTCCCCCTGACTCGAGTAATAAAAACTGTCGATCAATCTTATTGCGACCAAACACTTTTCATGCCTAGGATTCCTCCAGATGTCTTCATGATCGCTTAAAAAAAATCTTTCTTTTTTAATGGTCTAAAAATGCTGGGCACTCCACGTCTCTTTTCTACTGTATTCTACTGTATATCCAACGCGTCCATAACGTCTCTGCCGAGTGGAAATGAAAATGCACGTCCACAACAGATCGGAGTTCAGATTCTTAAAAAAAAAAATAGCAATAGTGGCAGATCTCTGCGAGCTCAGTGCGCGTCGCTCGCGGATCTAACTGTACTCGGGATGCCTCTGTGTGTGACGCTGACTGCGCTGTGCTAGAATACTCTGTGATCGGGTAGCAGGGCATTACTTTATGAAAAAAAGAACAAGATGTTAAAAAATGGTGATAAGAGATGTCTGCCCGACAGCACCGACGATAAGTGCTGCTACTGTAGCACAGAACTGTCAGTTTCTCGCTCCCTTTTTTGTCTTTTACAAGACAGCTAAGTAGAAAATGGTTGCTTCCAGCCAAGCCTGAGGGAATGTTAGTTAGTATTCAGTACTTTCTGTTCTCCGCGGAGTTCTACAGATTGCGGTTGGGTTTGGCAGTGCATTTCTGTTTCAGGGTGCATCTTTCTTTCACCTTCCACCTCGTCACAAGGCCGTTCTTCTTCTTATTTTTTCTTGCACGAACTTCGCGGATTCATGAAATTCACCCCATATTTACTGATAAAAATGACATTGTTTTATACACTGGGTGTCGATAATGTTATCAAGTGGTAGGCTTCATTGCCAGTGCCCGGGGATGAAGCCTCATCAAAATGAGCCTCATCAAAATATAACCAAATGCACCCTTACGGGTCCATTTGGTTTCATTTTACCACTCTTAAGAGTTAAAAAAAATCTATAAGTTACAAATCTGTAAGTGCTGGGGGGACTGTCATGTGATCTACCTGCACGGCCTGTGTGATCTACTGGTAGATCACCATCTACCTTTTGGACACCCCTGCCTTAACTGCTTACTTGGTCCCATCCTATCACTGCTTGCAGCTATATTTATCACTTATTATTATTATGAGAGTCTTTCATCTGCCCCAGAGATGGATGGTAGCCCGACGGCCTGCCCTTTAAGTGGCCTAATGAGTCACATCCTGTGTCGATAAACCCTCAAAATTGTTTCCCATCCATCACACCGCGATAGAGGTTAAGATATGCACCTTCCCGGCCAGTGCGATCCGTCAGGACACACACACACACACACACACACACACACACACACACACACACACACACACACACGGTATCAAAGCAGATGAGTCATTGTAGAAGGGACATTTGATAAAGGCACTGTGCGTACTGTGCGTTTGGGCGTGCATGACTACTTGTGCGGCTTGCTTGTGTGGGTGTGCGTGTGTGAGAACACATGCACGGGACCGCGGGTGTGTCAAACACATGAATCATTGAATGTGTGTGCATGTGTGTGTGTGTGTGTGTGTGTGTGTGTGTGTGCGCGCGGCCGCGCGCACTGCGGACCTGCGTGTGGGTCAAAATGTAGTCTCATGCAGGGGCGTAGCGAGCAATTCTGGGCCCCCTGCAAAGCTTTTCCACATGGGCCCCCCTTTCCCGGCGGCGTCAAAGGGGAATTTCACCCATTTTCAACAATTTTTCTGAGAGTGTACAAATGCAACCAAATGAACCCTGAAAAAAGTCCTGTAACTGCGAATGGTATGGGTGCGACTTCCTGCTTCGCGCCACGGGCGATGAAGTCCCCCCCCCCCCCCCCCCCCCCCCCCCTCCAATTGGGAAATCTTATATCCGCCCATGATGCTGGGGGCAAAATCAGGCCCCGTGAATGAATCATCATCCGCCGAATGAGCAGGGCCGGATTTAGCCAGCCCTACCGGGTGGGCTGGAAGCATGGTAGGGTGCACGCCCACCCCAGCACACCCTCTAGATCCGGCCTTGCTAATTAGTGCGTTAACAGGGTACGGTATATCATGTCCAGTGCGCTTCGTGATCGTGGTGGCTCTAATTGATGTCTGCAATCTGGGGACCTATATCTCCTCAAATAGCTTGCCAGCTGCCACATGATCACACAATGTAATAGTCAGAGCAGGGCTTGACACTAACACTTGCCCGCTTGCCCGGGGCAAGTAAAAAAAAAAATGGTGGGGCAAGTGAAGACTGCTACCTGGTTGCCCGATCGGGCAAGTGTGCAACTTAGTGCACTATAACACAACACAAGATAAATTTGTCTTGAAGGCAGTCATTGCACTCTGCCTCTGTGTCTTTCCCTGCTTTCTAGCTATCTCTACCTATCTCTCTCCCAGGTTCATTTGGTTCCAAACTATCATTTTGCTGGGGTCAGGGACCACTGGGTCTGTGACCACTATGGGCTAATTAAGATGATGAATTTTAACTCTTGAGAGCGTAAAAATGAAACCAAATGGACCCGCAAGGGTCCATTTGGTTTCATTTTTACGTTCTCAAGAGTTACATCTGGTTAACCAACTTAGCTGGGGACCACCTGGAACCCTCTCAGGGACCACTGCTGGTCCCCGGACCACCTGTTGAAAACCCCTGGTTTAAAACACCCAAGTGGGAAGTAAACTTAAATGCAAAATTTACAATATATTTTTGGGGGGCAAGTGTCCATGACGTGAGGGCAAGTAGAACCTGATCGGGCAAGTGAGACCTTAGTGGCAACCCCTGCAGAGGCTAGCAGGTCCGGATCTAGGCATGGTGGGGGGGGGGGGGGGGGGGGGTAATTAGACGGAGTAGATTTTAAAAATCAGCTAAACTCCATAAAATCAAGAAAGCAGCAAATGAAAAAAATAAAAATAAAAAAATAAATAAATAAATAACACTCATCGTTCACTTTGTCTAATAACGACCTAAAACCCGAACGTTGGTTAAAAAGAAAGAAAGAAAAGAAAAGAAAACAGAAAAGTTGCCCTTTACTTTCCTCCCCTGTATGATTGCTTGGATAAGTATCAGGGCCGGATTTAGACAGCCCTACTAGGGTGAGCTGGAACAATGGCAGGGTGTATGTATGTATGGGCACCTCCAAGGTTTTTCATAGGAAGCGGTGGTTTTCAAACTTTTTTGATACCAGGGCCTACTATTTATTTGGCATTTGAGCCACGGAGGAGGACCACCATTTGAGGACATTTTAGCCCCACAGACCCCAAAACCTAAAGATTTCTTTTTCGCTTTTGTCCACAATACCAGACTGGATTTGGGAAACAAAACACTCAAACATACAGATCAAAATGACCATGAATCTTCTACGTTCTCTATAGTTGTGTAGACTTGGGGCTAATTCAGATGACAGGGCTTGACACTAACACTTGCCCGCTTGCCCGGGGCAAGTAAAAAAAAATGGTGGGGCAAGTGAAGACTGTACTGGTTGCCCGGTCGGGCAAGTGTGCAACTTAGTGCACTATAACACAACACAAGATAAATTTGTCTTGAAGGCAGTCATTGCACTCTGCCTCTGTGTCTTTCGCTGCTTTCTAGATATCCACAATTCCAGGCTGGATTTGGGAAACAAAATGGGCAAATTAACATACACATCAAAATGACCATTAATCTTCTACAGTGTAGACCTGGGCTAATTAAGATGATGAATTTTAACTCTTGAGAGCGTAAAAATGAAACCAAATGGACCCTTGCGGGTCCATTTGGTTTCATTTTTACGTTCTCAAGAGTTACATCTGGTTAACCAACTTAACTGGGGACCACCTGGAACTTGGGGGGCAAGTGACCATGACCTGAGGGCAAGTAGAACCTGACTTGCACTTGCCCGATGGGCAAGTGCCTCAGAGACCTTAGTGTCAACCCCTGGATGATGAATGTTTTAACTCTTGAGAGCGTAAAAATGAAACCAAATGGACCCGCAAGGGTCCATTTGGTTTCATTTTTACGCTTTCAAAGAGTTATGGGTAACAAACTTTCCACCATTTAGCCTGGGAACCACCTGGAACTCTCTCAAGGAACACTGGTGGTTCCCAGACCTCTGGTTGAAAATCACTGATATTACCTTTCATTGGGGGGGCATATAGGATGCACATTTGGGTGGGCTTAACACTAGAAAGACTGAAAAAAAGTGGCCAGAATTAGAATTTGCTTAAATTCATATTTAGATTTTTCTTTTTTCAGACGACCAAAATTTCTGAGACGATAGAATGATCAGGTATGATGATGGTCATGGAGGGAGAACCTTCTGAAAGCTTCATGGGCAAACTTTAAAATATCCAAAAAACGGTCAAAATTACCTCCGAGTCTTTCTAGTGTTAACTGCTCACTCCTGCCCCCCCTCTAGATCCGGCCCTGCGAAGTATGGCAACTAAACTGGCGGTGGTGGAGGATTCTCTCAGATCACGAGAGTCTGATAACGACCCTCAGCTGCACGCAGAAGGCCACGATTAGCATAATCACGGCAAAAAAGTCAAGATCCTCATCAGACCCCGTCATCACCATCATTCACTCTCATCTCTGAACTTGTGATTGCATTTGCGCATTTTTTTTTTATATATTTTACGCTCGGGAAGGCTTAGCGCGAGATTATTCAGAAACGGTAAATCAATAACGCACACGCACACCCACTCACTCGCAAAGGACAATTATCGCTTTATAGCGGGCGTCAGAGGAGAGCAATTTGCGCAGATGAAGAGCATTCCATCCCGGCCATGATGATAGGGGCGGATGTAAAATTTAACAATTGGGGGGGGGGGTGGCAGGAGAAAATGGTATGGGTGCGACTTCATGAAGCCGCCCCCATACCTTTTTCGGTTACAGGGCTTTTATTAGGCAAGCATAAGCATCAAAAATAACATCAGTTGTCGTTGAAGTTGCAACAGACACGCAGCATGCATAAAGCTAAAGGTCTGACTCGGAGAGTTTTCTGTTTTTCAATAATAAAATGCTGTTGGTTCAGTGGTGCCAAAGCTGTAGTTAGTTAGTAGCAGTAGTATTAAGTGTTTCAAATCATTTTAACTATAGGCACTTTGAAATATCTTGGGTTGTTTTGCATGCCATCGTTGTTTGGTGGGGCAGACTGCAGGGCATGCAGACTGGGCATTGCCCCTCCGATGCCCATGCCTAGATCCGCCCTGCATGACGACACCTGAGGCAATCAAACACCCGTGGAAAAAAATAATAATAACCCCCGCTGGCAGCTGCTGTGTCGTTTCAGTCATTAAGAGTTTAGACCCGAGTTCAACAATCAGCCCAGATTCTCATCCGACAAGAGGTCTAAACGTGTTAACACACGGACGCGCTGATATACTTTTGCAGGGCTTGACACTAACACTTGCCCGCTTGCCCGGGGCAAGTAAAAAAAATGGTGGGGCAAGTGAAGACTGCTACCTGGTTGCCCGATCGGGCAAGTGTGCAACATAGTGCACTATAACACAACACAAGATAAATTTGTCTTGAAGGCAGTCATTGCACTCTGCCTCTGTGTCTTTCCACTGCTTTCTAGCTGTCCACAATTCCAGGCTGGATTTGGGAAACAAAACAGGCAAATTAACATACACATCAAAATGACCATTAATCTTCTCCAGTGTAGACCTGGGCTAATTAAGATGATGAATTTTAACTCTTGAGAGCGTAAAAATGAAACCAAATGGACCCGCAAGGGTCCATTTGGTTTCATTTTTACGTTCTCAAGAGTTACATCTGGTTAACCAACTTAACCGGGGACCACCTGGAACCTGGGGGGCAAGTGACCATGACCTGAGGGCAAGTAGAACCTGACTTGCACTTGCCCAATGGGCAAGTGCCTCGGAGACCTTAGTGTCAACCCCTGCTTTTGTATTTATCATCGACTTTTTTTTTTGGCTCGCAGGCGATCCGTCAACTGTGGTGAAAGGCCAAAGGCAGCTTTTGGCACGTCCATTGGTCCATTGTCCATTGTGCTTCACGCAGAGGGAACTTCAAGCTCAGGGGTCAGCAACCTGCGGCTCAGGAGCCGCATGCGGCTCCAGAACACAGCCCTAGTGGCTCCCTGGCTGTAGCATTATTACACACACACACTGGGGTGATCCACACCAAAATAATCATAATCAATAAACATTTCAGTCACCCAAAACGCGTTGCGCTGTCTGACAGTTGCCAGTTAAAGTAGCGCTTGTTGGCCATGCCAAAAAAGCCCAGCAGTTATCAGAGGTGGAGCTTTCAATCTGAACCTATTCTCAACAGTTTTCAACTCAGTTTACTATGTCATCAATGTACCTTAGAGATGTTGTGTGGACTAGAAATGGAGTTCTGTGAAACTCCTTTATTTTTTTTTAGAAAATCCATTTCTGAAGAAAGGTTGATTTTTCTTTGAGGACCTTTTTTCTGAGAGTGTGCAAATGTGAACCAAATGGACCCGCCAGGGTCCATTTGGTTCACATTTGCACACTCTCAGGAAAAAAATAAATAAATAAAATGCGGCTCCAGACAGATTTTGAATTAAATTTTGGGTCGAAAATGGCTCTTGGGTTGCCGACCCCTGTTCAAGCTAATGGAAACGCCATCGCCGCCAAGACAGGATGCAACAAACAAAGGCGTGTAAATATCACAGATAAAATAACAGGGGCAGGAGAGAAAAGGAAAAGTCAGAAGAAAAGTGATTCGATCAAAGGAACGCGGCGAAGTGGAAAGGTCTTTGGTTGTGCTTCAAAAAGAAATGCATAACACGCATGACTACTAGTAGTCCAAGAGCATTAGCTCAAAATGTAGTAGTCAAACCCGGAACAAATTAGTAACAAGCTGAATTTTTCAGGATATGTTCAGAATACCTTTAGGAATGACATACTAAAAGTCCCCGTGAATCCCCCTTGTGCTCTCTGAGATATTCAAGATGGCGTCCAAAATGGCTATTAGATATAATGGCCCTAATCGGGGATGAAAAGGGCAAAATGTTAAACTGAGAGATATTTCTACGAAAATTCACAGGTTGATCAATTATATAAATACAAGCATTTTTTGTATTGGAACTTTCCATGAAATCCAATATGGCCGCCCAATATGGCGACCGCAATATTAGTGTATTGGCTATTAGATATAATGGGGGTTGAATAGGGCAAAAACAAACTGAGAAATATTTCTACGAAACTTCACAGGTCGATCAATTATAATTACTAGTCCTATACCCGTTGTGTAATATATGATCTGGATGTATAGGCCTAGATGACATTGATTGGGACTTGTTGATGTTGGAAAGCTGGATAGAACTTTATGTTATAAACACTATTTAGTCAGGAGGATTGTAGCCTCAGAGGACCACCATTTGATGTTGAATTTAATCTGTCAGACCCACAATCAAGGATTTTCAGATTTTGTCCACAATTTAGGAGAGATAAACTGGCAAAATGTTGGTCAAAATAAAAATTATTCTACATTTTATAATTGTTGAAAATGAAGTCACTCAGATGTTGACTCTTGAGAGTGTAAAATAAAAACCTAATGGACCCCATAAGGGTCCATTTGGTTTCATTTGAACTATTTGAAGAGTTACAAATCTATAAGGGTCCATTTGGTTATCAACTGACCATTTAGCATTTAGCTGTAAGTGGACCACCTGGAATCGTGTCAGGGTGTCCCTGGACCACCTGTTGAAACCTCTCTGCTGAATGGAATTGCAATAAACCGTGAAGGCCATTACAATGAATATGAATATTAATTGTAAGGTGTGTTCCAGCACGCCTGCCGTGTTCCTGTGGGTTTGCAAGTTTGGGGGACCCCCCAGTTGTAGACGACCCGGACCGTCGCACGTACACAGACGCACACGCGTAAATGTGGCGTTTGAATAATAACTTTGGAGAGGACTGGATGCCGTGGGCTGCCGCGCGTTAATATCCAGACGTTGCAGTGTAGTGGTAGTAGAAAGAAGTTGTATGCGACCCGGACCGTAGTAGCGTGTATGTCACCGCGTCGTGGCGAGAGTATTGCCTGTGTTGGTCAGTCGCCTAGCAGGCGGAACAGCGGCAACACCGCGCCGTGGCGAGAGAACGTTGCCTGTGTGGATCAGTCGGCAGTCGCCTGGAAGGCGAAACAGCGAGAGCAGAGAACACTGTACCCAGCGCCAATGGCTGTACCCGTAAGAGGGGAGGTGACACGGCAAACTGTGACCACAATAAATGTGTCTCCGTGACACGTGATGTTTTTTTTTTTATCTGTATCCGGTGACACGTCATGTGCGCGAAGATTCTTTTTTGACACAAATGTATTAAAATTAAAATGATGGGCATAATGTTTGGTGCTTATGAGGCGCGTATATTGGTGCTGGATGACAGGGCTGTGTGACTCGAGGTTCAGTGAGGCTGTCCGTGCACCGTGGCGTTACGCAAATGGAGACAAATGACACAGTACAGTTGCACAGGAAGTGTACAGACAGACACGCTTGCTTGAATTATATAGAGCAGTGGTGTCAAAGTCATTTGGGGTGGGGGCCGCATTGGACTTCATGTGACTTCATGGGGGCCGGAGCGCCGCGGTGCAACCAGTCGCAGACTGCAAGCATGCACGGCACACGCATGTTTACGTACACAGCCGTTACTTCTACACTACAGTATATCACACAAGTCATATTTATTATTAAGAATAGATATTAATATATATTATTGGTTTCATACTTGTAGCCTAGATTAAGACATTTGCTATAAAAGATGCTATTTTTATTTACAGAGCGTCAATAAACCATACAAAAATAGCATTTAAATTTCAAATACTAAATTTAAGTAAGTATGTAAAGTTAACTAAGTATAGTTCTCAGTTACACACCCTTGTACTGCTGAAGTATAGTTCTCTCGGTTACACACCCTAGTACTGCTGAAGTATAGTTCTCTCGGTTACACACCCTAGTACTGCTGAAGTATAGTTCTCTCGGTTACACACCCTAGTACTGCTGAAGTATAGTTCTCTCGGTTACACACCCTAGTACTGCTGAAGTATAGTTCTCGGTTACACACCCTAGTACTGCTGAAGTATAGTTCTCGGTTACACACCCTTGTACTGCTGAAGTATAGTTCTCTCGGTTACACACCCTAGTACTGCTGAAGTATAGTTCTCTCGGTTACACACCCTTGTACTGCTGAAGTATAGTTCTCTCGGTTACACACCCTAGTACTGCTGAAGTATAGTTCTCGGTTACACACCCTTGTACTGCTGAAGTATAGTTCTCGGTTACACACCCTTGTACTGCTGAAGTATAGTTCTCTCGGTTACACACCCTAGTACTGCTGAAGTATAGTTCTCAGTTACACACCCTAGTACTGCTGAAGTATAGTTCTCGGTTACACACCCTTGTACTGCTGAAGTATAGTTCTCGGTTACACACCCTTGTACTGCTGAAGTATAGTTCTCTCGGTTACACACCCTTGTACTGCTGAAGTATAGTTCTCTCGGTTACACACCCTTGTACTGCTGAAGTATAGTTCTCTCGGTTACACACCCTTGTACTGCTGAAGTATAGTTCTCTCGGTTACACACCCTAGTACTGCTGAAGTATAGTTCTCGGTTACACACCCTAGTACTGCTGAAGTATAGTTCTCAGTTACACACCCTTGTACTGCTGAAGTATAGTTCTCACTTTGCAGCGCCAGCAGCCTAGCCTGGTAAAACGACTCCCCCTGCTGGACAACATGCATTACATGCCGTTCAGAAGAGAGCTCAAAAGCATTTCTTTAAACGACCATAACTTTTGATAGGAACGTGCTAGAGACTTACTTTTTTTTTTGTTAGACTCAGACATTTTTGCTCTACAAGCCTGGGGCCGGATTAAATCATCTCGCGGGCCGGATCCGGCCCGCGAGATGGGAGGTGAGGAGGCTTCGAGCCTCGCTGCTATTGCGGGCGGGCACACACACACACACACACAACACACACACACACACACACACACACACACACACACACACACACACACACACACACTTTAGGTAAATAAAGTATATTGTATAGTTTAGTTTGGACTAGTATAGGGGAGAGATTGCAGGGAGAGGATCATGCCGGGGAAACGCACAGCTAAACGCAAAAACTTGGACCCACGCCAGAGAACTCTTCACGATGTGCTCAAACTAATGTAAGCTATAGGTGGCGTACGTTAGCGTACGTTACCAATCACCTAAAGAGCCATATGGCCCGATGTGCAAGTAGTAACCCCCTATAGCCTACACCAGGGGTGGCCAACCTTTTTTGACCCAAGATCTACTTTTCAGCAGCCAACCCCTCCGGGATCTACCAGTCCAATATCAACATTTCAAACCACACGCATCGTTGCCAGCCTGCAGTAACTTCACAACAACACAACACTACTTTGTTTTACCACTTTACTTTATGTTCATATAAGCATAAAGTACAACAGACTTGTCATAAAAAGGACTACAACAGTACAACATAAGTACAACAGACTTGGTCAAACACTGCCATTGCAAATGCAAACATAATAACAGTCCAGAATAGTCCATTATAAGTTGCAGAACAGTCCATTACACGTTGCAGAACAATAATGTTGGCATAATTCAGACAGCAGACAACAATCCTCCAAATGAGCCGCTTCATAGACAGACACGCACGCATACACACACACACACACACACACACACACACACACACACACACACACACACACACGAAAATCACTTTTTTTTTTCTCTTTTCCACCCCATTTTTTCCTTTCTTTTTCCCCCACAACTCCCGAGATCTACTCGTGATCAGGCCGAGATCTACCGGTAGATCCCGATCTACTGGTTGGGCTCCCCTGGCCTACACTAACCCCTGTTCCAGAGGAGGGCAGAAGTACCAGCGGCTCACCCAATCAATCAATTGATCAATCATCAAGCTGTCCACCACTCTCAGACAGCGGACCCTGTCCCCCAAAGAAAAAGAAATTGGCAACTTCCCCCACAGAGAAGCCATCAGTGTCTCTAGATATATATAAAAAATATATCAGATACAGCCAGTCCTCTGAACGATCCGATTCCCACAGAGAAGCCACCAGTGTCTCTAGATATAAAACAATCAACCAGTCGCCAAATAGGCCTAGCCGGCCTTCCCACAGAAAAGCCATCAGTGCCACCAGCAGTAAACCAGCAGAAAAAGGAAAATGCATCCCTACCTGATAAGCCCTGTACGTGTGTCCAAAACTCCAACGATCAGGAAAAGCACGCGGAAAAGATCGCTCGTAAATCCAAAAGTTTATGTAGAACAGGGGTTTTCAACAGGTGGTCCGGGGACCACCAGTGGTCCGTGAGAGGGTTCCAGGTGGTCCCCAGCTAAGTTGTTTAACCAGATGTAACTCTTGAGAACGTAAAAATGAAACCAAATGGACCCTGGCGGGTCCATTTGGTTTCATTTTTACACTCTCAAGAGTTAAAATATTCATCTGAATTATTCCAAACAGTTTGAAAACAAACAGTTTGACTGTTTAGTTTTCTCTGAAATCCAGCCTAGAATTGTGGACAAAAACAAAAGAAATCTTTAGTTTGGGGGTCTTTGGGGCTAAAATGTCGTCAACTGGTGGTCCTTGGCTCAAATTCTGAATAAATGGTGGGCCCTGGTATGAAAAAGGTTGAAAACCCCTGATGTAGAAGACACCGAAAGTGAAGTGGACAGATAGGGATCCAGACACTGACGACTCCGCAACATGGCTCCCAAGGCCAAGACCTGCATGTCTGTCCATCCCTTGGATCGGTGTTTGGCCCGGACACAGGTATGTATCATTTGTTTATGGTTAGCCTTAGTCCATATCGATAAAGTGGTATGAAATATCCTCGCGTGCAGCAGAACATCCATTCTTATCCATCCTGGACCTCCACCATGCGCCATCGTCAGGTTTCCTGACTGACTGACTGACTGCTGATTGCGTGCACATCATCCCTGAAGTAGGGTGACCAGATGTCCCTCTTTGCGTGGGACAGTCCCTCATTTTCAAGATTTTTCAAGCGTCCCACAAATTGAGACTCTGTCCCACATTGTGACTGACAGACATCAGTGCTCAAAATGCTCCTAATAATTTGTAGTGCCCTAATAGTTGGACTTCTGTTGTATCATTTCTTGCTGTGTTTTTTTTTTAAGCATTCCCCCATCGTACCACTATATTTCCACGCTCACTCTAAGAGAGACCACATCGCATACTGTCGCATCAAAAATAGTTGATCTACAATCTCAAAACGCGTCGCATCGCGACGCGTTTTGAGATTGTAGATCAGCTATTTTTTTATTTTAGATCAGCTGTTTTTGCTATATGTGTGAAATGGAATCCTGAAATATTTTTTGGAATATTGACATCAAGATGTTAATAATTTGCTAACTACATTTTGTCCCGTTTCCCCACTCCACTTGTCCCACACAGGCAACACTTCTGTCCCTCAAATAAACAGTTTGGATGACTGACTGGTTACGCGCACATCATCCCTGAAGTGAAATGAATTATGACGACTCGGTTCATTTCATGGTGCCAGTCTAATGGGGGCTCTTCTATACAGACTTCTAATGCAAAGGGGACACCGGAAGTTACAAAATGCATTGGAGTCTATGGGCTCGCGCGTTACTGATATCTGCCCCCTCAATGTCTGAAAGCTTCTAGATGGCAACGTGAACACACCTTTTTCCCTTTTCGGTGTTGCCAGGCTGTCTGAAAGAAATAAGCAACCAGGTTTCAAGATAATAAACTACTTTACCTATTATTGTATATAGTGCCTAAAATAAGTCCAATACATCAGTTATTGAAAATAGCAGATCTACAAGCTCACAACATGTCGTGATGTGTTGTGAGGAAAGTAAATGAAAAAGAAAATAAGTTGGTCCTTGAGAATAATAAAATACAAATACAAAATAAAAATAAAATTTGCTCATACATATGCTGAAATGGCAACCATTCCCTGGTATTTAGGTAAAGGCACCCTGTGAAATGATGTGTCTCAACTTCCAAGCAAAGAGTGAGCAGTTGCATTGGCCCATGCTTGTATTACTACTCCTAAAATGAGTGGCAATCACATGATTACAGCTTATTGTAAGCATATATGATTTTATTTTGCACATTATAAAAAAAAATACAGTAAAACTATACAAGGGATATACAGCCCAACAAATACAACATGACGCATGTTGTAGATTATTTATTTGTATACATTGCAATCATGTGTTTTCCTATCTGCTACTATCACAATAATATTGTAAATGTCCTAATTTCTGATGAACTGAATACAGGGCTGTATATCCCTTGTATAGTTTTATTGTATTTTTTGTTATAATGTGCTAAATAAAATCATATATGATCTCATTTGGCACAGTATAAAACATGCAGAAATATAAAAGGGATATTTACAACCTTGTTATGTGAGACAATAAAACAAAACAATAAAACACATTTGATTTCACAGCGTAGGAAATTTACAGCAGGATTATAGCAGAAGTAGGAAAAACATGACTGCAATGTATAAAAAACGGACAGAAGAAAATAGCCTTTTGTAAATTACCGTAATTTCTGGACTATAAGCCGCACCTGAATATAAGCCGCACCAGCTAAATTTGGGGCAAAATACTGATTTTTCCTTGTATAAGCCGCACCTGACTATAAGCCGCACCAGACTATAAGCCGCACCAGGCAATAGGCTTCATGTTACAGCTGTGGTTTTCAACTTTTTTGATCCCAGGGCCCACTATTCAGCATTTGAGCCAGAGACCACCATTTAACAACATCTTCACCACACAGACTTATTAATTAAGTGGTGCTAATTTAGATGGTGAATGTCATAACTCTTGAGAGTGTAAAAATGAAACCAAATGGACCCGCAAGGGTCCATTTGGTTTCATTTTTACGCTCTCAAAGAGTTACATCTGGTTAACCAACTTTCCATCATTTAGCCTGGGGACCACCTGGAACCCTCTCAGGGACCACTGGTGGTTCCCAGACCACCTGTTGAAAACCCGAGTTACCTGTAAAAATCCATAGACTGGCCGCACCGTTGTATAAGCCGCAGGGTCAAAAGCATGTGAAAAAAGTAGCGGCTTATAATCCGGAAAGTACGGTACTTTTGTGCACGATTATGTTTCTGACTGCACTGATACAACATCAGCTGTCAGTAAAGGTATGAAGGAAGTATGCATTATTGTGTGAGGTGCACAGGGTGGACAACCACAAAAAAATGTATTTCTATAATTTTAGGTGGTAACAAGCCAGCTCTGCTGTCTACAGCTACAACAGCAGAGCCAGACCTCCCCTCTTTCACCAAGAGACAAGCAGAAAAGTAAAAACCTTTTTCTGATCATCTCACATTTAGCACACACATGAAAAGCATACAGGATATTGTTATGATCATTTACACATAGTATTTCTATTTCGATACATTTCAGGGCCAGCTCAGCTGCCTACAGCTTCCCCTTCTGACAGGCCTATTTCCCTGGAAGATAAGACAGGTAATAGCCTTTTCTGATCACCTCACATTTAGCACACAAATGAAAAGCATATATTATGATCATTTACACATCATATTTCTATTTCTATTTAGTCTTAGTCTTAGTCTTTTGAGTAACACACATTTAGTCTTTTAGTCCCATTTAGTCTTTTGAAATTCATTTTTTTAGTCTAGTCTTAGTCGACGAAATATCAACATTGATTTAGTCTTAGTCTCAGTCTTAGTCTTTTTTTAGTCTTAGTCTTTTTTTAGTCTTAGTCTTTCAGTCTTAGTCTTGGTAGTTTAGTCTTACATACAAATGCATTGTAGGTTTATATATGTTATACAGATTTATAGTTTTTAGTATAAAAGATGTGTTGTTTTATTTCTTTGTATAAAATTACTGTATTAGTAATAAGTCCCTTTCCTGAAAAAGTATGCAATCTATACTGCAGATATGTTCACATACTTATAAAGAACGAAAAAAAATGAGTTAAAAATGTTTCCTATTTCCATTAGTCTTAGGTTATGATTTAGTCTTCGTCTTAGTCCTAGTCTTTTGAAAACACACATCTTTTAGTCCCAATTAGTCTTCTGAAATTCATTTTTGTTAGTCTTGTCTTAGTCGACTAAATATCAAAAACCTTAGTCGACTTAGTCTTTAGTCTTAGTCTTAGTCGACAAAAACAACACTGTTCTATGCATTTCAGGGCCAGCTCAGCTGCCTACAGCTCCCCCATCAGATGGACCTATTACACACAAAAACAAGAAACGTAATAACCTTTTCTGATCATCTCACATCTAGCACACACAAGAAAAACATGTATTGTTATGATCATTTACACATAGTATTTCTATACATTTCGGGGCCAGCTCAGCCGTCTATACTTCTTCCACGGCACACAGACCTATTCCCCAGAAAGGAAAGAAGAAACGTAAGAACCTTTTCTGCTCTTCTTACATTTAGCACAAAAAACATATACGCTTCAGTGATGCAGCCACTCCAAGGTACAGCAACATGTGCCCCTATGTCTGTCACATACAGCTGTTGAGTACAGTAGAGGGCTATTTTTTTTTTATTTCTCAACCGTTTCAGACATGGAGCGGCTTGCCGGAACCGGGCCGACACCCTGGTTGCATGCCTAGGCATCTGAATGTAACTATAAGTATAGTTGTACCACTCAGGTCACATGGTTGTGACTTTATGGTAATGATGTCTATCATTTATAGGTGTTCCAGATCCAGGATGGTCCAACAAAACAACAGACTGGCACCCGAAGGACCTCCCATTCACTGCCACTTCTGGGCTTCGTGGTGCTGCTGCAGAAGTCCAGTCAGACACACCTGTTGATTTCCTGGAACTCTTGCTCACAGATGAGTTACTGCAGCATATCTGCAATGAATCCAACCTGTATGCAGACCAGCGAACCCCATCTGACCTGCCACATTCCAGACAAGATAGACGGGGTTTTGTTGGGCCATGAAGCCCTACACCGGCGCACCCGTGGATCCCGTCCGTGGCCCTCGAGAGGTACCGTTGGTACAGGAAGTTGTAACGCTCCTTCTAGAGGGCTTAACCGGGTTCGGTTACCATCTTTGGATGGACAATTATTACAATTCTGTCCGCCTGTGCAAAGTCCTCCTGGATCTCCAGGTCCATACCTGTGGCGCCCTGCGGTGTCACAGAGGGGAACCAGGGGAGATTACTGCTCTGAACAAGACCAACTTCAAGCCAGGAGAAACATTCATGCTGTACGAGGAGAACGTCATGGTGGTTGCCTGGCATGACAAGAGGGTGGTAAAGATGATCACTACGTTCCACCAGCACAACATGGCACGGGTCGAGGAGAAGCAGCCTGGTCAGGCAGAAAAGGTGACGGTGTTGAAACCAGTGTGCGTGTCAGAGTACAACCACTGCATGAACGGTGTAGACAAATTAGACCAAAACCTGGGCTACTACTATTTTGTCAGGAGGACCTGCAAGTGGACAAAAGAAATTTGTCATGTACCTCCTACAGATCACGATGTTCAATGCCTACCAACTGTACAAACTGAAGAACCAGGGCACCAGCACAAGTCTGTACCAGTTCATCCTGTCCGTGGTGAAGGCCTGGACCGTCCCGAGGATGAGGGAAAAAAGGAGGGAGGAAGAGGAAGAGGAAAGGGAAGAGGATGGCGAAGAGGAAGGAGAAGAGGAAGGAGAAGAGGAAGGAGAAGAGGGAGAGGAAGGGGAACCCGCAGAGGAAGAGGTCGAGGATCAGTACTACAGCCCGAGGGCACCGTGTTACGACCCTTACACCAGGCTGGATGGGAACAGGGCTGCACACAAGCTCGGTTCGGATAACAACGGCAGTGAAAAAGTACCCAGTGAGGACATGCAGGGTGCACAGGAGGCAGGGGCGCCGCAGAGAGACACGGTTTGTGTGCCGCAGCTGTCATGTGCCCTTGTGCAGAGGCTTGTGTGACGAGCTCTACCACACAAAGATGCACTATGAAGACCACCCTGTACAATAAACTTTGTTCAAGTTTGGCCGCGACCATATAGGGGCTGCTAAAAGTAATAATACAGGCATGTATTGTACCCTGTTCTATCTTGGATCGTTTTGCCACAATAATTCTTGTGAGAGCAGCAAAGGCTTGTGTAGGTCTGTTGGTTTGTATCATTATTTTTTATTTATTTATTGATTTATTTGGCCGGTCTGGGCCAAATTTGCGCAAAAATGGGCCGGTTTGGGCCAAATTCATGCATGAAATGTCCGGGCCGTTTTTTTTGTCCCAGCCCAGCCCTGGTTGATGTGTGTTGATGTGTAAATAAAACATCACTGCCAGATCACAGTGTTGTCTATTCATTATTCCCTATCTATAATTTAATTATTACACAATGGAACAAACAATAGATACTTACTTTTTGGGGAGATTGCAGTAGACATTCTAATCTGTCTTCTAAGATGTAATATGTTCAAAAAGACCCAACAAAAGGGTTGTGATGGTGGTATATTTTCCCAAATGTGTTATATCATAAAGAAAATGCATTAACAGAACATCATCTGCTGGGACTACGTGAACATTCCATATCTCCAATGAAAGCTCATGATATCTTCTTGAATACAAAAAAAAGAAGTGAGTTTCTAGCATCTACCATTTTGGAGTTATCAGTGATCAAAACAGAATTATGTCACATAATTCAGTCACTAGTTGAGTAACCATGCTGCGTTCCAAGGCTGATATTTACATAATGGTACATGTTTTTTTTCTTCCTTTTTTTTTAGATTCAAACAGGCATCATAAGGGTTAATTTGATATATGGCATGCATGTGTAGCGGTAATAGAAACTAACGATAAATGCTAAACAAAACTTTAAATTGAAATTCCGTGTCCCGAACAGCCTAGCATAAAATTTTCTATAATTGTCTAAAAGCCAGGTATTTCATGGCAGTGACACTTACTGTTCCCCATTCTTATGGCACTTAGTGTGTTAACAGCGACCGCATGTTTGTCGTTTTCTGCTGTATGCCATGGCTCAAGCCAGTGCAATCGGTAAAAAACCCTTATTTTGAAGCACCAGATCTCCTAAACAGGATGTGCGATGATGTCATGCTGTTTCCAGTGTCTTGACTAACCTGTCCTCTGACGATCTGAGCAAAAAGTTCCAGGTCAAAAGTCAGGAAGTGACGTCTAGCCCTAAAGTTCATTTACCCGTGCACCCGCGACATTCAGGGGCAGATTCTCAGGAGAGTCTTTTGAATGCATTTGATTGAATGGGTGCGAATGGGACAACAACAAAAAAAAGTTGTCGCGGCATTTCTGTTCCAAATGAAAGTCAGCCATGGGATCTTTATCAGACGATGCGCTGGGACTGAATAGATGGATTAAAGAATGAAATCTACATTTCGTCTTTTTCTGCGCCTTCGTCGTTACCGCCGGACGGGACCGCGCACGACGAGCGCGACTTCAGCGGTCCAGGAGTTAAAACGTATCGCTACACTCCTAATGCCTATAGATCAGGGGTTTTCAACCTCTTTGACTCCAGGGACCACCATTTATTCAGAATTTGAGCCACGGACCACCACCACCATTTGATTGCATTTTCACACCAAAGACCTAAAATTAAATAATTCTTTGGTTTTGTCCACAATTCCAGGCTGTATTTTGCCACCAAAACAGTGTAAACTTCTTAATTAAGTGGTGCTGATTCAGATGATTAATATTTTAACTCTTGAGAGTGTAAAAATGAAACCAAATGGACCCGCAAGGGTCCATTTGGTTTCATTTTTACACTCTCAAGAGTTACATCTGGTTAACCAACTTTCCATCATTTAGCCTGGGGACCACCTGGAACCTTCTCAAGGACCACTGGTGGTCCCCGGACCACCTGTTGAAAACCCCTGCTATAGATCGCTGCTGGTGCTAATCGAGAGTGTGTGTGTGTGTGTGTGTGTGTGTGTGTGTGTGTGTGTGTGTGTGTGTGTGTGTGTGTGTGTGTGCGTGTGTGTGTGTGTGGCCTACCCCTCCCCATCTCCGAGGTGAGGCTGAGGGCAGAGCCGTATATTTCATTATCATGCACGGCTGGGTGTCATTGCCTTTCATTGTCACTTTATCTGTCTGCACTGTGTCTGCGCCTCCAGATGAAGAGACTCTGTGTGTGTGAGTACGGCCGCCTGTGAGAGAAGAACACACCGCTTTCTATTTCTTATTTATTTTTTTCCTCAGTCACTCACTCTTGTGATAAAGACTCTATATAAGTTAACGTCTGTGCCGGGGCAGGGAAATTCTTGCTTGTGCGTTCAACGCGGCTGCATGGATGCTTTTTAGGGTTCAAAAAACACGTTGAAAATAGCTTCTTTTACTCGATGAACTTGTCGTAGCACCCGTTTTTTTTATCGGTTCCCTATTGTTGTATATAGTGTATCAGGAGATGCCTGTTATCTGTCTGTCTGCCCTATGTGTCTGTAGAGAGTCAGGGGCTGGATCTAAAGGGGGAGGGGGGGGGGGGGGGGCAGGGTTGGGCAGAGCCCACCCTAACGTGCATCCTGTCCGCCCAACGAAAGGTAATATCAGTGGTTTTCAACCAGTGGTCTGGAGAGCACCAGTGGTCCTTGAGAGAGGTCCAGGTGGTTCCCAGGCTAATTGGTGGAAAGTTGGTTAACCAGATGTAACTCTTGAGAGCGTAAAAATGAAACCAAATGCACCCGCCAGGATCCATTTGGTGTCATTTTTACACTCACGAGAGTTAAAAATATTCATCATGTGGAATTAGCCCCAAGTCTACACAAGTAGAGAATGTAGAAGATTAATGGTCATTTTGGTCTATAGGTTTGACTATTTTTTACCCCAAATCCAGCCTGGTATTGTGGACAAAAGCAAAAGAAATTAGGGTCTGTGGGGCTAAAATGTCATTAAACGGTGGTCCGCGTCACAAATGCTGAATAAATAGTGGTCCCTAGTGTAAAAAAAAAAAAAGGTTGAAAACCACTGCTTCATATGAAAAACTTTGGCGTTGCCCACCCTGCCATTCTTCCAGCCCACCCTTCAACCGGGGTGATTGGAGAGGAGAGTGGCAGAATGGAGGGAAAGAGAGGATTACCTATGGGATTACATATAAAGTCTGCCCCTGATTGACATAAAACTCGGAGCGTGAGTATCAGTATACTATTAAAATGTGATGTGTGAAAAAGTTACAAAAATACCCACATTAGAATGCAAACTGCATTGGAGGGAGGAGGGGCTATGGTGAAATGTAGAAAAGGGGGCATCTGTGACAAAAATCCAAAAGAGCATGTCACAGGAATCAAGGTAGATTGATGCCCAATGTGTTTCGGTGTGGAATTTCCTTTAAGTTCCTGTGTTTTGTTTTTTTCCGCTGAGGGTTTGCCCACAGGATCGGAGACGCTCAGATCCAAGTGTTTAAGTGAAAGAATACTTCGGGGAACTTCAGACGAAGTATGGGTGATTACACCACTCCCATTTAACAACAACAACAACAACAACAAACGGCTTGAAGATCTCGGACACAGATTTAAGACTCGGTTGCCCGCTGAGGGCTTTCAATCCAGTTATAGCAAACAAACGGACGACAGGCAAAGCCTGGAGTGGTGGAAAAAAAAATACATCTCCATTTACTTCCAGTCAGGATCAATTGGCGTCAGTTAACTAGGCAACCAGGCTAGACAAACACACTGTCAGCGCGTGGACAGGGACTGGGCTTTCTAATGAGCCAGGCTGAATACTGAAAAAACATATATACAGTATATCCCATTGAGTCCTGACCCTCGATTCGAGTTTCATTCACTACAGTAATTTCTGACACTAGATTCTAGTTATTGACACTAAATGATATAGTTTCTGATGCTAGGATCTCCTTTTTGACACTAGAATCTACTTTCTGATGCTAGAATCGAGTTTTTGACACTAGATTCTATAGTTTCTGACACTAGATTCTAGTTTTTCTGAAAAATCTGATGCTAACATATTTCTAGCCAAGGACCACCAGAATTATCCATATTTGGCTGCAGACCCCCATCTGAAAACATGTTGTTCTCGGGGATCCCCAGAAGCGAAAAATTGAGATAAAATGTTTGCTTCCAAAATAATGTATTCAGAGATTTGCGGCACATTTTCACATTTTTTTCAAAAATAGCAGAACAACAAGCTCGTGTCGCGCCACTCGGTGGCGCGACATGAGCTTGTTGATCTGCTATTTTTCAACAGATAAAACACCAAAACGCGTTCAGGACACTAGAGGATATCCCACAAACTAAATCGAAGGAGAAACAAAACAACGGTGGAAACCCGCTACCTGGAATGAACTCCGACGGCGTCACGTATACGCAGACCCGACTTTGACGTTCAATCATAAAAAGGCACGTCAATATTTCAACAGTACTGATAAATAATGCACCCCAGAAAAAAATAAATAAAATGCATGTGTGCACACGCATGTGTGCGCACGCGCACGCGCACGCGCACACACACACACACACACACACCCACACACACACACGCACACACACGCACACACAGCAGGCTACTCCGCGGCGGACTAAGTATTCACATTGTTTTAAAGTGCAAAAACATGTTTTTAATGCCTTAATATCATACTGTACAGTATATGTCTCTCAGGCTAATGGTTTGAGCCTCAATCACCACTGATATAACCACTCATTGTCATTTCTTTATCCACAATTTAGCTGCAGTTCCACAATGTCCTGGGGTGGTGGGGGCGCTGATATGCAGACTATTTACTATTTGAGTGATTATAATGCTGATGCTAGATTAAAAAAATAATAATAAAAAAACAGGCTTGTTTTGTATTGCCACCACATTGTGATTAAGGTGACAAAAATAAGTATGGCTATTCGTTATGCAGAAAGTCCCATTTCACGTTTAAAAGTGTTTTTGTCGTGAACTTGTAGATCGGCTTCACAAATAACTGAACTACAAAAAAAATAGGGCATGGTCACTATTATACTTGTCCTCTATAGATAGAATTTAAAAATAATTTAAAACACATATATGTTCTTTAGTTTAAAAATAGTTCATATTTTCATCCCTTGGGGGGCGCCATTTTACTGTGCCTGTCATAGGTATGACGTCACAGGGCTGCAGGGAAAATCTCGCCTGGGGCTCCAAATTGCTTAGAAACGCCACTGCCCAGAGCCTCCGGGACTGTGGAATGAAACTTGTTTTGACCAAACAAAAAATGTCTTGTTGTGGGGGAGTCGGTGGGCTGAATTGCATGTATAATTATAAAAAAATCTCTGCCAAAAAAAAGGAGAGAGAAAAAAAAAAAAAAAACTCCGCCGTCCACCTGCTCACCAGAACTCGATCCAGGGACCACGGATTTGCCAGGTGTGAAAAGAGGCCAACCGAAGCTACCGGGGGATGAACACGTGGGAGTTGAGATCATTTCACGTTTCACTGCAGATCCACCGGTACAGGTTGTGAATGGGGATGCACCGAATGGGGAAATTCTTGCCCCAAACCAAATATCGAATTTAGGAAACAGTTGCGACCGGGAAGTGACTTGGAGGGTCCAATACCTGAACGCGACAACTCTCGAGTTTGACATAGGTGAATGAATCATGCATGTGTCGATGAATACTAATGTGTCATATTTATATTGTGTTGTTATACAGCCATGTTACTGGCATTCACAATATCAGACTTTGGCCTTTGGTTGAAAATGGCCTTACTTGGCCACCGTTTGTGTCGTGTGTTTGTGACATCAAACTACAGTTCTGGGTGCCAACGAGAAAGCCAAATATTTCCGGTGAAAATTTTGCACCATATTTTCAAAAAAATATCAGACCTACAAGCTCATAGCGTGCCACAGAGTGGCGCACTATGAGCTTGTAGATCTGATACAGTACAGTATTTTTCAATAACTAAAGTAATGCCAATGATGCTAAGAAATGCTACATAATGCTAATAATGCTAGCTAATGCTAATAATACTAAGTAAGGCTACTTCTAAGTATTGTTAATAACGCTAATAATGCGAAGTAACGCTAATGCAAATAATGCTATTTGATGCTAATAATGCTGGGTATGTAATGCTGGTAATGCTAAGTATTGCTAATGCTTAGTAGGTAATGCTAATAATGCTTAGTAATGCTAATGCCAAGTATTGTTAATGATGCTAATGCTACTAAGTAATGCTAACTACGCTAATAACGTTTCACTGTCAACTAATGTGACTCCAATTGGAAATGCTGTTAAGCAATCGGTCGTTGGTTGGCTATTGTTTATGTTCCTCATGCTCTTAGTTGCACTGAGCAGAGCGAATTCAAGCTCTTTCAAGAATTCTTTCAAGAATTCGATTGTCAGTCGTCACTCAATGTATTCCGTTTGGCCGGTTTAGGTGATGACATAATGGTGAGGTGATTAAGAGACATTTAAAGGGGAAGCCCACCGATTTTCAACATTCTAATATGTCATTAGTATACCCTAGAGGTGCTGGGTTCCCCCATTCTGTGTTCCCAAGAAATGGAGGTCTGAAGAAAACTCCTAACAAGGTGAAACATCTTGATGATATCATTAAAGATGCAGTGCCATGAATTTTTTCTACCCTAAAACAGGATCATCAGGTATTAATCTTATATGAAAAGTAAGATTTTTTTTCCCCCAAAAAGTGTACAGTGTTTGTTAAACTGACCTTTTTATGATTCCACCCTACCAGTTCATTAAGTATGCCTGGTTTGCCTGGTGGGTGGTGATGGGTGGAGATCCAGCTGAACTGAAGCCACACCCACAGCTTTAGTTGCATGATAAAAGGGGAGGAGTTATGGGAGGGGCTGTGCACATGATGTCACTGTATTGCAGTTTTTTTTTTATTGGCACGTTTGACTGGAAAGGTTCTGCCCACAGGAAGAAATCCTAAATACAAAGGGAAGACATCATTGCACATAAAAAACACACCAAGGGGTCTATTTACATACTGTCACCTCTTAAACATGTACAAAATTGGAAAAAATTCAAAAATCACGGCACCCCCACTTTAAGATGTATTTTCACCATGTTAATGGATTTCTTTAGACGCTTCTTTTTTCTGAGGGCGTACAAACCAAACCAATAGAGAGGATGGAGGTGAGATGGAGTTAGATTGAAGGTATTATTTTTTAGCCAACTTTGGTGTGTACGAACTCTGGGCCCCATTTTCGTTACCGCTAAACCCCTTATCTCTTAACTTCTTCGCCTTTTTAAACTATTTAAAAAATAATAATTTTCCAGTAGTTCAAATGGCCAGTCTACAAGCTCACAACATGTTAATAGATGGACATGTTGAAATATTCCAAAAAGCTTCTTCTGCACATTCATCAGCACATTTTCATGGAGCTGTAAGCCCCCCTCTCTCTCACACACACACACACACACACACAACACACACACACACACACACACACACACACAACACACACACACACACACACACAACACACACACAACACACACAACACACACACACACACACACTCTCTCTCCCCCTGTCCTCCACATCCCCTCTTCACCCGTTGACCCTCCTCAGACTATCGCCTTCCCTCTAACTCAGTCGCCCAGTTCATTACTGCAATGCATGCATTACTATTACAAGGAACTCTACTTAAAGCTGCAGCGTGGCTAAGCAGTGTTGCCAACTTGGCACATTTGTCAAAATTAGCTGGTGAGGTTGAGCGAAATTGATTGACAGGCGCCAGAGATAAAACCTTCATTCATCACCATTTCCCCATCCGATGACAGTGGTTTTCAAGCACTGTTCCCCAGGCTAAACGATGGATAGCCTCGACACCCAGGCTTTCATTTTCGTTCGCCTTGCGCGAAAACGGAAAGCCTGGACTAACGCACATTGGAAAGTGGCCTTCAAGTGGGAGTGAACCTTCCGGGGTGGGCGTCGCTCTAAATGATGTGACGTAGAACAGCAGTGGACGGGCGCGGGAGGGGCCGGGGATGACGACACGTTAGTGAGATCAAATCAGAGCGCAGCACTTCCGCCGTGTGGATGCCACGGCATCCCGCCCCCCCAAGGCCAAAATCATTGAGGGCTAGACCAGGCTAAACGATGGACAGTTGGTTAACCAGATGCAACTCTTTGAGAGCGTAAAAACGAAACCAAATGGACCTGCGTCCCCCCTTCACTACACCCCTGTATATAAAATATTTTAGATGTGAGATGTGGAGGGACCCCGCCCCCCCCCCCCCCCCCTCTCCCCCCCCCCCCCCCCCCCCCCCCCCACGTCCCCCCTCCACTAGACCCCTGTATATATTCCCTTCCAGGCAAGCATCTGCATTCTAGTGCTTTTCGGATTTTGGCAGTTGGCAACACTGGCGGCAAGTCTCCGTGTCCTACTACCCCTGATCTGAACTCGATCGACAGTCTCCCCACACTTTTATTTTTGCAGCTTTTCCAAGAAAGAATCCCTTCTGCTTGGTCAGAGGAGATACTGCGCGTTCACCCGCTTCAACAGCCATCAAGCGATAACTCCCAGTGCGTTGCTTGTTAAGCCGATCTTCTCGACCTACTGCATGTAGCGTGGGAACGGACCGGCATGAAAGGCATGAGGCGAAACCCATGAGGTTGGCAGCCTTGTTTTAAGCCCTGCGTCAGCAGCACTGTGACGAGCTTGTGACCGACCCCGCTAGGGTCCATTTGGTTCACATTTGTACACTCTCAAGAGAAACAAAACTAAAATGGGTGGAATTCCCCTTTAAGAGGCGTCCCCCACTTCTAAAAGTCCCACTACAACACTGACATTAAAAGGATCCCTCACTAATAAGATAAACATTGCTTAAAACATTATACTTTCCCGATATAACTAAAATAAACAAATAAAAACACCAATGGCATCTTATTTCTTTCATAACTCAACAGGAACTGCTCCTGTCGCAGGATGATGATCAAGCTCTATAGAATATATGGATGAACATGCTCATGTGACATCATCATCCTGCGACCGGAGCACCTCCTGTTGAGTGAAAGATTCTCTCTTTATGAAGGAAATAAAGTATTGAAGGTGATTTTATCTGCATGTTTTAGTTATAGAAGGCAAGTAAAGTGTTTAAGGCATATTTGTCTTATTAGCCATGCAGGGAACCTTTTAACACAAGACAATGTACGCTATGTGAAATGTGCTGCTGGCTTCTCAGTACCTGAGGACATACAGAACATTCAGGCAATAGAGCTGAGCAGTCCCGCCCCCTCGTGACGTAAAACCTTGTTCCAGAAATGGATTCCCCATTCATTTCTCTCATAGACTTTTTCGAAAATTATTCATATAAAGACGATTACGCCACATACAAAGCCAACGCGGGTCGTGGCAAATCATTAACAACACACAATCTCTTGGGACAATCAAATAATTTCGACGAAGAAAAAAAAAGTGCTGTATCCTGCCTTTTCTTTTTTTTTAACTTCTTGCCAATTAGATATTGCATGATAATATTGTGTTGGTTGTCATGATTTGTCCCGAACTGACAACGTAATCATGTTTATATTAAAGAGGGGGTGCCGTGATTTTTGTATTTTTTCAAATTTTGTACATGTTTAAGAGGTGACAGTATGTAAATAGACCCCTCGGTGTGTTTTTTTATGTGCAATGATGTCTTCCCTTAGTATTTAGGGTTTCTTCCTGGGGGCTGAAACTTTCCATCAAACACTGTACACTTTTTGCGGGAAAAAAAAAATCTTAGTTTTGATATAACATTAATACCTGATGATCATGTTTTAGGGTAGAAAAAAAATCATGGTACACCATCTTTAACTATTTTCTAAAAGCCTATGAGGAAAATGAATGAGGATTCCATTTCTGGAGCAAGGGCAACGTCATGAAAGCGGCGAGACTGCGCAGCTCTATTGTTCAAGCAAAAAAAAAAATCTTATTTTTTTGTGTTTGCTTTAATCGTAATGTTAGCCTCATGGTTGCCAGTAAATGCATCGACGCTTGTTTCGGCGGAGGAATTGCGGAAGCACAATAAATCCAGACATACCGTGATAAATCATTCACGAGTCAACAAATCAGCAACAGATTCCAGTTATAGTCTGCGTGTCTGGGAGTCTGGGAACTGCTGGGCAATAACAATGTAGGTGGTTCTATTGGTAAAAATAAATAATCAGGGGCGGATGTAACATTTCCCGATTGGGGAGGGAGCAGGAGAAAATGGTATGGGGGCGGCTTCATCGCCCGTGTTTCGCGACACAGGCGATGGACTTTTTTTTTCCTTACATGAACATAGCAATACTGCGATATGGCAATAGTGTTGAAGTACAAATGCATCATCATTCATGTACCAAAAGTAGTACTCAAAAAAGTAGTGCTTTTGATGCGTGGAGAATGTCCCATCTTAGGAATATATAGACATATTTTGAAAATAGCTATGATCTACAGCAGGGGTTTTCAACAGGTGGTCCGGGGACCACCAGTGGTCCTTGAGAGGGTTCCAGGTGGTCCCCAGCTATAAGTTGTTTAACCAGATGTAACTCTTGAGAACGTAAAAATGAAACCAAATGGACCCTGGCGGGTCCATTTGGTTTCATTTCTACACTCTCAAGAGTTAAAATATTCATCATTTGAATAAGCCTAAGTCTACACAACTAGAAGATGGACAAAAGCAAAAGAAATCTTTAGTTTTGGGGTCTGTGGGGCTAAAATGTCCTCAAGTGGTGGTCCGTGGGTCAAATTCTGAATAAATGGTGGTCCCTGGAGTCAAAAAGGTTGAAAAACCCTGATCTATATAGGGTCGGAATGCAATGCCTACTTCAGTAAACACTTCAGCCCCCCCCAGACCCCCCCGGCACCCGCAAGGGCCCGCAAGGGTCCATTTGGTTTCATTTTTTACGCTCTCAAAGAGTTACATCTGGTTAACCAACTTTCCATCCTGGGGACCGCCTGGAACCCACTGGTGGTCCCCGGACCACCTGTTAAAAAACCCCTTGTCTACTTCACAAACCCGGGTAAATAATGATTACAAAAAAATATATATATATATACACACACACACAAAAATCCCCTACTCAGCAAATCAAGGCCCTCTATTTGCATCAACACTACGTTCTGTCAGAGGAATTGTGGGAAAGGAAATCATAAATCCCGCGCGATAATAAATCATGCTAAAGGACTCCCCCATGCTGCTTTTCTCCCATAGGCGGCCCCATATAACCGTGTCAACCGCCGTCTACGATGCAGTAAGAGCGAGGGACCAACCTAATTAACCCATAGTAGATGAACCCTAGTGGTAGTTTTACCCTAGTTGACAGGAACCCCTAGGGGGGTAGTACAATCAAAAATGGAGGTAAATAAAAACCGGGATAGTCTACAATGGTTAATAAATGTCTTCCGACTCCCTTTGTTTTGCTTTTTCTGTAGCGTACATTCGCACCTATGGGATTTCTCCTCTGCCTTTTCCCATCCTAAGCAGGGGCGGATCTAGGCATGGGCATGGGGGGGGGGGGGGGCAATGGGGGGGGGGCAACGACCCAAATTTCAAATGTATTTCAAATTAAAGTGCTTATAATTAAAATGCTACTACTACTGCTACTAACTAACTAACTAACTAGCTGTGTCGCCACTAAACCAACAGCATTTCATCATTGAAAACAGAAAACTCTCTGAGTCAGACCTTTAGCTTTATGCACGCTGCGTGTCTGTTGCAACTTCAACAACAACTGATGTTATTATTGATGCTTTACTTGCCTAATAAAAGTCCTGTAACTGAAAATGGTATGGGTGTGGCTTCATCGCCCGTGGCGTGAAGCGACAAGGGCGATGAAGCCGCGCCCATACCATTTTCTCTTGCCCCTCCAACATGTTCTCTTGCCGCCCCCCCCCCCCCCCCCCAAATGGGACATGTTACATCGGCCCTTGATCCTAAGTTTGAAGATTTTTTACTTTACAGGAATAGACTACATCGACATAGCAACAGCCGCAAGGCGGTCTGGGTAACACGGGGGTCTCCGGCGCCATGCATGTTTGAAGCCGTGTTTATATTGGTTTCAGTCTCCGTTTTTTAGCAACCTAGTAAAGGTAAAGTCTTTATTGTTTAACGTTTTTATGTTTCACTACCATGACACATAAATGTAGTTATGTGGACACTCTGCTTGAGCCTGTACCGTTCACGCTACTCCCCCCCGCATTTGTGACTTTACATCAGTGTTCGGAGTAGGGTGACCAGATCCAAACTGTTCATTTGAGGGACAGAAGTGTTGCATGTGTGGGACAAGTCGAGTGGGGAAACCGGACAAAATGTGGTTAGCAAACTACTAACGACTTGATAACAATATTTCAAAAATGATTTCAGGATTTCATTTCACGTATAGCAAAAGCAGCTGATCTAAAATAAAAAATAGCCGATCTACAATCTCAAAACGCGTCGCAGTGCGACGCGTTTTGAGATTGTAGATCAGCTATTTTTGATATGACAGTATGCGATGTGGCCTCTCTAAGAGTGAGTGTGGAAATATTAGTTAGGGCATTACAAATTATTATGGCATTTTGAACACTGTGGCCAGTCAGTCACAATGTGGGACAGAGTCTCAATTTGTGGGATGCTTGAAAAGTCTTGGAAATGAGGGACTGTCCCACGCAAAGAGGGACATCTGGTCACCCTAGTTCGGAGGGACCACTATTTTTTGGATTCGAGCAAGTTCCAGGTGGTCTCCAGCTACATGGTAGAAGAGTACTGTTGTAACTTGAGCCTTTTTGAGCATTTTACGAACTCAAGAGTTACATACAGTACCTATAAGGGTCCATTTGGTTACCAATTGTCCTTTCTAGGAACGAAAGAGGAAAAATGGTGAAAAAAAAAGGGTTTTATCTCTGTCAACAAATTTCACCCTAACTCACCAGCAAAAAAAAGAGCACTACATTTTTCACTAATTTTGTTGCTATGGGGGGGTCTGGAAAAAAAGCTAAATATAGCGACAAATGCGCCGAGTTGGCGACACTGACGCAAACGCAGGAAAAATAACTGTGTTTATATTTTATTTTTTTTGGTCTTTTACAAACTTTGCTGGATTCACCAGATCTCTCGCTCTCCCATGGCCCGGCGTTGACCTTCAAAAGCACATCCTCCTGGGGCGGGGGGGTCATGTGTACTCTTTAATACAGACGGATGACCTTTTCCTCGCTCTGTCCACATTATGTACAAAATACCGACACGGGGCGGCGGTGGTACGCCACACACACACACACACACACACACACACACACACACACACACACACACCACACACACACACACACACACACACACACACACACACACACAGTGGCGTGCACAAAGAGTTTCAAGGGCAGGTGCTCAAATGTAACCAGGAAGGCACTCTAGGAAAACTCGGAAAATTGAGTTTTGGGGGGTTAAAAACGCATAGAAAACAGCATTTCAGCATCTTTTTGCTCTTTTAAAAAGGGCATGTTGGTCCAGAGAGGGCCACTAGGGGTTGGCCCTAGCCCCCTTGACGTCTATGTATGCACGCCTATGCACACACACACACACACACACACACACACACACACACACACACACACACACACACACACACACACACACACACACACACACACTTACACTTTATCTCTTGTTCTATACACTTCCACTACCCTATCTGCAGGTTGATATACCTGCATCGGTGTGTGCAAGAATACTTCCAACAAATGTAGATGGGAAAAATAATTGCCCACCCCTGTATTAACGGGTTGTATGGGCTGGTGGTGGATTTATTGACCGAAAGTAGATTATGACATTTTTTTTAAATTAAACAAATACTTCAAAGATAGAAAGACGATAATTCAACCTTCCCGTACTGCCGCAATGCTGGTGAGTTGTTAAAGGGGAATTCCGCACATTTTAATCAATATGTTATTAATATACCTTATAGATGTTTGTGGACAACTGGACGTGATAAAAATGTTCCCCCAATTCTGTATTTCCTAAAAATGGAGGTCTGGAAAAAAAATCATTAACATGGTGAAATACAGTAGTATTTCACCATGTTAATGATTTTTCTTTCAGACCCCTTTCTCCTGAGAGGGTACAAATGGAACCAATTTGGTTCACATTTTTATCCTCTCAGGAAAATCATGAAAATGGGTGGAATTCCCCTTTAAGCAGAATGCAGACCAATGATGAAAAACTGCCACATTGGGAGAAATACAACAATGTCCAAACACAGCATGCAGTAAGATGTGTTAACTTAAATAAATCATCATCATGAAGTTGTAATTTTGTTACATTAAAGGTAGGGGAAGTGATTTGAAATTCATGGCGTAGTACCAGCCTGGTGCACTAGGGGCCCCCAAAAGTAGCTACACTATGTGAACCTGCTGCTCTCTCTGATTGGAGGAGAATTGTGGTGACCTGGGGAACTTTTATTAGCTCCTCTGCTAACGTGGGGGAGGGGGAAACTCCATATGTGGTTTCCACACCTTATAATAGAGCATTTTAACAGAAAAAAAAAATGGGTGATATCTGACAAAAGTGAAATCACTTCCCTACCTTTAAAGAAAGGAAAATAATAATAATAAAAAGGTTCCTGTAACTGCGAGGGGATAACAAAACCCAACAAAGCAGCAAACTATTTTGAAAACATTACATCTCCTTTGGTTGTTCAATCTGCCAAAACAAAAAAATATGCAATCAAATTCCCTTCCCCCTCAATATCCCCTTAACTAAGTGCCAAGGTCAAAAGTAAATCAACAAAACTAAACCAGCAAGAAGTCCCAGTATCCAGACAGTATGTGGGATCTACATATTGCTCCAAATGATTCTTATTATACAAAATAATGTCCAAAAAGTCTTTGCAAAAAAGGGAAACGAGAAATAAAGATGTCCACCTCACCCAATCTGAGTCTTCTTTTTCTTCTTCTGGTTCTCCTTTGTTTGTTTGATTGATTCTTACTAAACAAAACATGTTTCAAAGCTTCAAAAACTTGGCCGACCAAACGTTAGCCTGTCTCTGACACTAGGCTCTATATTATTTAGCTCAAATTCACTTTTAAAGGCTTAAAATGCTTTGTTCAAGAAAAGAACTCCAAACATGTAGCCCTCCACAGCCACATGGAAGCAGCTCGGCGCCACACTTCCTGCTTCTTTTATAGTGTCAACAGGCTCTACTTCCTGGAACTGGCTCTGCTGAGGGAACACCTTTTTTCCCACAGCGCCCCCTATGGTCACCTTCTGACATAGTCCATAGAAAACAGATAACCCTGGTTTAATGAGCCCTTCTCAAAGCCGCACCCTTTAGGGGTAGGGTTTAGTCATTGCCCAATGCCAATCCAAATAGTTTAGCAACTGTTGCTATGCAGGTCTAGCTTTTCTAGCCCTCCAAGGCCAAGACTCCAAGACTTATTTATTTCTACTTGGAAAAAAAAAAAAAAAAAAAAAAAAAAAAGTTTTCAACCTTACTTGTTGTACTACCATGATCTATTAAAAAATATAGCTCTGACAGTGTATTTTACTGTTGTATTAATATAAATGTGGCTGAATAGTTGGGAAAATAACCCGGGAGGAGGAGGAGGGACACATGCTGACATTTTTCAACTGCATAGTGAATTCTGCAGAGGAGTATTAAAGGGGAAGTCCAACCATTATTTCCAACATTCTAATATGCCATTAGTATACCCTAGAGGTGCTGGGTGGACATGATAAAAACGTTGGTGGAAACATCTTGATGACATCATCAAGATGTAATTTCACTATGTTAATGGATTTCTTTAGACGTTTTTTTTTTTTTTTTTTCTGAGAGTGTACAAATGCAACCAAATGAACCTGTTAGGATTCAATTGGTTGCATTTGTACACTCTTGTAAGATGCTGTTTGAATCATTCTCCACAAATACAGTACATAGCATATAAAACAAAACAAAGCAAATATATCTGGGTATTGAAAATCTCAAGGGATGGCACCATTACGCATATACTGTGTGACCCCATTAACTTGAGATTTACTGTATAATTCAGGTACTAGTACATTTCTGATGTATAGTATATTAGTATATTAGTGCATATTAGTGCATCATGGGCTGTATATTGACATAGAACCACAATGGGAGGAGGTGGGGAGTCTGACTGTAAAAAAATACATACATAAATAAATGTGGCGGTGAATATAGACCGGGGAATCTAAAAACTGCAACAATTAACCTTGGAATAGGGCAAATTCAGGGTACAGCCCCTTTAAGAAAGAAAAAAAAAGAAAATAGGCTGCCCCGGACAAGAACTCAAAGAGTCTATAAAGATGTCTGTTGTGCCTTAAGGGCTTAATCACATATTCATTCAAATCAATGCCATTCCACGACGAAAACCAAAGCCAGGCTCGACGAGGGCACCGGAGGAAATAACGAGTTAGAGTTAATTAACCGTGCGTGAGCGCGAAGGTCTAGCTGCGCTCCCCACATGCATCGCTCCCTCTCCCTTGTACAGTATGCATTATGTCCATAATGCATGCATTCGCAGCACGTCGCCATCTCATCGGAGTTTCACTGCTGGATATCTCAACCCCTGAATACATCGCAATCCAGAGCTCACGCGGGGATTCGAGAATGCCATTAAGCAGCAGGGGCGGATCTAGGCATGGACATGGGGGGGGGGGGGGGGGGGGGGGGGGGGGGGGCAATGCCCCCTAAATGCCCAGACTGCCCCACCGAAAATGGCATGGCATGCAAAACAACGCAAGATATTTCCAATTAAAGTGTGTATATTTAAAATTATTTGAACCACTACTACTGCTACTAACTAACTACAGCTGTGGCACACTAAACTGACCACATTTCATCATTGAAAACAGAAACTCAGACCTTTAGCTTTATGCATGCTGTTGCGACATCAACAACAGCTGATGTATTACTGATGCTTTACTTGCCTAATAAAAGTTTATAACTGAAAATGGTATAGGTGCGGCTTCACCGCACAATGAAGGTCCCACCCCATTGGGAAATGATACATCGGCCCTGTTAAGCAGGGCAGGGATGTTTACATGGAAGCAATACCATCAGAGTTTATACTAGCTTTGTATCTCTCCCTCATTATCTGCTGCGCTTGTTATATAGCGTATTATGAAAAAAAGAAAGTACTGTGACGAGCATTAATTTGTGTGACAGCTCTTTTGAAATCTTCCCGATGGCGTTGGCGGTGAGCAGTGCACGCTTACGCCGGAGACAGGCCTATAGGGCCGCAGCGCGGGGAGGCATGGCGTCGTCTCCGCTGCGCGGCTAATCTCTGTGGCATTAACCCCAGCTAGCAAAAAACGAGATTCATAATTAATTCATAAACCCCGTCATATGCAACGCTAGCATGCGCGGGAGATGGCAAGATCGACGCGGTCGGCAGCCTAAAGATATGCAAGTCGTCTAGTCAGACAGCCCTTCAACAACAGGGGCGGATCTAGGCATGGGCATGGGGGGGCAATGCCCCCCTAAATACCAGTCTGGCCCCCAAACACGATGTAAAACAACCCAAGATATTTCAAATTTAAGTGCTTATATTTAAAATGATGTCAAACACTACTACTGCTACTAACTAACTACAGCTGTGGCACCACTAAACCAACAGCATTTCATCATTGAAAACAGAAAACTCTCTGAGTCAGACCTTTAGCTTTATGCATGCTGCTTGTCTGTTGCAACTTCAACAACAACTGATTTTATTATTGATGCTTTTATACTTGACTAATACGTTGTAAAAGTCCTGTAACTGAAAATGGTATGGGTGCGACCATGGCGCAAAGCGACACAGGCGATGAAGCCGCCCCCGTACCATTTTCTCCTGACCCTCAAACGTGTTCTCTTGCCCCCCCAAACGGGACATGTTCCATCCGCCCCTGTTCAACAACTCTGGATGGACGGTCCCATAATTGGGTTCTCGCCTTAACTAAGGTACGTATATACGAGATGATGACAGCTCCATCTATATATCATGGCTGGAGGAAAGAAGGGGGGCTTCTGGGGCAGCATGCGCCACCGATATGCCTTCCAAAAGCACAGCCGCGAGACCCCCACCGCTCTGGAACATGCACGCCGCAGCCCCGTCCGACGCGAGGGAACGAGCGACAGGGGTGGATGTAACATTTCCCAAATGGGGGGGGGGCAGGAGAAAATGGTATGGGGGCGGCTTCATCGCCATGAAGTCGCACCCACACCATTTTCGCTGAAAGGACTTCAGGCAAGTAAAACATCAATAATAACATCAGTTGTTGTTGAAGTTGCAACAGGCACGCAGCATGCATAAAGCTGAAGGTGATTTCAATTTCAATTCAATTTCAAAGATGAAATCATTGGAAATTGGTTTAGTGGTGACACAGTTTGGTGGTGACACAGCTGTAGTTAGTTATATCAGTAGTTCTATCAGTAGATGTAAGCACTTTAATTTGAAATATCTTAGATAGTTTTGCATGCCATCATGTTTGGTGGGGCAGTCAGGGCCCCTAGTCATGCCTAGATCGGCCCCTGACGAGCGAGCGAGCGCAAGGGGAAGCGCAGCGGTGCCAACATGAAATAATATATAGGACAGGCACCTCGAGGCCAAAATGCGTACAGTTCTGTCAGGGGATCAACTCAAGAGAGCCTTCCTCTCCAAACCGGCGAACAGTGTCTGTTTTGGGGGTGGATGAAGCCTCCCCCCGGGGTTCCAGGCCAGCACAGAGAGCGAGGGGCCTAATTAATCAAAAAAAAAGTCTGTCGGAATTCTAGGAAGATGATTCTCATCCCAACACTACCAACTCCACCACCACCACACCAGTACCGATGTTGTCAACCCACCGGAAAAAAGAGAGACGTGTCAGCGTCTGTGAGCGATCATGGCCACGTTTCAACTCCCAACGGAGTGAAGGAAGGGACGAAGCAGCAGAATTTCTTTAAATTCTTTAAGGATGGGAATCTCCTAAGAAAACAATAACATACCGTGGTTCAGAGGGAGATGGGGGATGTCGGTGCTATACTGACAACTCCATATAGCTCTCTCTTCTCAATCTGAATAGCGCGCAGCATGCGCTCTCCGGAGAGCTTCGCCTGTCAAGAGGCAAAATGAATCACGGCGCTTTCGCCGGCACATATTTCCGTCCCTTTTGGGGAGCCATCGCGCAGCAGGACTCGAGGCGAGGCTAAGCGATGGAAGCGAGCGGAGGAGGAGAGGCATGAAATAAAGCGGTCACAACAAATGGAGACAACAAACGGCATCTCCAAAAAAAAAAAAAAAACGAGACAAGGGGAAACGATCAGTTATTGTAGGAGTCAGGGGTTGACACTAAGGTCTCCGAGGCACACCTACTTGCCCTCAGGTCATGGTCACCCCCCCCCCAAATATATTGTAAATTTTGCATTTAAGTTTACTTCCTACTTGGGTGCTTTAAACCAGGGGTTTTCAACAGGTTAAGCTAGTTAACCAGATGTAACTCTTGAGAACGTAAAAATGAACCCAAATGGACCCTTGCGGGTCCATTTGGTTTCATTTTTACACTCTCAAGAGTTAAAATTCATCATCTTAATTAGCCCATAGTGGTCACAGACCCAGTGGTCCCTGACCCCAGCAAAATGATAGTTTGGAACCAAATGGACCTGGGAGAGAGATAGGAGAGATAGCTAGAAAGCAGGCAGAGTGCAATGACTACCTTCAAGACAAATAATTAATATATCTTATGATGTGTTATAGTGCACTAAGTTGCACACTTGCCCGATCGGGCAACCAGGTAGCAGTCTTCACTTGCCCCACCATTTTTTTTACTTGCCCCGGGCAAGTGGGCAAGTGTTAGTGTCAAGCCTTGGGAGAGAGATAGAGAGAGAGATGGCGCAAGATAGAAGGCCGCTTTCCGTCGGGAAGCCTTTTGTGCCCGCTATGATCAAGGCTCCGGCCCCGGTCGGGTTTTTGCGAATGTTGATTCGCTCTGGCTGAGAGGGGCGAGGAAGGGAGCTGCATGGCGAACCGGGTGAATCGTCTTGGTCTGTCAAGCCTTATGATGTCTGTGTCACGTTGCTCTGATTGAGAGCGCATACAGTGCTGCGCCTACCCCACGATCTGCATGCCGAGCACGGAATGATGGAAAGGGAGGAGAAGGCGGGTGGATGTTCTCTGTCCAATGTCCAAAAAAAAGGTTATACTGTATATATCTAGAACACTAAACTGTATTTTATTTTATTTTTCTTCAATGGACCAATCTCACAGGTCTTAGGAATGTCTGGACCAAAGGAGAGGTTCCCTTGATTCCTATTTTTTAAAGGATTTTCTCAGATTAAACAACAACAAGTCAGTGCTCTTGCCAGAAGGGGCTCCATCACTGCTAATACGGGTGCTGGTGTTTGATGTGAAGTGAGACTTACAGATGGAGTGGCTAATGCTATCCAACAGGTATCTGTCGGCATGGCCCTTCAACAACAACAACAACAACAACAACAACAACAACAACAACAACAACACGGGTGCCTGATCGGCAGCGCACGGAGAATGCTAATTAGCACCGTGCACGCTTACGGATGAGAGAGTCAGAGAGAGAGAGAGAGAGAGAGGCCGGATGGGCTGAAGAATGGCAGGGTGGGCATCTCCAAAGTATTTCATATGAAGCAGTAGTTTTCAATCTTTTCAATACAAGGGCCCACTATTCATTCAGCATTTGAGCCACAGACCACCATTGGATGACATTTTAGCCCCACACATACCCCATAACTAAAGATTTATTTTGCTTTTGTCCACAATTCCAGGCTGGATCTGGGAAACAAAACAGATCAAAATTAACCATTAATCTTTTACATTCTCTAGTTGTGTAGACTTGGGCTAATTCAGATGATGAATGTAGTGTAAAAATGAAACCAAATTTGTTTTCGTTTTTTACACTCTCAAGAGTTACATCTGGTCAACCTACAGTACTATCCACCATTTAGCTGAGGACCACCTGGTCCTCTCTCTTTGCTTTTGTTTTTTTCGAGGTTCATGTTTGAGGTTTTTATTATAGAAAGTTATTATTAATAAAACATGGATATAAATTAAATAACAAGATATTAAGTAAAAGATAGCTATCATTTAATCCTCAGACAAATGTTTCAGCGACGTTAGCCACTCTAAATGTGCTATTAACAATGCAAAACATTATACACCAACCATGAACTGTAATTAAAAAGAAATGAATTGATAAATAAATAAATAAATAAATAAATAAATAAATAAATAAATAATATAAATAAATAAATAAATAAATAAATAAATAAATAAATAAATAAATAAATAAATAAATCACACTTTAATTATGTAGTGGGGAGGAGAGGGGAAAAAACAATCAACAAGCTTAACACTAAGTATATCTTGGGGCTTAATTCAATCCCGTTGGCGAGAAGAACTCGCCTAACATTTATAACCGTATTAGGGTCATTGTAATATCGGCGCGCGCCGGTGTCTCGCGCCAAAGACAGCCGTCACGTCCGCGCCTCGCTGTGAGCTCATACGTCAGATACACCCTGCATGCATTTGCGATAGCGACAAACAAACAACGGAAAAGGAGAGGGGGTGGGGGGTGGGGGTGGGGGTGATTACAACCGTTTTCCCGCCGAACAGCACGGCACATTAGGTCTCTATTCCATTTAGCCAGAGTACAGCTCGCGACGTCGACCGCCACAGCGGCTGTACGGCCTCGAAAACAATCCTTTTTGCCCCTGACCGCTGTCGTAGCGCCGCGCCGCAGGCGCTGATATTATTCGCCACGCTGGCAGATAATGAGGCGAGTGTATTAAATGGACTCGCACAAACAAGCGGCCTCGCGCACGTTCCCCCGAGCCACGCGCGGCGACGCAGTTTGTCGAGTCAATAGCGCAGACCACATTAACCTTCCGCGCCGTCCCTAATTGATCGCCTCATTGTTTACAGTAGGGCGAGACTCGCGCGCGCAAATGACGGGTTAATGGCTCAGAGGAACGTGTGTTTGTTCGTGGCCAATGAGGCGCTCCGCCAGGCAGGTGCACATATGCAGTTTGAACAAAAGGCAGAAGATGCGAAGGTGGGAAGTACAGCATTGCGGCGTACTAATGAGGCTGATTTCGACTTGCGTGGTTGCGCGCAAAGAATGGTAATAGCCGATCCGCAATCTCACCCGAGTTTGCTGTGACGGCGTGCACTCAGGGGAGGATCTAGGCATGGATATGGGGGGCAATGCCCCCCCCCAAATGCCCAGTCTGCCCCACCAAACACGATGACATGCAAGACAAACCAAGGTTTCTCAAATTAATTAAAGTGCTTATATTTAAAATGATTTGAACCACTACTACTGCTTTATGCATGCTGCGTGTCTGTTGCAACTTCAACAACAACTGATGTTATTATTGATGCTTTACTTGACTAATAAAAGTCATGTAAAAAAAAAAAAAAAAAAAAAAAAAAAACAATTGGGAAATTTTACATTTGCCCCTGCGTACACTGAGCTTTTTTTTTTTTTTTTTTTTTAGATCTCCTATATTCCGGGACGTAACAATTAATGTTCAAAATGCTTGGAATTCCCCTATAAGTCAATGTACCAGATTGTAGGAATAGTGTGAAAGGTCCGGTTTTTGTTGTTGTTTTTTTAGGTTTTCTGGCAAAAAAGATGAATAAAAAATGAAAGACAAATTAATGAATCTATATCCAGTAAATTCTCTGGGGTCTGACGCTCTGGTTTTTCCTGATGTTCCATTATGTCAATGGGATTTTTCTAGCCCATGTCACCGTTTCCGCTGTTTTGCCTGCTCTCATTGCAGCTCAAAAGCCTTCCAAACCCCCACAAAAAACTCCAGACCACAGTTTTTTTTTTCCTGAACACTGACGGCTAATTAACCAGGAGTTATTCCTCTACACACCAAAACCCCATGCATCTTCAAAACCGAGAGAACCCACCTGATCACTATCATGTACAATAGATGAGAGGAGGAGAGAGAGAGAGAGAGAGAGAGAGAGAGAGGAGAGAGAGATGAGAGAGAGAGAGAGAGAGAGAGAGAGAGAACCTCTTTAAAGACTAATGAGGTGTAAATCCAGCCTGCACTACATAGAAAGTGATGTATTGCGGATTCGGACTTTCACTTGTACGGTCATACGTCTTTGCTTTGATTGTATCGTTACACTTGCTGCTTAAATATCTGCAACTATGTGCCTTTGAATTGAAATGAATGGAATTAGACTTGATTTAGTTATGGTAGGTTAGGTGTTCCTGTTAGGGTTAGGGTTAGGGTTAGGGTTAGGTATGGTTAAGTATGGTAACGTAACAGGAATAGACAGCCTGCCTGCACTTGAAAAAAAAAAAAAAAAAAAAACTGCTCTAGAGTGCATATTGAGGAATTTCTCAGACCTATATATCCCATACTCTGAGGGGGTGGCGGCCATCTTGATGGTAAGGCATAAGTTATATTCGATGTAGAATGCATTCCATTGAACATCACACTTTTTAACCGACCAAGATGGCCACTCACCTTCAAGGCCTTTCTGAGTATGGGACTGAGAAAGGGGTCCATTGGAAGTACCACTATATAGTGCATTTTGGATTTTGGCAGTTGGCAACACTGATTACAGAAGTTTACTGATCGCATGGCATGCCTGGCAGTGCTCCTCTTGGCAGCGCGGCGCCCGTGTGGCCTCAGCCGTCGCCAAAATGGCTTAAATATGGGAGCGACGGAAAGTGCAGAGCTCTCCGCCGGTGCTTTGTTTTCCATTACTGCCACTATATGGACTCCACACCAGTGTTGCCAACTTGGCACATTTGTCGCCACATTTAGCTTTTTTCCAGACGCCCCTATAGCGCCAAATTGGTGAAAAACTCTTGGCGGAAAATCTAGTGCTTTTTTTTGCTGGTGAGTTGGGGCGAAATTGGTTGACAGGCGCCAGAGATAAAACTCTTGTTTTTCACCATTTTTTCAGTTGGTTGACCAGGTGTAACTCCTGAGAATGTAAAAATGAGAACTCCTGAGAATGTAAAAATGAAACCAAATGGACCCTTGCGGGTCCATTTGGTTTCATTTTCACACTCTCAAGAGTTAAAATATTCAATTTATGTGTTAGTCTACACAACTATATGTAGAAGATTAATGGTCATTACATTCTCTAGCTGTGTGCTTCCGTCTCTAGTGCTTCCCTTCAGCATCTAGCGCATTCTAGTGCATTTTGGAAGTGCCACTTGTGCATTTTGGATTTTGGCAGTTGGCAACACTGCTCCACACTCCAGTGGAACTCCCAAAGGAGGTGCATGGCTTTCTATGGCAGCATGCAGCATGCGGCCCCGCGCATGCATGGAACAACAGGGCCTTGGAGACCGCATTACATAGACCCCCGTGGTCTGCAGTCCTATACACCCCAGACCCATTCATCATTCAAACACCCCGGCTGCTCCTCACGTCTCCGCCAGCTGACGAGAGATCGCTTCGTTTTTCGTCCCGGTGCGCAAGAGGGACCGTGGGACACGCTCTCTGGAAATAACTCGGCATCTCTCTCTCTCTCTCTCTCTCTCTCTCTCTCTCTCTCTCTCTCTCTCTCTCTCTCTCTCTCTCTCAGTGTTGCCAACTGTCAAAATCCAAAATGCACTAGTGGCACTTCCAAAATGCACTAGAATGCGCTAGATGCTCGCCTGGAACATACAGATCAAAATGACCATTAATCTTCTACATTCTCTACATTCTTCTACATTCTGTGTAGACTAAGTTGGGCTAATCACATGATGGATATTTTAACTGTAAAAATGCAACAGAATGGAACCGCAAGGGTCCATTTGGTTTCATTTTTACCCTCTCAAAGAGAGGGTAAAAACAGACATCTGGTTAACCAGCTGTCCATCATTTAGCCCACTGGTTGAAAACCACTATCATAGGAGGAAAAATGGTGAAAAATGAGGGTTTTATCTCTGGCGCCTGTCAATCAATTTCGCCCCAACTCACCCGCCAAAAAGCACTAGATTTTCTGCCAGGAGTTTTTCACTAATTTTGGCACTAGGGGGGTCTGAAAAAAAGCTAAATATAGTGACAAATGCGCCAAGTTGGCAACACTGCTCTCTCTCTCTCTCTCTCTCTCTCTCTCTCTCTCTCTCTCTCTCTCTCTCTCTCTCTGGTCCCCTCTCTCGGGGGGGGGGGGGGGGGGGGGGGGGGGGGGGGGGGGGGGGGGGGAGCTCTGAAGGCGTATAAGGATATATAGCCATCATATGTGAAGTGCAAATCTACCGGTGGTGACGAATAACGGGCCGATCGATGTCCTCGTGTGGCTCTGTCGACGGTCGACCGCCTGTCCATCGACTGAGAAGTGCAATCAAATCACTCGCCTTTCCTTTAGACGACTCGTCTAACCTTGAACCGTTGAGCCGCCGTGGACATATCGAGTTCGACGGCGTTCCTTCGCCTGTTTGACACGTCTTATAAACATCGTTATGGTGCGTTTCTTGCTAAAAATCGACGCAACGGTCTCAAACATCACGCAAGCGTATACCGTACCGCGCAAATTGATGGTTTATATAACCGCCCCTGGACCGAAACGAGTCCCGGACGGCAGTAAAGGGGGACAGAATGACGGATCGACCGCTGCGACGGAGGCCACGACTCTCTTAGCTTTAAAAGCCACTCTCTAAAACCCACATCATAATTTCACTATATTCCAGAGGTGTAATATACTCAGCCAACGCCATTAGCATTTGTTTCACGTAGAGGATACTGCAAACCCCCCTTGATGTTTTTTTTTTATTTCGCCTTTTCTCCATCATCGGATAGGAAGAGGAGGAGGGAAGTATGGACTCAGAAGCCCCCCCCCCCCCCCCGGCCCCCCCTGGGGGGCGGGGGGGGGGCAAATAAAAAATGAAATGCTAATTAAGTGTTAGGTGGAAGTAGTGCAGGGCCTCTGTCGTCGCAGAGAAATTGAGGAAGTGAAGGTCTTGGCTTTGGAGTGTGTGTGTGTGTGTGTGTGTGTGTGTGTGTGTGTGTGTGTGTGTGTGTGTGTGTGTGTGTGTGTGTGTGTGTGTGTGTGTGTGTGTGTGTGTGTGTGTGTGTGTGTGTCAATGGGGCTATATATGAGCTCATTTAATTGAAGACTCTCTCATTATGGGACCGGGACATACCATGGGGGTGTCCCTTCAATTTTGCCAGGCTGACATTTTGAGCTACCTCTGGAAGCTCCACCTCTAAAGGGTTGGGTTTAGGCTTAAAGGTAAGGGAAGCGATTTCACTTTTATCACCCCCCCCCCCCAAAAAAAAAAAATCTGTTAAAATGCTCTATTATAAGGTGTGCAGACCATATATGGAGTTTCCCCCTCCCCCACGTTAGCAGAGAAGCTAATAAAAGTTCCCCAGGTGGAGGGTGAATTCTCCTCCAATCAGGATCGAGCAGCAGGTTCACATAGTGTAGCTACTGTTGGGCGCCCCTAGTGCACCAGGCTGGTACTACATGATGAATTTCAAATCAATTCCCTTAGCTTTAAGGGGGTGTGATATTTTTCACCAACTGTGTAACACGGCACCTGGGCAGTAGATGGCAGTAGGGCAGAGGGCAACTAAAAAAAACATTTCAGCACCACAGACAGCTCCCTGTGCTGTTCTATGTTCTATAGAAACACTCCAGCACCACAGACAGCTCCCTGTGCTGTTCTATGTTCTATAGAAACACTTCAGCACCACAGACAGCTCCCTGTGCTGTTCTATGTTATATAGAAACACTTCAGCACCACAGACAGCTCCCTGTGCTGTTCAATGTTCTATAGAAACACTTCAGCACCACAGACAGCTCCCTGTGCTGTTCTATGTTCTATAGAAACATTTCAGCACCACAGACAGCTCCCTGTGCTGTTCTATGTTCTATAGAAACATTTCAGCACCACAGACAGCTCCCTGTGCTGTTCTATGTTATATAGAAACACTTCAGCACCAGAGACAGCTCCCTGTGCTGTTCTATGTTATATAGAAACACTTCAGCACCACAGACAGCTCCCTGTGCTGTTCTATGTTATATAGAAACACTTCAGCACCACAGACAGCTCCCTGTGCTGTTCTATGTTATATAGAAACACTTCAGCACCACAGACAGCTCCCTGTGCTGTTCTATGTTACTATGGGCTCCATTTTTGTTACCATCTAAACCCCTTATCCTATAAACCCCTTATCGTTTGGGGTGAGCTTGTAGACTGGCCATTTAAACTTTTGAAAAAAATAAATAAAAAAACATTAAAAAGGCAAAGAAGTTAAAAGGATCCCTGGCTAATAAGACAAATATGCCATGAAACACTTTACTTGCCTTCTATAACTAAAACATGCAGATAAAAACACCTTCAATACTATATTTATTTCATAAATAGAGGATCTTTCACTCAATAGGAGGTGCTCCGGTCGCAGGATGATGATGTCACATGAGCATGTTCATTCATATATTCTATAGAGCTAGATCACACGTGACATCATCATCCTGTGCCAGGAGCACTTCCTGTTGAGTGAAATACTCTCTATGTATGAAAGAAATAAGATGCCATTGGTGGTTTTATCTGTTTATTTTAGTTATATAGGGAAAGTATAATGCTTTAAGCGATGTTCTTCTTATTAGACAGGGATCCTTTTAAGGGATAATGGGCTTAGCTTTGACGAAAATATAGACTTTTCAGATGAGTTTACTCCACCTTGTGTCTTATTGGCAACACTTATTACTTGCATCTATAGGGGAGTGGTCTAGTTTCTGGGGGTTGCTTAAACGCTCCCCCTAGGGGACCTACAAGCTCATAGCTTTCCACGGAGCTTGGAGGTCTGATATTTTTGAAAATGGTGAACATTTGGTACAAATTATTTTTCAGTTCAGTACTGGTTTAAAACGGGGCAAGAGAGAGAGAGAGAGAGAGAGAGAGAGAGAGAGGAGAGAGAGAGAGAGAGAGAGAGAGAGAGGGAGGGAGGTTGGCGTATGCTTCATCCATTATCCATTATCCTAAGTCGTACCTGAGGAGAATCATATCCACTGGCAACTTTCAAAGGACAGCTATAGTCCGCTTTTCCCTTTAGGCCGAGATGTGAGGAATGCACCGTCAAGCTGTGAAGGGAAATGGGGTCAAAAGGCTTGGAAATTTGTGCGGCATCTGAAGTTATTTTGGTTCATTCGCCTCTAAAACCGAACTGGCACATAGCCTGACGTATCTTACCGGTGAATAACACCTCTGTTCACTTTAAAGGGCTTTTTTTTTTTGGTTATTGGCATGAGAAAACATATGTTTACTTTGCCAAAGCAAAAAAATAAAAAAGCACACAATACAACAGTACAACAATATATCAACATTTGAAATTCAGAAACTTCAATAAAACTATTCCTATAGACCTGCGCGCAGGGCTTAATTTCTGCCGGAGCAAGGCGGAGCGCCGCTCCGCCTTGCTCCACATGCATTCCGGGGGCTGTCAGTGACGCTCCCCCACCTGCAGGTGGCGCTCCCCCACCTGCAGAGGCCTATCCAGGAGAAATGAGTGGCAATCCAGCCAATACATCCCCGTTCATTTCAGTCGTTGCTATAGGATACCACTCTATTGGTTGAGGCTGAGCCTTCCCAGCTATGGGATGTTTATCGAGAGTCGGGGAGGGATTTGGTCCATAGATATATTAAACTCATTAAGTCTATGATTTGGTCGCTCGCAGCTCAGTCTCAGGCTCACACAGTTCTAGTTCTCGCACGTTGCCTGCTGGGCTGCTATGGCTGGGCTGCTGCTGCTGCTGCTGCTGCTGCTGCTACTGCTGCTGCTGCTCCCACCGGCTGACCGTCTCCCCCTCCCTCGCGAGGCACGGACACGGTGGAATATGATCGCTATAATAATGATTAAAAGGTACCCAGGAAGCAGCCGGACCCCTACATTTTGTGGTCTCGGTTCTCTGGAAACAAAAACACACTGCGCGACGCATTTGAGCTTGTGGATCGGCTCTTTACAAAGTGTGTGTGCCATAGTGCGTCTCTCTCTCTCTCTCTCTCTCTCTCTCTCTCTCTCTCTCTCTCTCTCAGACACACACGCTGCGTGTGTGTCTGAGAGAGAGAGAGACGCATGCGTGCACGCACGCACACACACAATAATCTTCCGCCAAAAATCGACTTTTCTATGCATGTTTTTCGGTGCGTGAGGTGCGCTCCGGCACCTCCCGAGTTACAAATTAAGCACTGCATGCGCGGTGACGTCACCACCCCTGTTCCAGGATCCCCTGACTGAAAAAGTATGCCCTAAACCTAACCCTAACCAAAGCATTACCCTAGACCTAACGGTGAGCACAGTGCAATGCCAAAGTGTATAGGAAGTGTTAAAACATGTTTGTTTTTTGTTTTTCTTATTTTCTTTGTTCTAACTGGCGCACGCACCAGTTAGTTAAGTAGGGCTGTGTTTTTCCTTAGCAACCTCCCACCTGAACTGAAGCCCCACCCAGAACTGTTGTCGTATGATAATGTGGGAGGGGTTAGGGTTATGATGTCACTAAAACAGTGTTCTTTCACAAATGGGCCTGTTTGACACAAAGGCTTTCAGCTTGCAGGCAGAAACCAAAAATGCGTATTTGAATTTGAGTATTTGAATAGTATAACCTCACTTGGGGTCTGTTAGAGCAGATTTTCAACAGGTGGTCCGGGGACCACCAGTGGTCCTTGAGAGGGTTCCAGGTGGTCCCCAGCTAAGTTGGTTAACCAGGTGTAACTCTTGAGAACGTAAAAATGAAACAAAATATTCATCATCTGAATTAGCCCCAAGTCTACACAACTAGAAGATGGACAAAAGCAAAAGAAATCTTTAGTTATGGGGTCTATGGGGCTAAAAGGTCCTCAAGTAGTGGTCCGTGGCTCAGATTTTGAATAAATGGTGGGCCCTGGCATCAAAAAGATTGAAAACCCCTGTGTTAGAGTAATGTTAACTCCAAAGACACATGAAAAGCAGAAAAAAGTACAGAAATCACAACACTCCATATACTAAGTTAAACAATTGATTGCTTTTCTTCCACAGCGGTCCGCATGCACTGCTCCTGGTCGATCTTCTTCTTCAATGCATTTTAATTCTGTATTCATAAAAGGCCATGCCTGGCTTTGTATGCCGACTTGATTGGCTGTATTATTTTCTGCGCGGCGCACCTACGTTCAGGGCTAAAGGTCAGACAAACCCATAGTGTGCTTTAAAAATGGAACCGAATGATGTGTCGTTCAATTATAGTTTGTGCTATCCTATAATGAAATTGCGTTGCGCGTGCGATGCGAGAACGGTGGGGGCGGGCCACGGCGTGAGCTTATATAACATGCGGATTTGATTGTCCGAGCCTCACGCTATTCACGCTATAGTATGCTGAGAGACAGCAAAATCCATTGTGGACCGCAACGTACTTCGCGCCGGTTCTATAACGGTTATAAAACCGTCACGAAGTACGAATCCTAACCTAACCCTAACCCTAAAGGCTCACGCAGAGTTTAGAATTTCGGTGATCATCCTCCACTGCAACCACCACTAGTAGCCTATTTAAGATTGGTAGAACGTCCAACCTACGACGCCAGTAATGAATCGCTCTGTGCTCGATATATAATCCTCGCGGCTGTCCAACCATCTCCTCGGACGGCAGAACGCGGCTTTTGGCGCCGTGTTAAGAATGTGTACAAGAGCTACGCTGTAGAGGAGCGTCACCATGGAAACCAGAGACGCCAGTGGAAAAGGTGTATCCCGTTGGCGTCGCCTGCTTTCTTAACTGTCGTTGGGCTTCTGTTGCAAATGCGACGGACCACGCCTACTGTTCTCGTCGTGTTCAAGGCCTAGAGATGGAAAATTCCCTATTCATAGACCACTACCAGCACCTCGCCCCTCCTCCTCGCCTCTCCCCCTCTCCGGTTCTCCGCGCGTCCATTGTCGTTTATTTTCCCCTCTGTTATCTCTCTCTACTTCCTCAATTAAAACAATTTCTGCTGCTTTTATGTTTACTTCTTATTCTATTGATGTCATTGTCTCTATCATTGAATTACATCCTTCTTTTATTCTCCTCCAGCCAGTCGCGCTGTGGTATGTTGTTATTTATTTTCCCTTTTTTTTTTTTTTTTTTAGGTCTTGACCTGTCAAAAACAAGCAGTGGGTGCTCCAAACTTCTGGACCAATCAACAATGCCGGGCGGCTCCCGGCCAATGTGGTTAGTTTAGCTCTGTTTGGCGGGCTTTCCCGGTGAGCACCGCTGCGGTGGTTAGTAAAATATGAGAGAAGGACTGGAAAGAGCGGTGTTTGCGGTGGTATGACGTGATATTGTGACTGTTTTCTTCTCCCAAATTTTAAACCTAAACTCTAATAGGCCTAGGTCTAAAAAAATGAATGAATAAACAAACAAATAAATACTGTACATAGGTACGTAAATAAATACTGCTCCACCACTGCCCACAAAGCCTAGTGACACCATCATTGTTATCCTCTCTCTCTCTCTCCCTCTATCTCCATTGGCGCAGACTTCGCTTATCTGCAGATAAATCAATCATAAATGGGGGTGATTCAGACTCCCAAAAATAGCAGATGTACAAGGTCACAGCGCGTCGCCTCGCGACCTTGCAGCTCTGCTATTTTGTGGGATTGTGTGTGCGGCACACGGATATTAATCATGGTATTAGATTGACTGATGCAGCCGTCAATTTATAAAGGATCCCCTCTCTCTCTCTCTCTCTCTCTCTCTCTCTCTCTCTCTCTCTCTGTCTCTGTCTCTGTCTCTCTCTCTCTCTCTCTCTCTCTCTCTCTCTCGACCTAAACCATGCTACGAAAACTCTTTATCAAATTAACCCTAGAACACTGAACATGGATGATTTCTTTTTTTTTTTTACCAGGCAATTATATTTTAGCATTTTTCATAATGTTGCTGATGTCTGAGGTGGGCGGGTCTTTCAGTAGCTTCATGATGCTCAGTGACATCATAATGTTGTGATGTCTGAGGTGGGCGGGTCTTTCAGTAGCTTCATGATGCTCAGTGACATCATAATGTTGTGATGTCTGAGGTGGGCGGGTCTTTCAGTAGCTTCATGATGCTCAGTGACATCATAATGTTGTGATGTCTGAGGTGGGTGGGTCTTTCAGTAGCTTCATGATGCTTAGTGACATCATAATGTTGTGATGTCTGAGGTGGGCGGGTCTTTCAGTAGCTTCATGATGCTCAGTGACATCATAATGTTGCTGATGTCTGAGGTGGGCGGGACTTTCAGTAGCTTCATGATGCTCAGTGACATCATAGCATGTGGGTTTGTTTCCCTGCACGCGTGTATAGCTACGCCTGCTTTTCAGCCAATATCCGTCTCTCCTCATTGTGTTTGCACCATATTCATCTATGAGGCAGGATATTACAGTTTGGATTGAGTTCCCCCTTGCATGCGCTGGCAAAGAATTGCTCATTTGCCGGAATGCCAATTGCTCATTTGCAGAGAGAGAGAAAGTGTTTAAAGAGAGATCAATGGCAACGATCTTGATTTTTGCATGCGTGAATGGAGCGGGGAATCGGAGCGGTAGGCTATGGCACAGTTGTAATAAAAAGAGAGCTCAGCCAGGAGCATGGGGCCTGTCATAGAAGTGCTTCAAACTGAAACTGAAACCCTATAAAACCCCCGACTGCCTCAACCCGAAGCCCGGCCAAAACCACATTTTCACCGTCATGTTAGGAGAGGCTAAATTCCCGACTGAGGCAGGTATAAATTCGTCAGAATCCTGTCAGGGACGACTGGCGGTCCCCGGACCACCAGCAGCTATCTTCTAGTACACTTTAGTTTATTTTAAGGACGTGTTTCAAAGGCTGTTTAATTCAATCAATCAATGCCGGGCAGCTATTCCCTTGTGCGCGTACACCCATGTTAGTTTGCTCACGTAATGCGAGACAATACATAAATCATTCAATTAAATTCATTCATTCAATAATATGTAGGCCTCGAAGCAAATGCAGAACAAAGATGAACATCCTGCGCTCGTGAGGCTGACCAACTTTACGCATGACGACAGAGAGAGAGAGACAGAAACTACGTCACACTGGACGAGAGAATGTCGGAAAAAGCAAAATTGTTAAATATTGCCGATGTTTTGTCGGGGCGGGTCCCGACGGCAGCCCTGGTATGAAAAAGGTTGAAAACCATTGGTTTAGTTCAACAAAATACTGTAAGTACAGTACTTATTTGTTCGTTTTCTATTATTAATCATATCAATTGGAATTTTCATTTCCAATCCCAACATTTTAATGCCCGGTGGAGTGGATTCCATCGACCTGCGTTGGGTGTCTCCCACAGTACTTGAGTAGATGTAATGAGTTACTGCTGCGCTCCGGTCCGCTCCAGCGAGCAGCACTCCATTTCTGAGTTGTTTAGTAAAGTGGTTATTGATCGCCATCGGCAGGTCACATGAGGACACGAGCTCCGTGTTGTCAGATCGCAACCGCCGGAGAGGGAAGATGCCATTTTAATCCATTTTGGACTCAACCCAGATTCTACCAATGTCTTCTCGATCGCGACAGCTTTATGCTCGTTGGTTCTCAAACAGGCCAGGGACGACAACGATTACACGCCGCCGTGTGAAAGGAATCGCAGCCTCACATGGACATATTGGTTGTCCAGTTTGACTGATATAATAGCCTATTTAAGATTGGTAGTAATGAATCTCTCTGTGCTCGATATAAAATCCTCGTGGCAGTCCTACCTCTCTTCGGACGGCAGAACGCAGCTTTTGGCGTCGTGTTACAATGTGGACGAGAGCTACGCTGTAGAGGAGCGTCACCATGGAAACCAGTGGAAGAGGTGGATCCCGTTGGCGTCGCCTGCTTTCTTAACTATGTTGGGCTTCTGTTGCAACTGCGACGGGCCACGCCTATACTGTTCTCGTCGTGTCCAAGGCCTAGAGACAGAAAATTGCGTTGAAATGAAACCACCCCTCAAGGGCCCATTTGGCTTCATTTTACACTGTCAAGAGTTAAATTATATTCAAACATCTGAATGACTTATTTTTCAAGAATATAAGAATTGTTATTTTGACCAAAGTTTTGTCAATTTATCTCCTAAATTGTGTACAAACGTCAAAATCCTTAGCTTTGGGTCGAAGATCGAGACCGACCTCTGTATCAAATGGTGTGGGTCATCATCCCCCAATGAAGCCACACCCATACCATTTTCGGTTACAGGACTTTTATTAGGCAAGTTGGCATCGATAATATCAATTGTTGTTGAAGTTGCAACAGACACGCAACATGCGTAAAGCTAAAGGTCTGACTAGTTACTTAGTAGCAGTAGTAGTGTTTCAAATCATTTTAAATATAAGCACTTCAATTTGAAATACCATGGGTTGTTTTGCATGCTATCGTGTTGGTTGGGGCAGACTGGGCATTCAGGGGGGGCATTGCCCTCCCCATGCCCATGTCTAGATGCGCCCCTGGTAAGGATTTAGTTCCCAGATTGGTCAAAAATCCGGATAAATAGTCTGCAGTCTTTCTGCAGTCTTTGGCGGCACGTCGAAGAGGGGGGTGGGGGGGCAAAAAGGAGGCACATAGCGTTCCAAAAATATAAGGCGTCGGGGTGAAAGACACAAAAAGGATTCAATTAATCAATGCATATCCATCTGCTCAACGCACTGGAGAAATGATGAACGTTCGGTGTGGATGGAGTCAATTATAAACTCCATCCATCAAGCTGTCTGGGGGGTGTTCCTTGCAGAGCTGTTTTTCTTATTTTTTTCCGAGGTGAAAACAACAACAACAGCTCCGCACTCTTCAGTCATATAGAGCCAAACTATCAGGGGCGGATCTAGGCATGGGCATGGAGGGGGCAATGCCCCTCTAAATACCCAGTCGGCCCTGTAAAACAACCCAACAAATATATTTCAAATTAAAGTGCTTGTATTTAAAATGATCTGAAACACTACTACTGCTACTAACTAACTACAGTTGTCTCACCACTAAACCAACAGCATTTCATCATTGAAAACAGAAAACTCTCTGAGTCAGACCTTTAGCTTTATGCATGCTGCGTGTCTGTTGCAACTTCAACAACTGATGTTGTTATCGATGCTTTATTGGCTAATAAAAGTCCTGTAACCATTTTCTGTTGCCCCTCCCAACATGTTCTCTTGCCCCCCCCCCCCCCCCCCAAATGGGACATGTTACATCTGCCCCTGCAAACTATTGTTTAGTCGCTGCGCTCACTGACAGGCATTCCAGAAAAAAAATAAAAATAAAATCCTGCAGCGCCAGTGGCTCATCCAAAATGCATTAGTTCCGTCGATGCCGTGGGTCAACGGAGGCCTTTTCCCCCCTAAATAGAAATTCATATTCCTCTTTGGTATCCACGGCGCCGCATGAGCGCACTAGTTGTGTTAGGGTAATGTCTTTGTTTTGCGTTATTTTAATTATTGTTGTTTTATTTTTGAGCGGTGCTAGAGTGGTGCTAGGGTCCAAATGGAGCTTTCGGTCAAAACCCTTATTTTGAAGTACCAGATCTCTGAAAGCGGATGCATGATGACGTCATGTTGTTTCTGGTGCCTTGACCATTCTGTCCTCTAACCCTCGCCAAGTAGTAACGGCTGCGGCTCGCAGGAAGCCTGCAGGATCCTGCAGGCAAGGATCCTGCATGACCAACCTCCCTACTGCTCCCAGTGGCAGCCCTCGGACCTGCACCCACCCATGGCGCGACTTTTCAGTTGCCACCCGAAATAAAGCAGCGGGGTTGGGAAGGAGCGCTTGTTTTAACTGCCGGCTACTACTAGTAGGGCGGAGAAAACTCTCTGAGTCAGACCTTTATCTTTATGCATGCTTTATAAATGCATGCTGCGCGTCTTCAACAACAACTGATGTTATTATTGATGCTTACTTCACCGTCCCCATACCATTTCTCCTGACCCCCCCCCCCAATTGGGAAATGTTACATCCGCCCCTGGTACCCCTATATAGCATTCAGAGATTGTGGAAATTCTGGCCTATACGTGAGTCTGCTGTTAACTTAAAGTGCGCTCCTGTGTTTGTGTAAACAAACTAGCAAGCGAAACGTGAACGCCTGAGCGCTCTCTCCGCGCCAGCCTTGTATGCTGACGTATTATGCATGCAGTGCTTTTCTGTGAAAAGAAAAAGAAAAACTATGTAATGAATGCGTGTTTGGGTTTACTAGGAGCATTAGCGAGCCTGGGCCTCTGTGTCTACTGTCTACTAATTAAAACCGTGCATGTATGGGACTAATTGTACCCCAGAGCCATTTTTTTCTCCCCCAGCTCCGAACGCAAGCCTGACATGAAAATGAATACTAATTCCAGGAGTGCCCCGAATCCGTGATTTAATTAACATTAACAGTTTTCGTGCCGTTGAAATAGGTCTACGTCAGCGGTTATCATTATGAAATATAGTAATGACCGATGCCTCTTAGGTAGAGCTACGTCACTCTTACGTTGCTTACCGTCGTTGGTTTGATACGATCCCCATGCTAACAGCAGCGTGCAGCGACCGCATATTACATTGACGGACCATAATAAGGGACGGACCAACCCGGAACTAAAAGTGTGTGTCCGTCAACTAACTTGTCCGTCGGGAAACATGGACCGAAATATGAAATATGACTTTTAGATGAAAATCGCTGGCACTGGTGACCTCAAAAAATATGAAAAAGGGCTGGCACGGAGAGTGTTAATAAAAAGAAACACTGCAGATGACTGATGAACTTTTACCACTTGAGTAGTTTGTTTCCGTACAGCCAATAGCCATACAAAGAGATTAACCCATTTTGTTCTGACCCTGGATTGGGGTTTCTGACACCAGATTATACAGTAGTTCCTGACACCAGATTATAGCTGCAGCAACATTCTAGCTTTTGACGCTAGATTCTACAGTAGTTTCTGACACTAGATTCTAGTTATTGACACTAAATTATAGTTTCTGATGCTAGGATCTACCTTTTGACACTAGGATCTAGTTTCTGACGCTAGCATTGAGTTTTTGACACTAGATTCTATAGTTTCTGACACTAGATTCTAGTTTTTCGGAAAAATCTATGTTCCTGGATCAGTGATGCTAACATATTTCATACATAAATAAAAGAAAACTCATGAACTACAGGCGAGTGCGGATATTTCCTCTATACATTGATCTGCAAGAATCTGCACCCATCAGCTACTTGAGAATACAAGTTGGACTCTGAGTAGAGCGCGCCTACCATACGGTTCTATTGTTAAACATATTTCAGGCCAAGGACCACCAGAATTATCCATATTTGGCTGTGGACCCCCCATTTGAAAACATGTTTTTTCTAGGGGTTCCCCCAGAAACAAAAAAAAAAAGAATTAAAAATGTTTGCTTCCAAAATAATGTATTCAGAGACTTGCAGCACATTTTCACAATTTTTCAAAAATAGCAGAACTGGTATTCTTCAATAGCTAAAACACCAAAACGCGAAAGGGTTAAATATGGTCAAGGGTGCGTTTTCGTATTAAAGCGAGCCGTTGCCTGCTGCCCTGGAGCAGCTGGTTTGAGAAACTTTAAGTTTTTTACACCGTGAACCGGTCGGACCCAGGGACGGATTTAGCCAGCCCTACTACTAGGGTGGGCTGGAAGAATGGCAGCGTGTATGGGCAGCTCCAAAGTTTTTCATAATTATGAAGCAGTGTTTTTTCAATCTTTTTGACACCAGGGCCCACTATTTATTCAGCATTTGAGCCACGGAGAACCACCATTTGAGGACATTTTAGCCCCACAGACCCCCAAAACTAAAGATTTATATTGCTTTTGTCCACAATACCAGGCTGGATTTGGGAAACAAAACATTCAAACATGCAGATCAAAAGGACCATTAATTAATCTTCTACATTCTCTAGTTGTGTAGACTTTAGATGATGAATATTTTAACTCTTGAGAGTGTAAAATGAAACCACATGGATCCGCAAGGGTCATTTTTACTCTCTCAATGAGTTCCTGTACATCTGGTTAACCAACTTTCCACCATTGAGCCTGGGGACCACCTGGACCTCTCTCAACCACTGGTGGTCCCCAGACCACTGATGAAAACCACTGATATTGCCTTTCATTGGGCAGGGGCACCCCTGCCCCCTTCTAGATCCGTAGATGAGTCCTGCCCGATAGTAATGGTCGCGACTGGTGTTTACAGACTGTTTTACTATCGGCCGTGACTGACGGACCATACCCGTTCTTCAACGGTCGCTACTATACCTAACCATAATATCACTTAGACCAAAACATAACCTCAGTAAAACCTATGTCTAAATCTAACCTCAAGTCCCGACCCGTAGGATACAGTATCTGCTGCGACAGATAGGATAATTGGCGTGACGGATAGCTAGGATACCTACTGCGACGGATGGACACCTGCTGCGACCAAATACGGTCGCAGGGTTTGTTGCGACCGTTAACCAACGGTCGCAACCAGTGGCGACATTAGCGTTCATCAGCCATGGGTGCCGATATCAAAAGGGCCCTCTCAGCGTGCGCTCACACATGCGCGTGCAGAGGTGTTTGTCAGATAATTTGGATCGTTTGGGAAGGCTCTCTTTTACGGCTTATATTATCGTCCTATCCCACCTTGACTAATAAAAATCAACAAGCAACATTACATTATAAGGTTGAATACTAATAGCCAGAATACTAATAGCCAATAGCAAATTATAACAAGAGTCTACCAATCAGCCAACCATGCTATGGATAAGCAGGTGAAGATGAATGGATGTATTTAGATAAATGTATTTTGATAGATGAATACAGACATCCCGCCCTAGAAAAAACTAAAATATATTAACATTTAGGGCTATGCCACACATGATAAGTGATTAACATATCCTACCATAGATTATATGTTTGCAGTGGCTGTTTTAAATCAGTAGAGTCAGTAGGATTGTTATTTGGTTACAGTTCCTGTCACCTATGTTTTAAAGCTAAATTAAAATATATGATAAACACATAAGATAAGCATATTAAGCTCTTTGTGATTTTATATTGAGGACTTATAAATAGCTCTTGATTATATTAAGATTATATTTTATAAATATAATTGATTATATATAGGCCTAGAGTAAAATAGATTATACTGTGCAAACAGTCTGAGATCATGTAATTAGCTCCATATACACAGCTGTGTCGTATTCCATATTATAAGAACGGGGAATCCCCGATATGCACAGCACGGGGCACAGAGACAGTGCATGGAGAAATGCGAAAATTTCCCCTCTCCTTTTGTGTGATAAATGCATACTATAAACGCATGACCTATATAGCAACTGAAAATATACTTGAATATACTTGGACCACACTTGGAATTATTGAAATCGGGTGAGAATGGCCTGAGAGTTTTTAGATTGGAATCTCAAAAAAATCTCGGGGGACTTTCAAAAGGTAAGCACAGAGTGGAGCAGCAGCGACAACTCCGTTCTCTTTAAGTGGCCAGTCCAAGGGCGGCCATTCTACATGGACTTCTATTGAGGATCGGGACAATAAATAGGGACCAACATGCTGCACAAACAGCTCTCGAGCGCTTAGTTTCTGACAACTCAATGTCGCAGCTTTGACACTAGCCATCTTTGTACGTCTGCATGACTGTAATAAGGTTGCTGTTTTTTAGATGAAAGTAAAGTGACATTAGCTCATCTCCCGTATGCTGCTCGCGTGGGCCCCACGCGACAAGATATATTTTAATAAAAGGAGAAGGAAAAAAGTCTGTTTGGGGCTCAGGGCCACCCTAGAGTGGCAATGGGGCCCATGGGTGCCACGCACCCACGCACCCATTATAAATGACGCTAGGGGGCGTACAAGAATTACTATCGGCCGGGACTCAAGAACGAGACAAATGTAAATTTGTCTTTAGACGGGGCCTGAGACGAGACAGTTTCCCGAGAACTACTAGCACATCTATTTGGCAACCGTGGGTATTAGGGTGCATCAAATTGCAATGCAAAAATTAAATCTCAACATATCAATTTGATTGGGGTTGCATTTTGTTCGGACACACATAAAAATGATTTGTGCAAAGTTTTGGGAAAATTACTTGAGATTTAGAGGTGCAACGCAGCATGTGAAAAATACAAAAATGGGCGTTTTGGGGTGTTTTCCTGCATAACATGTCAAGGGCCCACGGCATATAGTGGATTTTTTTTTCGCGACCTGTTTTTTCTTAATCCTTGAAGGGTCTATTTTAAGATTCTGCCAGGTACCGAGAAAAAAAAAATGTCCCAAGGGGTTCATTTTTAACCTTTTCTTACACATACCCCACCTAAATATGCAAATGAGGAGGCAAGAGAAAACAGCATAACTATTGACATAAACAACCTACAGGGACAAATGAACACATGTTTTCATACAATGTGGACCCGAGGAATACAGAAAAATGGGTATTATGAGGATTCAAGCACATCTTGACTCTATTTAGGGTCAAAAACTGCACAAAAATAGCTGAAAATGTTCGGATTGCATTTATATTTCTCTGTTTACTAAATTCTTATGTGGATTTTAAAGTTCCATCTATTATTTTCTGAATCCTTGAAGTGTGTAGTTTAAGATTCTGCCAGGTACCTGGCAAGAAAAATGTCCCATGGGGCTCATTTTTAACAATTTTTACACATACCGCACCAACATATGCAAATCAGGAGGCAAGAGAAAACATCATAACTATTGACTCAAACAACCTACAGAGACAAATAAACACATGTTTCCATACAATTTGGACCCAAGGAATTCGGAAAAAGTGGTATTATGAAGATTCAAACATATTTTGACTCTATTTCGGGTTAAAAACTGCACAAAACAGCTGAAAATGTTCGGATCACATCTATATTTCTGTATGTACTAACTTCTTAGGTGAATTTTGGTGTTCCAACACTTATTTTCTTAATCCTTGAAGGTGTATTTTAAGTTTCTGCAGGTACCCATCAAGAGAAATGTCCTATGGGGTTCATTTTAACCCTATCTTACGCAATCCTACCCAAACCCGAAGATGGGAAAAAGAGAAAACATAATAACTATTGACAATATCAACCTACAGGCACAAAGTAACATGTTTCCATATAATTCTAACCCAAGGAATACAGAGAAATTGTTATTATGGAGATTCAAGCTCATCTAGACTGTATTACAGGACAAAACACCCCTCAAATTGATGACATCAAGATTTATCATTTTAGTAAATTTTGGGGTGGATTTTTTTGACAGCTTTTCTCCTTATCCTGTGTGCATTTCAATATTTTGCCACATATGAAGCTGAAATAATGTCCCATGAGGTTCCCTTTTTAACCCTTTCTTACATGAAACAGTGAAGGGAGTCACTATTGAGGCTCGGTCAATTTTGTTTTTTACTCTGGTCATTGGCACAACCAGAGCAATCTACAACTGTAGTACAGTACATCTAAAGACCAAAGTACTGTATCTATAGCTGTATCTATCTGCATCTCTAGCTGTATAGCTGTATGAGACCACTGCATAAAACCACTGTTCTTGCTAGGCCATGATGTCATGAGGCCCGGCTGAGCCATTGAGGCCCATATAGGTCAGGAAGCTCCTGTTTCTGTAGCATGCGGCAGCTTGATATACAAGTACACCCCCTGGACATGTCGCTAGCATCTCACAGAGACCCCCAATCCAACCCTTGATGCTGGGTGCCAAGCTCATTGGGTCCCATTTTAGTCTTTGGCATGACAAACCCCAACCTCCCAGTCTCAGGGAAGACAGTCTAACCACAATACCACTGAGCTGGTATATCTGTATGCATAGACCATTGCACAACATCTTTGTGACCCCTGTACTGCTTTTATAGATTACTGTGCTGTGTGTATAGACCACTGTAGAGCACCTGTGACCACTCTGGTGCATCTATAGACTGCTCTAGTGCATCTGTGGTCCACTGTAGTGTGTTCTTAGATGCCTCTAGAGCATCTCTAGAACACTGTAGTGCCTTTGCAGATCAATGTAGTCCCCCTGTAGACCACTTTAGTGCAATTGTAGGCTTCTATAGTATTGTACAGATGCTGTACAGTGCTATACAGAAGCACTATACACGGCAACAGACCACAACAGAGCACTACAGCTTCAATATAGTGGTCTGGAAAGGCACAATAGTGGCCTACAGATGCTGTGAAGGGCTTTACAGATGCACTATAGAGGTTTATAGACACGGTGCAATGTTCTACATATGCACTAGAGTGGACTAAGGATCACATTAGTGCTCTACAAATGCAATATAATATTGCAGAGATGCTGTAAAGACCTCTACAGATGCACTAAATGTAAATGTGGTCCATTAGAGTGTCGATATACTGGAGTCTATAGATCACAACAGTGGTCCGCAGATGCACTGGAGTGGTTCAATAATGCACTAGAGTGGTCCACAGATATACTAAAGTGAAGTACAGAAGCTCCAATCAGCCTAAAAGACTGAGGTGACTGCCAGTGCCCCCCTCTGTTCCAGAACTTGGGTATAGTGTAGTAATTTATGGATTAAAAGGAACCCTGTGGGGCATTATTTCATCTTATCAAAATATTAAAATACACTTAAAGGAGTAATCAAAAACTGTTGAGAAGAAAAAAAATCCACTCAAAAAGTTTACTGAAAGAGAAATATCAATGTAAACTAAATGTTTCCAGCTATTTTGAGGTGTTTTGTCCTGTAATGAAATTAAAATGTGCTTGAATGTTAATAATAACTATTTATTCCTTGGGTCCCATCTGTATGGAAACATGTGTTACCTTGTGTGTTGTTTATATCAATAGTTATGCTGATTTCTCTTTTTCCATTCCTGGATGTAGGCAGGATTGTGTAGGCAAGGGTTAAAAATGAACCCCATGGGACATTATTCTTGCCGGTACATGGCAGAAACTTAGAATACACCTTCAAGGATTAAGAAAATAAGTGTTGGAACACCAAAATTCACCTAAGAAGTTAGTAAATACAGAAATCACACACACACACACTTTTAACACACACACACACACACACACACACACACACACACACACACACACACACACACACACACACACACACACACACACACACACACACACGCACACACACACACACACTTTTAACAGCAGGCCTGGTGCGAGGCAGGGCAGAGTGAAGGGACACAGTTCTTCACAGTTCTACTTGAATGATAATCATTAGAGATGCCCGATATTGACTTTTTTACCGATATCCGATATCCCGATATTATCCAACTTCTAATTCCCGATACCGATATCAACCGATACCAATATATGCGGCCTCCAGTGGTGGAAAAATAACAGAAACTATTACTATACAAATATTTAATATAAATAAACATTTAGTATAAATACGAATTCATGTTATAGCCTAGAAATACTCCATACAACTATAAATTCAACATGTAGCCTACTTGAGTAAAGCACAAAAGTAATGGTATAAACATGACCGTAGCGCTGAGTCTACATCTCTGTAAATAGTCATAATTTCCAGTTTGTAAATACCGATACCGATATTTTCCGATATGAAATTTGAAAGCTTTTATCGGCCGATAATATCGGAGGGCCGATAATATCTGCCATCTCTAATAATCATATAATCTTTGCTATATTTCCGCCTATAATAAGGCCTTATTTAAAAGCCAAATGATTCATAATGGAATCAAATATTGGCATTCTAGCTGTTCTGGGATGTCAAGGCACTACCTGTAGACACCCTGTGCAAGTATGATATAAAAACTTGCAGCAGGAGGACACATGACAAGAACTAACCTTCTTTTAGTATAGGCGTTTTTTTGCAGTTTTTACCCCCTTTATGCTATAAAATCAGATGTACCGTTGCACCTCTAAATCACCTCGTATCGCTTTAATATTTTGCATGTATTGTTTTTGCATGGATGGTAACACTTTTAGCACCCAATCAAATCAATATTCTGAAAATGTGTATTTTGATGCACCCTAGTGGCTATGTATGCCTCATGGGATTGAGCTGCATTCTTCCCTCCATACTGTCACCATCCATCTCCCTCTGTCTGTATGCATTCTACCTCCTCTATGTCCCTCTGTTCCACCGTGTCTGAACCATGGGTGTCTGGACACTAAAGATTACAGATGCAGGGCTCTGGTGGTGGCAGGGGCGGATCTAGGCATGGGCATGGGGGGGCAATGCCCCACCTAAATGCCCTGACTGCCCCACCAAACATGATGGCATGCAAAACATTCCAAAGATATTCAGTGCTTATATTTACAGGTAAAAGTCTCACCACTAAACCAACAGCTTTTGACTCTCTGAGTCAGACCTTTAGCTTTATGCATGCTGCGTGTCTGTTGCAATTTCAACAACAGCTGATGTTATTATTGATGCTTTACTTGCCTAATTAAAGTCCCGAATCCAGAAAATGGTATGGGTGCGACTTCATCGCCCGTGACATGAAGTGACACGGGCGATGAAGCTGCCCCCATACCATTTTCTCCCGCCCCCCTCAATTGGGAAATGTTACATCCACCCCTGGGTGATAGTGGTGGTGTAGTGTTGGAGGGTCGGCGTAAGGCCACGTCTGTTTGAAGGTAGTCCAACATTGCAAACATAAACAACTCCCTGTCGTCTTTCAACTCGACGTCTGTATGTAGCTTCTAAAAAAAAAAGATCAAAGCAGCTTAAAACGAGAGCCGTAAGGTACTCATCAATAATAACATCAGTTGTTGTTGAAGTTGCAACAGACACGCAGCATGCATGAAGCTAAAGGTCTGACTCAGAGAGTTTTCTGTTTTCAATGATGAAATGCTGTTGGTTTAGTGGTAAAAATTGCTGGGCCGCCTGGCAGAGCCACACCAACATTTAACTGTTCATACGGGGACAGTGTGTGGATTACAGTGCATGGCACACACTCTCGCTCGCTCGCCGCAAGCACACACACACACACACGCACGCACGCACGCACGCACGCACGCACGCACGCACGCACGCACGCACGCACGCACACACACACACACACACACACACACACACACACACACAAAGGCTAATTATTGTCGGTTGGGGGATCCTTGGCATGGATACGCACTGAGTCTGACACGGTGGCTTGGTGCGATCGTTAACATTTGGGCAAAATGTCCATCCAATGTGGTGAAAATATGTGCAGCTGTCTCTTTTTTCATACATTTTTTTATTGCCAGGGCAAGGATTTGTGGGGCCGGTGGGCGGCTAACCGGGGCGGATGTAACATTTCCCAATTGAAGGGGGCAGGAGAAAATGGTATGGGAGCGGCTTTATCGCCCCCATACCATTTTCGGTTACAGGACTTTTATTAGGCAAGTAAAGCATCAATAATAACATAACACATGTTTCGCATCATTTTAAATATAAGCACTTTGATTCGAAATATCTTGGGTTGTTTTGCATGCCATCGTGTTAGGTGGGGCATTCTGGGCATTTAGGGGGGGGGCATTGCCCCCCCATACCCATGCATAGATCCGCCTCTGGCGGCTAATCTCCTTTTCCTTTGGTAAAAGATTGTCCGGCGTGCTACTGCTATAGGGTAGATAAGGGAGAAAGCAATGAAGCACCTTTTGGCATCGCATTTTAGGGGAAAAAAGGGAACGGCTTATCATGGCTGCAACGTATCCACTTAAATCATGCATATACTTTTATGGACCTGAATACCACAGGCCATTCATAGCCTTTTGGGGTGTTTTCCTTTTTGCCTCCATCTACTTTTATTTATTTATTTTGCCAAATGTTATTCAGTCTCAATTTTGAGAAGCTATATGCCCCATGCAGTTATCAACAGCTATCACACCAGGCAGCATTCATTGATGAATTGGGGTATAGGCAAAATCGTGACCACTATGGAACGGTCCCCACCGTTCTTCAGCGGTCGCTAGTGAAACTAACCCCGAACCATAACCTCAGTAAAACCTATGCCTCCTAAACCTAACCTTAATCCCCCGACCAATAGGATGGGGGCCAACTACGGTGGAGACCAATGGCTGAAAGGCATTGATCCTTCCCATTATTATTCAACAACAACAGCTAGCAAGACAGTGCTACCAGCGTGTAGCATTGTGACTGGATCGATCAAGCGGACTATAAAGGAGAGACTATATTGATCGATGTTGATGGTGCTGCACAAAGCAAAGAAAGACATACGTGTACATTCAAGACCGTCCAGTGTTTTTCCACTCAGAGTGAAACAGCAAGTAAATACCGAACGTGCTCTGGGAGTTCAGTTGTTTTATTTGCTCTGAATTTGCTATTAATCGGTAGAATTTCGCCCGTGATGCAGTAAAAACAAAAACAAAAAAACTGATCTAAATGGAGGGTGCTTTTTACAAAGTAAGGGATTATTTCGAGAAAACAGGGTGGAAGTTGAATGGAGCCCAATGGAGTGGAGAAGAGCCTTATGGGATACGAGACGAACGGTAGCAATCCGGCTAACAACTGCGACATTGTATTGCTGAGTGTGCTATTTTTTTATACACATAACTAGTAGATGCACATATACGCAGCCGGGTGGTGGCGCTATAGCTGTGCCTGCCCGGTGGTCAAATGTTGCAAAATGTCTGCCATCGATATTTCACAAATCGTCACTGCCAGTGACGATTTATTATGTCTAAAACTCCTCATCATGTCTAAAACTGTTCACGATTAAAAGTTGCCGTGTCTGTCTGTGTGACACTGTAGTATATGGTCAAGTAAGGCATTCATTTACGAAATTAAAATAAACAAAGACGCGCAAAGTTGGGAATAAGAGCGATAAGGCGTCCGTTTGCCTGACAGCAGTGAAACAACTGATCGATAGTCTCTTTGTTGGTTTGTTTGGGCTGTCAGGTCATTAAACCGCCAGCCAGCCTCCTGATCATCTCTCATTGGAGCTTTTTGTTGTGTTTCCCATGGTGCTGTCGCCGTGATTTAACCCTTTTCTGTACTGAACGCGTTTTGGTGTTTTCGTTGAAAAATAGCAGAACTACAAGCTCATATCGCGCCACCGAGTGGCGCGATATGAGCTTGTAGTTCTGCTATTTTTGAAACATTGTGAAAATGTGCTGGAAATCTCTGAATACATTATTTGGAAGCAAACATTTTTAACTCTTTTTTTTTTTTGCTTCTGGGGGATCCCGTAGAACAACATGTTTTTAGATGACGTTCTGCAGCTAAATAATAGATATTTCTGGGGGTCCTTCCTATGAGATATGTTAAGCATCACTGACACAGAAAGATTTTTCCAGAAAAACTAGAATCTCGCGCCAGAGACTAGAATTTAGTGTCACAAACTAGAATTTAGTGTCATGGACTTGAATCTAGTGTCGGGAACTAGAATCTAGTGTCAGAAACTGGAATCTAACGTCAGAAGCTAAATCTACTGAGAGGAAATAGAATCTAACTAGAATCTAGCATGAGGAACTAGAATCTAGCGTCGGAAAATAGAATCTAGTGCTGTGAACTAGAATCTAGCATGAGGAACTAGAATCTAGCGTCGGAAAATAAAATCTAGTGATGTGAACTAGAATCTAGCGTCAGAAACTAGAATCTGATCAGGACACAGTGGGTTAAGCTCTTTATGAATACCATGCAGCACGCTAACGACATACAGTAGATCATCCATTCATGCGGGTCACTGTTTCACCAACTTAGAGTTGAAACCAACTATACAAAACAATCACTCTGAGAGTTGTGTTCCACGAGTACACAACTAAGCTCTGTTTACTTTGGACACGAAAATACTAAGGCTGTCAGCATTAACTAGTTAATCGCGAGTTAACTCAGCCTTGAGTTAACTCGATTATTTTTTTTTAGTGTGAGATTAACTCACAGTAAAACCAAAGGCCAAGCGTGTCTATTTGGTTCAATTTCGCCAAATGCAGGTGAATAATTGTTAAATATCTGCATCAGTTAAGTTACTTTAAAATAGGTTTACACAATTAGAGAATGTAGAATACTTTCTACAAAATGCGCATGTTTGCTCCCAATGATACCAACATCAAATTGTTGACAAATTCTTTAATTTAGGTCTGGAAGTCTAAATAAATGTCATCAAATGGTGGTCTGTGGCTCAAATGAAGAATAAATAATTGACCTTGATATGAATATTCTTGAAAAACACTCATTTAAGGTATATTTAGAACTCATAAAAATATGCGATTAAATTGCGATTAATCAAAGATTAACTATGGGCAATCATGCGATTAATCGCGATTAAATTTTTTAATCGATTGACAGCTCTAGAAAATACATCAGGGCTGCAACTATAGAGCAAACTTACATCCATCCATCCATCCATCCATCCATCCATCCATCTTCTTCCGCTTATCCGAGGTCGGGTCGCGGGGGCAACAGCTCCACCAGGGAGCTCCAGACTTCCCTGTCCCGAGCAACATTGGCGACCTCCTCCTGGGGGATCCTGAGGCGATCCAAGGCCAGAGAGTCGATGTAATCCCTCCATCCGGTCCTTGGTCTGCCCCGGGGTCTTCTCCCAGTGGGACGTGCCTCGAGGACCTCCCTAGGGAGGTGCTCGAGCGGCATCCTAACAAGATGCCCGAACCACCTCAGCTGGCTCCTTTCCAGGCAAAGGAGCAGCGGCTCTACTCCAAGTCTCTCCCGAGTAGCCTGGTCTAGCCCTCAATGATTTTGGCCTTGGGGGGCGGGGGTGTCGTGGGATCCACACGGCGGAAGTGCTGCGCTCTGATTTGATCTCACTAACGTGTCGTCATCTCCGGCCCCTCCCACGCCCGTCCACTGCTGTTCTACGTCACATCATTTAGAGCGACGCCCACCCCGGAAGGTTGACACGCCCCTCAAGGCCACTTTCCAACGCGCGTTAGTCCAGGCTTTCCGTTTTCGCGCAAGGCGGACGAAAATGAAAGCCTGGGTGTCGAGGCTACTCCCGAGTGACTGAACTTCTCACCCTATCTCTAAGGGAGATGCCAGCCACCCGCCGGAGAAAACTCATTTCAGCCGCTTGTATTTGCGACCTCGTTCTTTCGGTCATGACCCACACTTCATGACCATAGGTGGGGGTAGGGATGAAGATGGCTTCCGGACTGTCGGTTCAATCATTGCTCACGCAGATACTTGAAATACACGAGTCCTCAGCAGGTGAACAGTGGACCATTTGCTGACGCGACACTCTGAGACTGATGTTTAAATGTTTCCTGTGAACAGCCACCGAGTTGTTTGTCATGACGATCCACTTTAAAGCAATTTGATCGCTTGTTGTAGCTTGTATTGGCTTTCCCATTGGAAACAACAGGGACTCAATTTCCCATAAGCCTTTGCACAACGGTGCGACCGACCCTTCTTGCGGTAATGTCATCAACACACGCATATCCATTTCTACTAAAAGATGAAAACATATCTCGGGCTATCTCGCTGTTGGAAGGGAAGCTGTTCTGCAATCAGTCTACTCGTGTAACTCGTTATTGGAAGTAAAAGTGTTAATAATAGCACAACTTTATGTAACAACATAAGTCAGGGGTGAACAATTATTTTCCCCAAGGGGCCAAATGAGAAACATAAAATATTGGGCCGGGCCTGAGTATAATTTTATGTCTATGTCAGGTTTTGGACATTTATCTATAGTACGTTTTCTATGGTACGGATTCATCGCGCCACAGGCGATGAATCCGCACCCATACCATTTTCAGTTACAGGACTTGCATTAGTCAAGTAAAGCATTAATAATAACATCAGTTGTTGTTGAAGTTGCAACAGACACACATCATACATAAAGCTAAAGCTAACTCAGAGAGTTTTCTGTTTTCAATGATGAAATGCTGTTGGTTTAGTGGTGCCAAAATTGTAGTTAGTAGCAGTAGTAGTGTTTCAAATCATTTTAAATATAAGCACTTTAATTTGAAATATCTCAGGTTGTTTTCCATGGCATCGTGTTTGGTGGGGCAGACTGGGTATTTAGCGGGGCATTGCATGTGTGTGTGTGTGTGTGTGTGTGTGTGTGTGTGTGTGTGTGTGTGTGTGTGTGTGTGTGTGTGTGTGTGTGTGTGTGTGTGTGTGTGTGTGTGTGTGTGTGCGCATGCATATTCGTGTGCATGTGTGTGTGTGTGCATATTCGTGTGCATGTGTGTGTGTGTGTGTGTGTGTGTGTGTGTGTGTGTGTGTGTGTGTGTGTGTGTGTGTGTGTGTGTGTGTGTGTGTGTGTGTTGGAACACATTTGTATGGGGCAGAAAGCGTCCCTCTTCATCAGGAGGCATGGCGGCGCAACCTTCCCTCGCCGTCGTCTCGGAGGGTTTGCATAAATAAAGCCTCTATACTGTAATTAAATGTCCGACACTCAGGCGTGTGTATGTGTGCATACATAAGCCCGGGCGGAGCCGCTGCGCACTTCAACGTTCGCAAATAAAGACGATAAACAAAGACAAAGCAATTACCGGAACTTAAAGGAAACTGTCACACACGGCGGCGAGACGAGGGGGAGGCGAGGCGAGACGCGCCGCGCATCCCCAAAACGCGTCCCCCGTCAAATTACCGCCGGCTCACCGCCGTGTTCCCCCTCATTACTAATCCAGCGCCAGCCTCGGCGGCATGGATTGAGACGAGTCTCCACTGCGTTCTCCGTATAATTGCCCTGTCCTGTTGTTTGCCTGGGCGGCGCGGCTTCGACCTTCGTTGATAGGAAAGTGTCTCCGCGCTTTCGACGTCTCCTGTATAACGTTGGACTCTTTGACGGGACGGACATGCCACCTCGCCACAGGACGAAGTACAAATAAAAGAAGGGGAAAAAAAAGAATGACATGAAGTAAAAATTGTCTGTGTCAAGCGCAAACCCGAGAGGCTTAACTTAAAGGGGAACTCCCCCCATTTTTAACATTTTAATATGTCATTAATATACCTTAGAGATGTTGTGTGGACATGATAAAAAAAGTTCCCACAACTCTGTATTTCCTAAAAATGGAGGTCTGAAAAAAGCATTAACATGGTGAAATCCATCTGATGACACCATCAAGATGTATTTCACCATGTTAATGATTTTTCTTTCAGACCCCTTTTTCCTGAGAGGGTACAAATGGAACCAAATGGACCCGCTAGGGTCCATTTGGTTCCATTTGTACCCTCTCAGGAACATTTTGAAAATGGGTGGAATTCCCCTTTAAAGGGACATTCCATCCTTTTTAAGAAAACAAAAGCAAGCATGTTAATGACATTTCTGGCAGTCTTTGTGTGTGTGATTTAAGCAGTGAGTCCAATGCCTCTGATCTCATCAGCACTACTTTGTGGACTACAACTCCCATAATACTTTGGTGCACTGCTCCTCCTCCTATAAAAGCTGTGTGTGTGGTAGGAGGGGGGGTCTTAATGTGTACAAGACATTTCACGACTAAAACCTGAAATATTGTATTGTTATTGTATTGCATTGTTCCGAATATAGGACGGCATTCTTTTCTAATGAAACTGTATCAAAAGTTCCTGTCGTCCTACACCATTCACGCTAAAACCATTGTTGTAATGTCCACACAGCAGCTACAGCGCGTCTCCCGTGTCAATGTCCCACTAACAACATTGCCACGTAACGTTAGCTCCTAGTTCCTAGTCCAACGTCTCTTAACTAATATTATGTAAACACAAGGAGACCTGAGACAATTGAGACTTGTTACTGGAATATGGAATTGTGATGACGTGATACAGAAATCATTTTATCTAAAAATGATTATAGAAACTTTTTAAAATACACCATATTCTTGTTTGAATTATATTTATTTGAAATTTTAAAATAAATAAATGAAAAAAATAAAAATAAAATAAAGCCACACATACTAACATTTCATACGATCATTTATACTTTATTTCCATCCATTTTGAGATACTCTATGAAGGGAGACCATATTTTCTTGAATGATTTGTGGGATCTAATTCTGTGTATATTTGATTTGGGGGGGAAGGCGTTTTCCAATCTAATAGTATAATTTTCTTAGCTGCTACCATTCCAAACATCAATGTAACATCATAAAACACACCATATTCTTTAATAATAACCACATTCCAAGATCAATATCCAGGAAATGGCTTTCCTAATGATGACTTCAAGTTCACAACTATGTATTTTTATTTTAGTTTTATTATTATTTTCTTTTGTTTTCCCCCACAGATGGGCAGTGTGGGTGCGAAGCAAGATCTGCAAAAAAATTAAAACTGTTGAATACTTGCAATCAGACGCATTCGTACTGTATAGCCTACCTAGCTAAGACTCCCCACAGATTTCACAATCCTCCAATGCAGTGCAATTATTAATCATCATGTGAATATAATGAATATGGTACTTCTACACATCTCATTTTAATGTAATACATAGTGGCACGTCAACGCGTCGTCTTGTATTCCATTTAGTCAAGGTTAATGCAGACACTCCAGCGGCAGTCCTCCTACACATGCGTACTTCGCTGACGCACTCGCAGCGCACTCCTGGCCTAGACAGCTAAACAGCACAGCTAAATAAGCTCTCACTCTCAAGGGCCCTGTGAGATAAGCTTTCATGCTAGAAGCCGCACCAGACAATTAGTGCCGTTACAAGAGCAATAACGCACATGCGGGAATAACAAGGCAGAGCAGATGGAAGTTACGGAGCAAAGCGGCGAACGTGTGCAATATCCTGTGGCAGTAGCACAGGGGTATTCAAACTTTTTCATCCCAGGGACCACCATTTATTCAGGATTTGAGCCACGGACCACCATTTGAGGATATTTTAGCCCCACAGACCCCAACATCTAAAGATTTATTTTTGCTTTTGTCCACAATTCCAGGCTGGATTTGGGGAAACAAAACAAGCAAAACATACATTCCAAAATGGCTAATTCAGATGAATATGTTAACTCTTGAGAGTGTAAAAGTGAAACCAAATTGTACGGATTTCAGTAGATTCACTCAACAATCTAATGACTAGCCCTCCGTAGGGACATTTGTCTGACTGGATAACATTGCATTACTCGACTCATAAAAAAAATCCTTTGTCCAAGTAGAAGGCCAGGCGACATCACCGAGGCGACTCGTTTACTAGTTTTGTTAAATTTATTCACACACACACACACAAACTCAATCACAACATTTAACACACGTGCATGAACTATAAACTAAGTAAATAAAACGCCAACAGTCAAACCTGTCCAACAGTGGTATAAAAGCACTTTTCAGTAGTAGGAATAGCAGTAGAGCAGGTAATTGAACAAAAACGCATCCAGCTCAAACAAAACTTTTCGGAGACTGACTCACGAAGGGCATGGCCAGGCAAATCCTCTGGTTGGCGCATGCGCACTGGAGCTTTTCATTACAATAACAACAATAACAAATCTATAAGTGCCCCTTAAACCCACTAGGGGCCACCACCACACTGCAAATAAACATGTATACATAAATCTACATATATATATATACAGTAAACAAAGTATAAACATGACACCTCCCACTTAGGCTACGGATCACATGATTCACGTAGGCTACACAACCTCCCACTTAGGTTATTCACATATAAAAGGCATCAGGTATCACACATAAAAAAGGCATCATAAAAAAGAATGGCATCAGTTACAAAAAAGGCAACATAGTTTCAATCACAAGACAACTTAGTAAGCATGGACAATACTGTATAACAGTCTGCTTGCATAAGAAAAAAAAGCAGAAAAGAGAGTCAACATAAGCCATTATGCATCATTTGTGGGGATAAATACAATTACTGATCCTCCACCGGTATCAAGACTACCAGCCTCCTCACGTCCCTATGGAGGATGGTAGATGGACAAGACCCTCTGTCCTCCTTTACTCGAGACCAACTGATGGGCAGACTGTGGCAGATCCTCACCCTGACGTCTCGCACAACGCCTTTGGAGTCAGGATGTGAGTCCACCACACGGCCCAGCCGAAACCGACCACGGAGTGCGTTTTGGTCTGCGACCCACACAATGTCACCGACGCTGACATTCCGGGCCGGAGCATGCCACTTCTCACGTACAAAAAGGTGTGGACCCGCCAGTTGGCTCCACCGCCTCCAGAATTTGTCCACCTCAATCCGGACCGCCCGTAGACGGCTGAATGGGTATGAGGGAAACTCAAAACCCAAAGTGTCTCCTCTGGGCCCTGCACGCCCCAACAGCAACGAGTTTGGTGTGATAATGTCCACAGACTCCTCCTGGACTTGAGCCCGTGCACCGATTGGCCTCTCGTTTGTCAGGTTAGCTGCAAGGAATAGTGCAGTCTGCAGCTCCAATGCAGACAGGTCTTCGTTCTCGCCGATGCTGCCCATAGACCTCTTTAGAACGCGTACCGCTGCTTCCGCCGCGCCATTACGATGTGGAGAGTCCGCCGGGCTGAATTCCCACGCCCAGTCAGTCCCCGCCACTGCCGCCGTTCTTTGAACAACTCCCTGGTCTATGCTGTCCAGGAAGCTGTAGAGGTCCTCCAGCGCTGGTTTGGCTCCAACAAAGTTACTCCCTTGGTCTGACCACAACTTTGACGGATGTCCCCGCAATGCAGTAAAACGCTGATAGGTTAGGAGAAACCCTTCAGTCGACAGGTCTCCCACCAGATCAGCATGGACAGCCCGTGAAGCCATGCAGCTGAATACGACACCCCACACTTTCTTTTTGGAGCGTCGCTTCACCACATCTCTGACCATATACGGCCCAAACAGATCCAGTGTGGTGTACTGAAAGGGAGCCGCTGGACTGGAACGCACAGTAGGAAGAGCAGCCATCACCTGTGTAGACAGTTTGGCTGCCCTCTTCTTGCAGTGTAGACAGGAGTCGATCACCTTGCGTGCGATTCTTGGACCCTGCACCACCCAGGCTTTTCTTCTCATCCGCAGCAGAGTGCCAGCTATACCCTCGTGGTTGGCACGATGTGCCTCCTCGCCCACAAGTGTGCTGATCTGTGCACCATACGGCAACAATGGAACACCCTGGCTCTCTCCGCTGACTGACTGTACACGGCCGTGGCACAGCAAAAGTCCTGTCTCTTTGTCCTTACACACAACAAGCCGGTTCAGTGTAGTTGTGGGGAAGGACATGCCGGCCTGAGCAGCAAGACACAAGTCATGGAACGCCATCTTACGCTCCTGGACCGTGAGCCCCGCCTCCCACTGCTTGCGATTGCCGGTCTTGCTGCGCAGCCAGAAATGCACTGCTCTGCGGACGTATGCCACCACACCGCAGAGTTTAGACATGGTGCCACACCTCGTCAGGTCCATTTGGTTCACAAGAAGTGCCCCCCACAGTCTTTCTGTGCCAACGCTGGAATCTGCCGCGGAAGCCCCTGTAGTAGTCCCAGTTGACGGCCCCATGGCTGGTGGAGACGGTGCGGCCAAGTTCAAAGCCTGCGCTCTAGTCACAACTGCAGTGAACGCCTTTCTCTGCAGTGCACTGACGCTCTCTCTAGCCTCAGATGCCACCTCCGCTGCTGACTTTATGGGCCAGCTCTCCCGCGGCAGGGACAGGAAACAGGGACCGCGCTGCCACGCAGATTCTCTCGCCAACTCCTCAGGTGAACTTCCTCTCGTGACCAGGTCAGCAATGTTCTGTGGACCAGGGACCCACCACCAGTCGGTCACGGGCCCAGCCTTTTGTATTTCACCAACACGGTTAGCAAAGAAAGTCTGGAAACCATAACTCTCTCTTTGGATGGCTCCCAACACCGTCCGGCTGTCGATGAAATGGAACCACTTCTCCACCTCCACACGGCCGTGTTTCTGCACGTACCCCTTCAGCCGGGAAGCGAAGACGGCTCCACACATCTCCGCCTTGACCGCGTCGCCCTTCTGGTTCAGAGGAGTCAACTTCGCCTTTGACTCAACCAGCCGGGTTACCACTCCGCTCGATGTCGCCCAGCGCAGATACAACACCGCCCCATAGGAGTCCGAGCTTCCATCGGAAAAAGTAATCCCCCACGGTCTACCCACCCAGCCGGGTGGCGTAACACACCTGGGGAAGGAGATTGAGCCCAGCCGAGCGTATTCCTTAAACAGCTCAACTGCTCTCCTGCGTAGTTCGTCTGATAGCGGCTCATCCCACGTGTCTCTGGTGAGCGACCCCGCCTCCTGAAATGCTCTGCGGACCAATATAACGCCTTTCTGTTTCAGGGGTGTGGCGAGACCGATGGGGTCGTAGAGTCCGGCTACCTGACTCAATAACATGCGGCGAGTGAGCGGGTTTGGCGTCTTGTCTTCCACCTCCTCCATAGTGAGGTTTGGCTCTGTGCGCATCTTTTTCTTCCGTGTAGAGAAATTGATGGCCACCATCAAGAAAAGGCTGTCCTCGCTCACGTTGTAGCCCACCCCCAGAGCCTTGTTGTCTTCTTCCCGCAACTGGTTTGGCAACAAAATAGTCTCTGGACGTGTCAGTGCATCGCCTTCCCTCCCACTTTGACCAGACCGCAACCAGGGCTTGAGATGGAAACCCCCGGTAGCGAGAATGGTCTCGACCCCCGCTAAAATCTCCGTCAGTCTTTGGGGATCGTTGTGAGAATAAGCGATGTCGTCCACATATGCGTGGTCGACAATGACCGCTCTCTCCTCGACCATGTCGATGAACTGGGGTAGACAGGCAGTCTCGCGCATGGCCACCTGCGCGATGCACCCCGCCGGCTTGTCACCCATGTTGACCCGCACCACAGCGCAGTCCTCGATGTCACTAGCAGGAGTCTCTCGCCACAGGAAGCGATGCAGATGCACCTCCTGCTCCTCCAGCCACACGGAGTTGTACATCTTAGACACGTCTCCGATGGCAGCGTGTAGTCCTTCTCGGAACCGCAGCAGCACAGCCCGGATAGGATTTAGGACGTCCGGGCCCTTCAGCAGGATACTGTTCAAACTGACCCCCTTGAACTCCTGGCTGCTGTCCCACACAATACGGACTGGTGTGGTCACAGAGTGCGGATTGGGTGCAGCAAGATGGTTAATCCACCACACGGCGCCGTCCCAATTGTCCATCACAGTCTTTGAGAGCTTAACAGCAGCTCCCCTGTCAATCATGTCCTGTACCTGCTTTCTGTAAGTGTCCTTCCATGCAGGCTCTTTCTCAAGACGCTTCTCCGACCGCAGGAAAGTCGCCTCCACAGCTCGGCGGTTGTTGGGTAGAGTTGTGGGGTCCTCTTTCCACGGATATTTGGCGTCCCAGTGTGACTTGTCGCTGTGAGCGTCGCTTGTCCTGAAGGTCAGTCCTGCCTTGATGATCTCGAGCTCCTTCTCGTCCGCCAGCGACATCTCCTTCCCTCCAGGAGCACACTTTCCGCAGCGACAGCCACCGCACACAGGATCACAGGCCGCGCCGATACTGTCCCACTGCAGCCACCTGATGAGCTCAGCGTTGCTTGCAGCAGATGTCTTGACGTCCACGCAGCTCTGCTCTGGGCGAATGACTCTGTCCCGGGCCTCAACTCTCACAGCCCCGGCCCGCATGGACCAGGCGAAGTGAGTCGAAGCCTGACGTGCTGTCAATTCCACGCCCTCGGACAGCTCAGGATGCACGCCGCTGACTGTTTTCCCCAACGGCCCGTCCCACAGGACCAGGTCCCGCATCTCTTCATCCGTTGAGGCACGAGACGACCTTCTCGTGCACTGATCAGCAACTGCACTTCTTGCGGGCGCCTCAATTCCCCCGGCTTGACTACAGCCGGAAAGAACCGCTCCAACCGCTCAGAGTCCACTGTATAGTCGATTCTGGCGATTTCGTCAAGTCCATAGCAGATCATCTCGTGGGCCTGCAATGAACCCTTCTTCATCTCCGCTTTCAGGCTTACAATGTACTTCATTGTGTCAACCTTTGACTCCATGCCACCCACACCCCGCACGACAAGTGTGACAGGCTCGCCGGACAGTCCAAGCTCCTCCGCTGCCCGGTGAGTGACATAGTTCGTATCGGAGGCTAGATCGATTAAAGCACCCAGCCAGTCACCTCTCTTGGTCGTGACGTCGACCATCATCATGAGTACTGGGTGCTCCTGTAGACTGCTACTATCCACAGGATCGGTACCCACACAGATCGTAGTCGACACCTTGTTCGTGCACGCTTCACGAACACCAGCCATTTGCTCCGGCGTAAGTCCCAACTTGGCAAAGATGGCCTCCTGCTGCGCTGTTGGACCTCGAGGTTCTCTCTGTTGATCCCCCTTGGCTCCAGCTTTTGCAGTGTCTTTAGGCGTGGAGCTTTTATTTCCACGTGGCTTCAGGCACAACATGTAGTGGTGGTCTGCCGGCGTATCACCCCTCCTGCACTCGTCCTTGCGGCACAAAAAGTCTCTCTTGCACGGCCCATCGTGGACATCCAGGCATTTAAAGCAAGCTTTCGCCTTTTTTACCTGGGCTCTCTTGTCCGCAGCGCTAGCGTCTCTGAATGTCTTGCAGCGATATATTCCAGAATGACCCGCCTTTCCACACATGCTGCACAGTTCGTGTGGCGCGTCGCTTCTGGTCTCATTCACCGTTGCTTTGGTGAACGCACGCTTCTCTTGCCCTCTGTCGCGTGCTTTCCCAGCTGGCTTGTTGTGCTGCGGCTCACCTGCCTTGGTGGCGGCTGGTTTCTTGGCCTGCAATTGTTCTTGCTGTGACAAAACAGTTTTCTGATCACGCAGGAACTGCAAAAGCATATCAAACCGGTTTCGGGTGGTGACATTGTTCGCTGCGTCACACCGAAATAAGAGCCACCGCTCCTGCATGCTGGGCGGTAACTTCCCCTCGAGTGCTCGGACCACCAACTGGTTGCTTATGGCGTCCTCACACCGTAAGTCTGTAAGGTCACACAACGCCCTTTCCACCGCCTGGATCAGCTGTAATGCCTCCCTTGGCTGATTGCTGCGCACCGCTGGTAAGTCCTGTAATTCCATAACGATGTCGTCAGCGATGTGTGAAATGTCCCCGTACCGATCCTCCAGGGCACGGAAAACTTCGTCTGCATCACGGCAATGGAAAAGTCTCAGTTCGTTTTTCACTGCGTCAGCAATACTGTCCAGCAAGTGAAATAAACGTAGCTCCCGAGAGCCCGATGGCTCAGCCAAATGCTGCAGGGTAACCCAGTTGTCCTTCCAGCGGTAGTAACCCCTTCTGTCCCCACTGAACCTGGGCAGGCTCAGCGGTGCAAGTGCTAACCGTGGCGCTACTGCCCCCATCGAATGGGCAGAAGCACTGGCAATGTTCATGGGTGCAGCAGTGGAATGTCTCACTCCACCACTCCCTGGTGGCGCACCAACAGCAGCGTACGATCCATGTGGGTTACTGTCCGGTGGCCCAACAAACGCTCTCGACGGCAGCTTAGAGCGTGCTCCACCATACTCCTGCGATGACGCGGCCACACCTTGCTGCTGATGAACTCCATGCTGCCGCTGCTGTGTAGTGTAGCCTTGTGATGCGGAAGCCACACCAGGATGCTGCTGCTGCTGCTGTGTGATGTAGCCTTGTGATGCGGAAGCCACACCAGGATGCTGCTGCTGCTGCTGTTGCTGCGTGATGTAGCCTTGTGATGCGTACAGTGCTCCCTGTTGCCGCAGAAAACGAAGGTCGCCGAAGCCCATCCATGGAGGAGCTGCACCTCGCTGCTGCGGTGGATGTGTCTCAACGTAGGCTGCCTCCTGCTGTGCTCCTCGCTGCTGCTGAGACGGATGGTCGCCGTAGCCTGGTGGCGGAGGAAGTGGCCGATGCTGTAGGGTACCAGCAGTCTCTAACTTCAGGAACGGCTCTTGCTTCATTGATTGCGGCGGCGGGACTTGAGATGATGGGGCCGGATCACTCTGTGTTGGCATCCGCACAGTCGTGTGCGCCGCCGCCAGCGCCGGCGTGTGCGTTGCCACCAGCGCCGGCATGTGCGTTGCCACCAGCGCCGGCGTGTGCGTCGTCACCAGCGTCGGCGTGTGCGTCGTCACCAGCGTCGGCGTGTGCGTCGTCACCAGCGTCGGCGTGGTCGTCGTCACCGGCGTGGGTGTGGGCGCTGCCACCTGCATCGTCACTTCAGGCTGGCTAGCACCCCCACCTAGTCCGCTGGTGCCCCCACAAGCACCCACACCAGGATCGGCTGGCCCATGGACTGCTGCTGACCGACCAGGTTCATGGACTACGGTGGCGGAGCTCAGCTGTCCATCATCGCCACATGACTCGTAGCCATCCCCAGCACTTAGTTCACTCTCCCCGTGACCAGAAAGGTCTGCTTCAAGACCAGAGGCGTCGGCGTCAACCCTAGTTCCCAGCACACGTAGAGTAACGTCCTTCCTCTCCTTGTACTCAAAGCAGCATGTCTCCATGACAACAACATTGTTATCATTAACAAAAGGTGCCCAAGTCTGTCCATATTCCTCAAGACATGCCAACTTAGACTCCAATTGACTGCGCAGTAGTGCATATTCCTCCATTGAGACAGCTCCTCCCATGCTGCACTGCTGCTCAATGACGTCCATAAAGCGACCAACATTGTCACTATGGGCATGGAACTGCTGTGAGACATGCTTGTCCCACAACAGCCCCTTGAGTTTAAAGTCAATGTCAAAAAACTTTGAGGTTTTGTCATCCAACCTCGCCCTCTCTGCCCCAATGTCATCAGCAAAATCAGCAGAAGAGTCCTCCATTGCAGCACAGTACTCAAAACTAGCTTCCATAAAGTCCTCATAATCATGCTTAAGTGCATAATGTTCAGCCTTTAGTTCATTCACACTCAGTCTCTTCATCATGTGTGAAACAGCATTGGCCCTCTTGTTGAATGCTGCCTCAGCCTGTGCACGACTGTCTTTAAGCTCCTCCATCACACCACGTAACATTGACGAGGCTTAGGCGGAACAAAAAAATCGGCCGGAACTAAAGTCCGTCGGAAAAGTTGCACGCCGGACCTATTTGGGTGGCGGACCAGTTTCCGGCTCGCGGCAAACAAAGTCAATGCAAAGTTACTTTAGCACAACAATCGGCTTATCCTGTACCGATTGCCTAAACACACACAAGCACATCGATCCATAAACTTTATTGAAGACAGCTTGGTTGTTCCAGAGCGCCGTCGATCAGACAGATGATGACGTTGTTCACTCCCGAGTGCAGTCCACCGATCCGTCCCGGGTAGTCTGGGCTGCCGTCAGCTCCGTTGGCGAACAGCCGCACTCCACCGTCCCACCGTCGATGTCCGCCGAAACTCCTCTTTGGTTGTTGGCAAAACACGGCCTGGCCTCGCTCCTTCGTGCAGGCCTGGTGGTGACGCAGTTCTTTTTCTCGACCACAACTCGCTCTCCGACACGAGTGTAATGGCGGCGAGATTTTCTCAAACGCTGTCCTGCCGTGCGCTCTCCTCGCACGGGCTGGCCATTGTTCAATTACTGTACGGATTTCAGTAGATTCACTCAACAATCTAATGACTAGCCCTCCGTAGGGACATTTGTCTGACTGGATAACATTGCATTACTCGACTCATAAAAAAAATCCTTTGTCCAAGTAGAAGGCCAGGCGACATCACCGAGGCGACTCGTTTACTAGTTTTGTTAAATTTATTCACACACACACACACAAACTCAATCACAACATTTAACACACGTGCATGAACTATAAACTAAGTAAATAAAACGCCAACAGTCAAACCTGTCCAACAGTGGTATAAAAGCACTTTTCAGTAGTAGGAATAGCAGTAGAGCAGGTAATTGAACAAAAACGCATCCAGCTCAAACAAAACTTTTCGGAGACTGACTCACGAAGGGCATGGCCAGGCAAATCCTCTGGTTGGCGCATGCGCACTGGAGCTTTTCATTACAATACAAATCTGTAAGTGCCCCTTAAACCCACTAGGGGCCACCACCACACTGCAAATAAACATGTATACATAAATCTACATATATATATATATATACAGTAAACAAAGTATAAACATGAAACAAATGGACCCGCAAGGGTCCATTTGGTTTCATTTTTACGTTCTCAAGAGTTACATCTGGTTAAGCAACTTAGCTGGGGACCACCTGGAACCCTCTCAGGGACCACTGGTGGTCCCCGGACCACCTGTTGAAAACCCCTTCAGTAGCAGATTCCACTGGCAGCAGGGAAGAGTTGGAACCACAACAATCGACGGAACACCGGGTGTATACATTTGGTTTTGTTTGACGTTAAAGGAGAGAATTCCACTATTCAAATTCTCATCTATATTTACAGTCGATTTATTTCTCCAAAATAGTGGTCCAGTTGTTGTTGTTTTTTTTTTTTTATAAACTCCTCATTGACTGTTTGTCCTACGCCGTCAAAAATTTAGAGTGGAGCTATGGCTTGAGTTGCTATGGGGGAAAAAAATGCAGTTGTTGCTATATATTGTATCTCCACCATGTCAATAGTGTGTTGACACTCAACACTTTCACTTCCGTTTCAGCCGTAAACTGTACAGCACACAGCCGTGTGTGTGTGTGTGTGTGTGTGTGTGTGTGTGTGTGTGTGTGTGTGTGTGTGTGTGTGTGTGTGTGTGTGTGTGTGTGTGTGTGTGTGTGTGTGTGTGTGTGTGTACGTGGACGTGGACGTGTGCGGCCTGTATGTCCATCGCTGATCGTCATCCATCAATCGGCGTGTCATTACGGCTCGATTCGACTGATTTAAGGCAAATAAACGCCATCGCAATGAAGTGTGCAAGTGTGCAAACCTCTGCCGCCATTGCTTGGATGCTATGACCAATCGATGAATTCTGATCAATTTCGTCCGTCTCGCTTGCAGTAAGAGCTGGTGTGGGTCAAATCTCTAGACTGGGAAATGACATTTTGAGGGGAAAATGATAGCAGGGAAGGAGTTAACCCGTTGTAGACTATCCCGATTCTAAAAATGTCTTTGAAATACTAACCTAAGTGTACTGAAAAACTTCAAATTATTGTGTAACACCATCAAATTTTGACATTTTTTGATACTGTACATACTGTACAGAACCCCTATTGGTGTTCCCGTCAACTAGGGTAAAACTACCACTAGGGGTTCCCGTCTACTATGGGTTAAAGGGGAACTCCACCCATTTTCTGACATCACTAACATGGTGAAACATCTTGAAGACATCATCAGAGCGTAAAAATGGAACCAGATTAACCCGTTAGGGTTCATTTGGTTGCATTTGTACGCTCTCAGAAAAAAATGTTGAAAATAGGTGGACTTCCCCTTTAAAACTGCCTATGGATGTGTCACGTCTTGTGTCTCTGGCCCTCCTTCATGGGTCTAAAAGTTTAAATAATACCCACAGATAAAATCCGGAAGAAGAATATGCTAAAGATAAAGAATCGACTCCACAATATGCAGACTTTAAGGTCATCATTGTATATGTACAGGATTACGTAGCACTTAAGTACTTAAGTACTTAAAGACTAAAAGATGATGATGATGATGATGATGATGATGATGATGATGATGATGATGATGATGATGACACCGAAAGCAGAGGTCGCAGTCTGAGGGCGAAGTCAGCTGCTGCTCGACGGGCAAGACGCAAGCCAATGTAAATTAGGACTTTGGTGTGAGCGAATCCATATACAGTAGGCTATGTACTAGCGGAAAGATCATATCAAGGTCCATTATTAATTTTGACATTCATTTGACATTTGACCACCGTTTGATGAGATTTTTCGCCTTGCAGAACCTCACACACAAAAAACTAATCGGTCAAAATTGCAACTAAACACTTCAGTCAATGGTGTTAGGTCACTTTCCTGGGTTATTTCTTGAAGCCATAACCTTTTCCTGGGTTGCAGGGATTTTATTTTGACCGAATTCATGGGTTGTTTTATTTGGTTATTGGTTTTGGGTTGTTTTAATGAGAATAACCAATTTGTTAGGTCACAGACTTTGGTTGAATTGATTTATTGATGGAGTGGACTGGTCCAATTCCCCCCCTCTTTTTTTAAACGAGTGAGTGGTATGTCCCAACTGCTGTCAGTTTTGCTACTGCTTCTTTCTCTGCAAAGTAGGGGTCCCCAGCACAGCATGTAGAAACTGATGTTAGGAATGTCCCTAGTGTATAACTCGAATAGCAGTGCAATTATTTACTAGTACAGCTAAAATAATAATTCTGCGTGGCCTGTGGGTCTGTAGCCTAATACGCATTTTATTATAACTACATTTAACTACATTTTATTACGTCATTCTTGATATTGTGTATATGTTGGTTTTCCTGGTATTGATGTAATGCATTTGTTTTGTTGTTGTCCTTCTCGCTGCTGTAATTCCTCATATAAATAACGCTGTACAGTGGATTCCGACAGCAGGGAAAAAAACTCGTCGTCATCCAAAAAGTCGTCAGGAGCAGCCATAGTCAACAACTAACGTTGTACTACTACGAGCACGACCACCACCAACACCACTACTACTACTACTACTGCTACTACTACCACTACTACTACTAGTAGTACGAGTACAAGTACTACTACTACTACTATTACTATTACTCCGTCGCCTCCTCCTCCCCCTCCTCCTATCTCAAACGCTAACTAATCCTCCTCCTTCTCCTCCTCCTCCTCCACCAGCCCCACCACCAACTACTACTTCACTGCTACTACTATCAACACCACCACTACTACTACAACTACTACTAGTAAAACTCCCACTACTACCAACTAAATATAAAGTTTATCTTTCGATCACAACTACACTGCTTCGGCTAATTCTGCTTCCACCAGTTGGACTCGTCAGAAAAGACCGCTCAACGGCTGCGCGCGCCCACTCTGCTGAGCGGATGCCACGGTGCACTGTGGGTATTGTAGAATTTCTCGGACAAAATGACGAAAAATGAAATTATTTATACTTTTTACAGGAACAGATAGGATACTAAAGCCGAGGAATGCATCCAACACTGTAAACACAACACTGCAACGACTTTTCCTTCAGACCGGCACTCAGACCGTTACTCAGACCGGTAAGGTAACCTTACCCGTCTACATACTCGCTGTGCTGGGAAGCACGGCGCTGGAGCCACAGAATCCCAATGTTATTAATCAGGAGGCCATTAGCATGTATGCTAATGACCAACACCACACAAAGAGTGTTGAAAAGTGGCGAAGTTCCCCTTTAAATGGGTGGAATTTCCCTTTAATAAAACAAATGGGTTAACTGAATATTCTGTATCAATTCAACTGGCAGTTGGGTAATCTTGACCCTCAAAATTAGGTTATTAATGCAACTTAATATGTCTGGTCAAATCAACTGGTATTTGGGTCATCTTGACCATCAAAATTAGGTTATTGATGCAAGCTAATATGTTCGGTCAAATCAACTGGTACTTAGGTTATGTTGACCCTCATAATTGGGTTATTAATGTAACCAAATGCATTCGGTCAAATATAATAACACGCATTATTTGGTCAAATTGACCAAAGACCCAGTTGGTCCTTATTCAACCTCTACGTTTGGTTGAAATTTGACCGAAGTTAGGTTGTTTTTGACCATTGGTTTTTCTCTGTGCAGAACCTCAGTATTCGGCTGTCTTTGGGAAAGTTAGTAAATGTGTGTTCCAAGGGATAGCGGACAAACGTTGATGCAGGGGCGGATCTAGGCATGGGCATGGGGGGGGGGGCAATGCCACCCTAAATACCCAGTCTGTCATGATGCCATGCAAAACAACCCAAGATATTTCAAATGAAAGTGCTCATTTTTAAAATGATGATTTGAAACACTACTACTGATACTAACTAATTACAGCTGTGTCGCCACTAAACCAACAGCATTTCATCATTGAAAACAGAAAACTCTCTGAGTCAGGCCTTTTAGCTTTATGTTTTAGCTTTTGTTGCGTGTCTGTTGCAACTTCAACAACAGCTGATGTTATTATTGATGCTTTACTTGACTAATAAAAGTCCTTTAACCGAAAATGGTATGGGTGCGACATTCCTTGGCCTAAAAACGGCCATAGATACTTGTCCAAAGGCGCTGACCTCATCAAATTTTCCATCATTTCTATGGCTGATTTTAACCCAAGGAGTGTTTTTGGGCAAAACTAATGTGCTTCTTAAAGAATTAATATATTTTTAATTAATACATTATATGGGATGTTAGGGGTCAATGTTTTCTGGGCAAAAATAAAAAATGTAATGTTTTTCATGTTCCATAGGGTTCATAGAACAGAAAAAAAAAACATGATTTTCAAAAATCTTCACGAAACATTCAGTAAACTATATTCTGCTACATAACTACATACACTATCTCAAATGGAGGGCTTTAGTTCCTTTTATTCATCTGTAAAAACAACATCCCTTTTCAGACAAAAAAAAAACAGGATTTGCTGTGGTTATACAAATGCCACTCCTCCTTTACATGTCATGTCAGAACACCGCATTGAAGATAATTGCTTTAAAAAAAAGTCCCTCGGCAATGCAATTCGTAGGCTTCGCTGTGACATGACACGCAGTGACATGACGATAATGTCTGCCGCGCCGCAGCCTCACGCAATCCGTTCAGCACCTGTTATGTGAGCTCGCTATAACGCCGCGTCCCAAACCAACCCCTCTTCGCGCCTCTAATCATATCAATTTGTCCCGTAGATCAGACGTGTCAGGATCGATACGAGTCAGAAGACGAGACGGGAGGCATAGCGGAGCGGCAGGCGGGCCCGTATGTGCGCTCTCGCCACGGCGGTTGTTGGCGGAGGGCGCCTTGCGCGTTGTGCCGTTCAGGGGCGGATTGGCCATCTGGAGTACAGGGAGTTTTTATTTTATTTTTTATTTTATTATTATTATTTTTTTTTGAAAAGTCCAGGGCAGGTAAACTAGTGTTTCTATCCTTCAAAAAAGAAAAGGTGTCCTACACCAGAGCCTTCAAGTAGGAGAGTTGCCATATTCCCGTTCACTCCTGTGCGCCAGGGCGCTTGCGCTGAGTCAGTGTTGCCAACTGCCAAGATCCAAAATGCACTAGTGGCACTTCCAAAATGCACTAGAATGCGCTATAGATGCTCGCCTGGAACATACAGATCAAAATGACCATTAATCTTCTACATTCTCTAGTTGTGTAGACTAAGTTGGGCTAATTCACATGATGAATATTATAACTCTTGAGGGTGTAAAAATAAAACCAAATGGACCCGCAAGGGTCCATTTGGTTTCATTTTTACGCTCTCAAAGAGTTACATCTGGTTAACCAGCTGCCTCCACCAGGGTGGCCTGGCAAAGGCAAAATTGTCCCGGTGGGAAAATATGTGCCAATCCGCCCCTGGTGCCATTCCAATTGCATCGGCGGCGCCTCGGCCCCCATAGTGTGGTGTGATATGTATTTCCGTAGGATTTTTGTGCTAAAATTGATTTTTTTTGCAGATCTTGGTTCTATAGGGTCCAAACTATGGAAAAATGAGGGGGTGCAAATTTTCCCGCCCCCCGCCCCCTTTCTGGGGGGGTCATCTATTCGGGACCTCCCAGAACAGTATGCTAGCCAGTTAATGTCCAATTGTCACAATATTAGAATTGTTTTATATATTTTAAATCATTCTGAGATGATTTCTTAAACTTCTAAAGTGATCAGAAGAATGTTTTCTGACTTTTGGTAAGGGTGTTTCCTCACTTGGGACCTCCCGGACTGACCATTTTAATGAGATAATTACCATATTTGACTAAATTCGCGAATTAACTAAATAATTATGTGAAATACAAAATATACATTGCAGAAATGGATTCTACAGGGGGAAATACATGAGGATCAGCTGAGAAAAGTTTGGTATAGCCTTTTATGAATTAATTATTATATTTTTATATGCACAAGTACTTTAATTGACACATGTGCATATAACAGGGAAAATTATATAACTATAAACTATTCAATAAAATGCTCTTTACCAAGCTTTTCACAGTTGATCCTTGTATGTTTTCCCGTAGAATTTATTTCTGCAATGCAATTTTTTGTATTCTGTATAATTAATTATATAATTAGCATATTTTACACATGGGTGGAAATAACAGGGAAACCCCTATAACAAAATGATGAAAGGCTCTATCAAACTTTTCTTAGCTGATCATTATGAATTTTGCCATGTAAGATCCATTTCTGCAGTGTACATCTTTTTATTGTGCATACTTAATGAGATAATTAACATTTTTGACACATGGGCGGAAACAACAGGGAAAACCCTATAACAAATTGTTAAAGTGCATTGCCAAACATTTCTCAGTTGATTGTTATGTATTTTGTCCTGTAGAATCTATTTCTGTACATGCATTGTATTGTGTGTAATTAATGATAATTAGCATATTTGATACAGAAATAACAGGGGAAACCCTAACAAAAATATGGGGCAATGGTCTCAGACTGGTGGGTAGATGCAGGAGTGATCACAGAGAGAGAGAGATCATGTGTAGCTGTAGAATGCTGTCACTACTTCTGTGCAATTAGACTGCACATACAGTAATTTGAGGAATTGTTAAGATACAGAATCCAGACGATGGGAGATGTAACACATGTTATCAAGACTAGAATTCGAATGGCTTTGGCTGGTCTCACTCTAGTCATCCAGGTGGCCAGTGTAGTGTACAATACTGTATACGTAGTGTACAATACTCTAATGAACTGTACTAGTACCCTGTACTGTACTGTAATATACTGTATAATGCTGTACTGTATCATGCTTGACTGCTGCAGACTGTTCTGTACCTTACTGTATTGTACTGTACTGCAGCAGGATGTACTGTACCTTACTGTATTGTACTGTACTGCAGCAGGATGTTCTGTACCTTACTGTATTGTACTGTACTGCAGCAGGATATACTGTACCTAACTGTAGTGTAATGTAACATACTGTACTGTAACATAGTGCGATATATACCATACTGCATATACAGTACAGTCAAGTACAGTATTGTTTCTTCCACTACATTGGCCACCTGGATAGCATGGCACTAGAGTAAGACCAGCTGAAGGACGTTTGAATTGTTGTCAGAATTCCAATGAATGCCTGAAATCTGCTCCAAAGAAGTGATACATCTCTTATCGCCTGGATTCTGTATCTTATCAATGCCTCAAATGACTGTCTGTACAGTCTAATGAGCCCTTCTCAAAACTGCACCCTTTGAGGTGGCATTTAGTCTCTGTCCAATGCCAATCCAAATAGCAACTGTTGCTATGCAGGTCAAGCTTTCCTCTACTAACATGCCTATTGGACAAGGACTGATTGGGGAGGGACTTAGTGAAGGCCTCATTGCACAGTAGTGACAGGCTTCTGTAGCTTGTACACTGATACCTCTGGGATCGCTCCTGCATCTACCCACCAGTCTGAAACCATTGCCCCATATTTGTGAGGCGTTTCCCTGTTATTTCTATATCAAATATGCTAATTATCATCAATGGCAATGCCCTTTATCAATTTGTTAGGGTTTTCCCTGTTGTTTCCACCCATGTGTCGAATCTCAGTATGGACAAGTATGCACAATGCAAAAATGTACATTGCAGAAATGGATTTTACATGGCAAAATACATAATGATCAACTAAGAAAAGTTTGATAGAGCCTTTCATCATTTTGTTATAGGGGTTTCCCTGTTATTTCCGCCCATGCTAATTATCTAATTAATTATACACAATACAAAAATGTGCATTGTAGAAATAAATTCTACTGGAAAACATACAGTACATAAGGATCAACTGTGAAAAGCTTGGTGAAGAGCATTTTATTGAATAGTTTATAGTTGTATAATTCCCCCTGTTATATGCATGCATGCATATATGTCAATTAAAGTACTTGTGCATATACAAATAATAATAAATTCATAAAAGGCTATACCAATTTTTTCTCAGTTGATCCTTATGTATTTTTTCCTGTAGAATCCATTTCTGCAATGTATATTTTTGTATTTCACATAATTATTTAGTTAATTTGCGTATTTAGTTAAATATGGTAATTATCTCATTAAAATTGTCAGTCCAGGAGGTCCCAAGTGAGGAAACACCCCTATCAAAAGTCAGAAAACATTCTTCTGATCACTTAAGAAGTTTAAGAAATCATCTCAGAATGATTTAAAATATATAAAACAATTCTAATATTGTGAAAATTGGACATTAACTGGCTAGCATACTGCATACTGACCCTATAGAACCAAAATCTGCAAAAAAGCTGCAAAAAGCGAGCTGGCCGTACGCCGGGAATTATGGGAGATATTTTACGGCGCGCTTATAGGGAGAGCTGGTCCCCTGCATAACTTCATGCCAGGGGTGGGCCTAAATGCCCGGACTGCCCCACCAAACACGATGGCATGCGAAACAATCCAAGATATTTCAAATTAAAGTGCTTATATTTAAAATGCTTTGAAACACTACTACTGCCAACTATCTAACTACGATTGTCGCACCACTAAACCAACAGCATTTCATCATTGAAAACAGAAAACTCTCTGAGTCAGACCTTTAGCTTTATGCATGCTGCGTGCCTGTTGCAACTTCAACAACAACTGGTGTTATTATTGATGCTTTACTTGCCTAATAAAAGTCCTGTAACCGAAAATGGTATATGGGCCGCACTCATACCATTTTCTCTTGCTCCCCCAATTGGGAAATGTTACATCCACCCCTGCTTCGCGCTGAGATTATAACATGTAGCGTTGCAGTCAAGACCACTTAAATCGATACCAAGACAAGACCAAAACATGTGTGTGTGTGTGTGTGTGTGGGGGGGGGGGGGGGTCGAAACCAAAACGAGACCAAGACGGATCACGGACTTGGTCAAGGCGAGATCAAGACTGAAATGTCATAGCCTGAATAGTTTTGGACAGGCATTCCATGAATTTGTTTGTCATTTTGCTACGAGGTGACAGAAAGGGTGGATCAAGCTGGGTTATGACAATTAAGGCTTGTGGTTTCCACCTAACAAAGTTCAGTTATGTCTGGAAGCAACCTTAAGCTTGTTCATCACTCCGGCATTTTGTTTACCTTGTAGTGTCCCTTTGGTCCCTGGTCAGCCTGCTGGTCTCCTGTGATAGTTTGGTTAGTATTATTCCTCTCCATTGGCTCCCATTAAAAAAAAACTGTTCTGCAGCGGCTAGTCCTGACGCACAGCCTATTTTCAGTTCATTCGGTTTATCGTAACAGCTGAAGAGTATCAGCTATAATGTAAAGCAGGGGAGCCCAACCAGTAGATCGGGATCTACCGGTAGATCTCGTCCTGATCTCAAGTAGATCTCGGGAGATGTGGGGGGGGGGGGGGGGGGGGGGGGGGGGGGGGGGGGAAAAAAAAGGCGGTGGATAAGAAAATGCAATGGCAGTGTTTGTCCATGTCTGTTGTACTTATGTTGTACTGTTGTAGGCCTATTTATGACAAGTCTGTTGTACTTTATGCTTATATGGACATAAAGTAAAGTGGTAAAACAAAGTAGTGTTGTGTTGTTGTGAAGTTACTGCAGGCTGGCAACGATGCGTGTGGTTTGAAATGTTGATATTGGACTGGTAGATCCCGGAGGGGTTGGCTGCTGAAAAGTAGATCTTGGGTCAAAAATGGTTGGGCACCCCTGTTCTATAGAAACATTTCAGCACCACAGACAGCTCCCTGTGCTGTTCTATGTTCTATAGAAACATTTCAGCACCACAGACAGCTCCCTGTGCTGTTCTATGTTCTATAGAAACATTTCAGCACCACAGACAGCTCCCTGTGCTGTTCTATGTTATATAGAAACACTTCAGCACCACAGACAGCTCCCTGTGCTGTTCTATGTTCTATAGAAACATTTCAGCACCACAGACAGCTCTCTGTGCTGTTCTATGTTCTATAGAAACATTTCAGCACCACAGACAGCTCTCTGTGCTGTTCTATGTTATATAGAAACACTTCAGCACCACAGACAGCACCACAGACAGCTCCTGTGCTGTTCTATGTTATATAGAAACACTTCAGCACCACAGACAGCTCTCTGTGCTGTTCTATGTTATATAGAAACACTTCAGCACCACAGACAGCTCCCTGTGCTGTTCTATGTTAAAGACTGCTACAGTTGTCATAACAACGTCCTGGGTCATGAACCTGGAGGGTTGAAGTGACACTTCGTATAACGGTTGTGAATCACCAGGCAGCGGTCTAATCCTCCCTGGAAGCCACTATGTCAGGGGTGGATGTAACATGTTGGAGGGGAAAGAGAAAATGGTATGGGGTATGGGGGTAATGGTATGGGCCCATACCATTTTCGGTTACAGGACTTTTGTTAGTATAAGCATCAATAATAACATCAGTTGTTGTTGAAGTTGCAACAGACACGCAGCATGCATAAAGCTGAAGGTCTGACTCAGAGAGTTTTACTGTTTTCACTGATGAAATGCTGTTGGTTTAGTGGTGCCAAAATTGTAGTTAGTAGCAGTAGTAGTGTTTCAAATCATTTTAAATATAAGCACTTTAATTTTAAATATCTTGGGTTGTTTTGCATGGGATGTTTGGGAGGGCGGACTGGGTATTTAGTGGGGCAATGCCCCCCCCCCCCCCCCCATGCCCATGTCTAGGTCTGGCCCTGCACTATGGCACCTTTTATGAAAATATGAGAGAGAGAGAGAGAGAGAGAGAGAGAGAGAGAGAGAGAGAGAGAGAGAGAGAGAGAGAGAGAACCAGTATTGGCTCTTGAATTAATGGCGTTCTCAGACAGAGAGGCTGTGGACGGGGGCTGATATGGGAGTATTGAGAGTGCAGGGGACTCACAAGTCATAATAAGCCAGCACTGCGGGCAAATTTGAGGTATTAGACGAGAAAAATAGAGTTGCGCACCGTTAATGGATTCATATCCACGCCACGTTACCCCCCCCCCCCCCCCCCCCCCCCCCCAACGCTCTCTCTCACACACACGATCTGTCAGCCTCTTTTCTTCTTCTCTGATCATTTCTCGCCAGTGTTGTAGTGGTACTTTTAGAAGTGGGGGGGGGGACGCCTCTTAAAGGGGAATTCCACCCATTTTATTTATTTATTTATTTTTTCCTGAGAGTGTACAAATGTGAACTTTTGTAAGATACTGTACGTTGAAAAGCGCTGAAGTGCTACTTTAAATTACTTTAAAATTGGAGTACCTCTTCTAGCACCTATGTGTAGGAAGTACAGTAATCTAGCCTATGTGGGGCTGCAGGTGTGTGAGAGAGAGAGAGAGAGAGAGAGAGAGAGAGAGAGAGAGAGAGAGAGAGAGAGAGAGAGAGAGAGAGAGAGAGAGAGAGAGAGAGACTGGACTGGACTGGACTGGACTGGAGGCCCCGGTGTGGAAACCCCATGTCGCGTCCCTGGGCGACAGAGACAGAGAGAGAGAGGGGTGTTGGGGCTTGGGAATGTCAGGTGAAATGAAAGAAAAGCCCATTAACCAGCTCCCACGGCCCCATGCATTGCACCTCCACCATCAGCTGGATGAAATTGCATTGCAAGAAAGAAAGAAAGAAAGAAAGAGAGGAATTGAATTCCACACCTTTCCAAGCCTTCTTTTAAAATGCAGAGAGAGAGAGAGAGAGAGAGAGAGAGAGAGAGAGAGAGAGAGAGAGAGAGAGAGAGAGAGAGAGAGAGAGAGAGAGAGAGAGAGAGAGAGAGAGAGAGCAATTATTTCCCATCCCTGCACATCGGTGCATGCATGTGTTGGGGTGAGTCTTCTCGGTCTTGCGCAGGCGATGACAAATGGTGCATTTATGTGCCGCAATTTTTCCAAGATGCTTTAACCTACATTGGGCATACAATACAATAATAACCTACGGGCATGGCCGCGGGAAGATATTGACAGTAGGGGGTGCTGGATGTTCACTATGGGGTGCTGCAAGATGCACGTGCACACACGCAAAATGTGAGTGAATGCGCATTGTGCATGCACATTTTCATGCATTTACACACGGAAAAGTGGCTTTTACCTTCCCTCTCCACATGCATGAGCTAACTGACACAGGTACCTTAGCCTCTGATACAACGATAGAGCATATGTACAGTATAAGGCCTATTAACAGGAATCTGTTTTGAATAAAAATAACTAGTATTTTCCACCTCCTGCCTCAAGCCCCCCCCAGCACCCCTACTTCCCTCAGCCATGCCTACGGGTGACGTAACAGTTGCACGGACGGGTGGACAGACAGACAGGGGGTGAGACATAAGTAACCATCTTGCCCTGCTATGTCACCCTGCACGTGACGTAACAACGAGACAATGAACCGAGTGGTTGTTGTTCAGGCCACAGAGTGTATTAAAAAGAAAAGGTACTTAAAGGCAACATTTATGCGGAACATCTGATTTTAAATTCATGGCAGGAACTTTAATTGTCAAGGTGCGCTGTGCTGTCCCGGTGAAGCGATCAGTCATCCACAGACGTAGTAATTACTTTCTAATGGCTCATCCCGGCTGCTTTAACTCTTTGTGTGCCGTACGCGCTCTGGTGTTCTAAGCTTTATTCGCATAATTAGCATTACTTAGCGTTATTAGCATTACTTAGCATTATAAGCATTATTGACAATACTTATCATTAGTATTACTTAGCATTATTAGCCTGATTGAAAGTGATTTCACTTTTGTCAGATATCACCCAAAACACATTTTTTTCCTGTTAAAATGCTCTATTATAAGGTGTGCAGACCATATATGGAGTTTCCTCCTCCCCCACGTTAGCAGAGGAGCTAATAAAAGGTCCCCAGGTGGAGGGTGAATTCTCCTCCAATCAGGATCGAGCAGCAGGTTCACATAGTGTAGCTACTCTTGGGTGCCCCTAGTGCACCAGGCTGGTACTACACAATGAATTTCAAATCACTTACCCTACCTTTAATTACCAGCATTGCTTACTTAGCATCATTAGCATTGTTAGCTTTACTTAGCATTATTATTAGCATTATTAACTATACTTAGCATTAGCATTGCTTACCATTATTAACAATACTTAGCATTAGTTAGCATTATTAGCATTATTAACAGTACTTAGCATTAGCATTACTTAGCGTTATTAGCATTAGTCAGCATTACTTAGCATCATTGGCATTACTTTAGTTCTTGAAAAATATCAGACCAGACCAGGTGTGATATTTTTGAAAATGGTGAAAATGTGGCGCCAATCTATGATTTTATTATTATTATTATAATTATTATTTTCGGTCCAGAATGTGTTAAATTCCTGCCCTGCGGAGTAGAATTTAATTCACACATCATCGCCATGCAACGGGTCCTTCGGAACGTCTCCACGTCCTCCGCGGTATATAGATGAACAATAAGGGCATGTTCATTTCTGTGGTTGCCATTGCAGTGGGCACTGAGCGATGAATCAGCGCTTTGTATTTGTTACTTGGGCGAGCAGAGCGAGTAATGCGATCGGTTCGCGGTCGTCCGTCTAACGTCCCCCGAAGTACTCCCATTGGTTAATTTAGGCGAGTATTATCTCCTGAAGGTGTCAGGGGTACTTGCCCTCTGCTCACTCGCCTCGCTTGCGCACTAGTAGGCCATGGCCTAGTTGTGCGCAATGCCCAAGTTGGCTTTCTACTGAGTGGATTGCTAGATTTTTTTTTTTTATTGTTTTAACCCATTGTGTCCTGTCTAGATTTTAGTTTCTGAATAACATAATATTCAAAGGTTTGCACCACGTTTTCACGATTTTTCAAAAATAGCAGATCTACAAGCTCATAGCGCGCCACCGAGTGGCGCGCTATGAGCTTGTAGATCTGCTATTTTTCAATAGTTAAAACATAATGCTTAGAACACCAAAACGCATTCAGTACACTAAAGGCTTAAAGCAGAGGTGGGCAATTACCAAAGGGCCAAGACTAAAGGCTGAACTAAAGTTTGCGTAGAGTTTATTTACCAGTGCCCTTGATTTATTCAGTATTTGAGCCACGGACCAACATTTGATGACATGTTAGCCCCACAGACCCCAAAACTAAAGATTTCTTTTGCTTTTGTCCACAATTCCAGGCTGGATTTCACAAACAAAACAGGCAAACATACAGATCAAAATGGCCATTAATCTTCTACATTCTCTAGTTAGACTTGGGCTAATTCAGATGATGAGTATTTTACCCTTGCGGGTCCATTTGGTTTCGTTTTTCACACTCTCAAAGAGTTACATCTGGTTAACCAACTTTCCATATTTAACTGGAACTCTCTCAAAGACCACTGATGGTCCCCTGGACCACTGGTTTAAAACCCTTTCAGGGGCCGGTCAGAGTCAGCCAAAGGGCCGCATTTGGCCCCATGGCCGCATAATGCCCAGGTATGTTTTAAATAGATAGTTCAGATTTTTTTGGAGCTTAAGTTGCATGAAATGCTTGCCATTAATATATCGGCGTCAAGTGTAATAATTGATGCCCAGAGTCCCGTGATGGGAGTTCTGCTCTGGTTTTGGTGAATATTAAGTACTTCCGGTCATTTTTCTGAGGTGTCACTGGGACCACAAAACTAATGTAACGCCCGGGATTTGATCCCAGGTCTCCCACGTGAAAGTCCAACATCTTAACCACTAGACCAAGAGGACATCCCCTTGGTCTGGGGGCAGATAACTAGACTTTGGAGGCCATCACGACAGAGGCTGTAGCCACCTGCTACACTCACCTCCCTTTTGACCTCCTTCCACGGGGAAACCCGATCCGGGTCACGGCACCAATGTAACGCCCGGGATTCGAACCTGGGTTTCCCACATGAGAGTCCAACATCTTAACCACTAGACCAAAGGGACATCCCCCTGGTCCGGGGGCAGATACTAGACTTTGGAGGCCATCACACAGAGGCTGTAGCCACCTGCTACACTAACATACATACAGTATTTGTATTGTTGGATTATTTCTAAAATATTAGGACATCCTTTCTTCATTTTTGACCCACCTGTCACATAGAACTACTTTTTGGGCATAGTGTTATGGATTTTTTTTTTGGCACAAATTTCATACAGCTTAATTAACTTAAGCTCAAGTAAAACAAATCTGAGCTATCCCTTTAAAGGAAATCTGATGCAGCCCCATAGTGAGTGCAGTTATTTGCTACACTTGCAAACACTCCACAGAGTTGTCAGACAGACAGTATAGGCTACGTGCTGTGTGTGTGTGTGTGTGTGTGTGTGTGTGTGTGTGTGTGTGTGTGTGTGTGTGTGTGTGCGTGCGTGCGTGCGTGTGTGTGTGTGTACGTGTTTCTATGTATTATTAATGCACAGTCTGAGGAGGTGGTTTGTTATTCGCGGAGAGCGAGCCTTGAGGTGTGTGTGTGTGTGTGTGTGTGTGTGTGTGTGTGTGTGTGTGTGTGTGTGTGTGTGTGTGTGTGTGTGTGCTGCATGAGGAGGCAGGGGCGAGCGAGGGAGGGGCGGGGTGTTGTGAGTGCATTTGTAAAACCAACCACCTGCGGGTGCATCTGAAACTTTCTAATGCTCTCCAAATGAGCTGCAAGGACACTATGAGTGTGGCCTATAGATCGCTTTCGGCATTTTACAGCATGTATGTTATCCCCAATGATTTTGTAACCCTTTTTTTCACCCAGTGCCAATTCCTCCGCTAGCCTGGGGTAGCTAGGGCTGTATACCGAAGCTCGGGATTCGAACCATTCGCTCGCTAAGGTCGCCACGCGAACGAATATTAATGATCCCGAACCATTCGCATTTATTTATTTATTTAACTTTTCCCCCCATCTAGTAGATTTGCGACATCGAGGGGTCAGAAACTCGCTGTGAAACGCGCTGTTACTGCAGTTGGAAATGCATTGTTTTCACTGAAGGTGTCCCATTCTCAATAGAAGTCTATGTAGGCGATCCGCCATTAGACTGGCTCTAGGAAGTGAACGGAGTTTGCGCAACTCCGTCTGTACTCTATAGAGCTGCACGCTGACTGGTTGGTTTTATGGTTATGGTATGGTATTTACCTAGCCAGCAGCAGGCTAGCCAGCAGCAGCAGGCAGTTTAGACTAGCCTACAATAGACACGTAGTCGTTCATAGCAAACAAATAATTAAACGAGCCGACGGACAGCATGTTTTGGCAATCAAAACAGCGTGTTACCCGTGGCTGTGTCGGATCGGTCTCATCAGAAAGGAAAGAAAAGGAGAGCGGTGTCATGACTGGTGTATTCACAGATGTCAATCACATCTCAGGGCAGTATAAAAGTTATCTTCCGATGGCAACATCCACGATTTTAATAGTTAGTAGACGCGCGCCGCGGGGGGGGGGGGGTGGGGGGGGGGGGGTCGCAGCATATTGTTTTTTTTTTTAGCGAAGGTTCGAAGCTCGGCCTGAAATTGCTGTCCGAGGCTCGAATGGCAATTTTAGGCGACTATACACCACTAGCTTGGGGGAGGCAGTGGACTGGCCTCATTCTTCCTTCAATGCATGAGGAGTCAGGCCGCCTTCTTTTCACCTGACAAGGGTTGGAGTTTCCCTGGAAGGACCACGTTATTCAAACCAGTTCCTGTCCCCTCCATCGGCTGGCCGGAGGGTGGCAGTTTAGAGTCCAGATTACTGCATGTTTTTGTGAGAGTACCTACTCTAGGGGACACGGGGAGAACATGTGAGGGTATACCTACCCCAGGGGACACGGGGAGAACATGTGAGGGTACCTACCCTAGGGGACACGGGGAGAACATGTGAGGGTACCTACCCTAGGGGACACGGGGAGAACATGTGAGGGTATCTACCTTAGGGGACACGGGAAGAACATGTGAGGGTACCTACCCTAGGGGACACGGGGAGAACATGTGAGGGTATCTACCCTAGGGGACACGGGGAGAACATGTGAGGGTACCTACCCTAGGGGACACGGTGAGAACATGTGAGGGTACCTACCCTAGGGTATACAGGAAGAACATGTGTGCGTACCTACCTAGGGGATACGGGGAGAACATGTGTGCCTACCTACCCTAGGGGATACGGGGAGAACATGTGAGGGTACCTACCCTAGGAGATACGGGGAGAACATGTGTGGGTACCTATAGGGACACAGCGAGAACATGTGAGGGTATCTACCCTAGGGGATACGGGGAGAACATGTGAGGGTACCTACACTAGGGGACACAGGGAGAACATGTGAGGGTACCTACCCTAGGGGACACGGGGAGAACATGTGAGGGTACCTACCCTAGGGGACACCGTGGAGAAAAACGCCACACAGAAAGTCTCCAACCTTACATTGGGTATGGGCACTGATGATGGGGCGGAGGAGACACGCCGCCAGCAGCACCCACAGCGTCCCTAGTGGGAATCGAGCCCAGGACCATCTAGTTGTGAGGTGACAGCACTACTACTGTTCCACTGTGCCCCCCACACTCCCCCGTCGCGTGTATAATCTTCCACAGGAGGCCCGGGGCATACATCTTGGCTGCATCGCCTCGCAAGAAAACATTAGCATTCTCCGCAACGTGCAAAGTGGAAATAATGGCGTCATTTATCTCGCGAGTCCCGGCGGGTCGCACGCCTCAGCCAAATGTAAAGATCTCTGAGGTCCTGCCATGATGTGCACGATTATCTCGTTTCGGAGAGAGAAAAAAGGGGGTGTGGGGGGTTTCGACACCAGGGGCTAATTATGTTGAGGTTGTGAGGAGGGGCCACTGGAGACATGACTCGCCTCGTTAGTCTGATAATTGCTCGTAACGACTCCCTGAGAGACGTTCACAAATAACAATGAGTAGACCCTTGATCGGGGAAAAAAAGGGGAAAAAAATCCAACGAAAAAAGTCTATGTGTTTTGGAGCTGGAGGTGAAGCCTCCAGCTCGAAATAGTAGTACCAATTGATCACGTCTGTCATCATTGCTGTATATTTTTCTGACAGGTTTTCGAGAAGATGCCTTTAAAATTCTGCCTTTTTTTGCTTTCCCACTGAGCACATTTAAACGCCTTTAGATGTCTAAGAAGTTCCGTAGAATACCAAATAGCAGCCCTTACTCAAACAACCGCCCACTACCAAATAACAGCCCACGTTCCCACACCATTATTGTATAATATAACCGCCTCGTCCAAATAACCGCCCTCGTTCGAATAAGCCCATGAGCTATTTGCCAACATATTAGGAGTATGGCGTTTGCAGACCACCTCCTTTCTGCCTGAGCCGCACAGTGCCCTCAGCATCTCACGTGTCACAATGTGACAGCACTCCTCGACCTCCCCAAAATATAAGTATAATTCTGCCATACACAGACTATGTACAACGATTGTTTGTTTTAACTCAGACTGCATATTATGTCCAACGTTTAGGTCTAGGCTACTGTCATTCCGTGTATCTACGTGCTGCGCTCACTGCGTGTTGGATAAGCACGCACTCACCATACAGAGGAAAATCACCACGGACTCACCAGGGAAAATCTCCTCTAAAATGCCCCCCCCCAAGGGAAAAATTATGAAATCCAGCGTAAGCGATAGTTCATGGTGGCACGGAAGGCAGATTGGTTGTTAGTCTATAGAAACATTTCAGCACCACAGACAGCTCCCTGTGCTTTTCTATAGAAACACTTCAGCACCACAGACAGCTCCCTGTGCTGTTCTATGTTATATAGAAACACTTCAGCACCACAGACAGCTCCCTGTGCTGTTCTATGTTATATGGAAACACTTCAGCACCACAGACAGCTCCCTGTGCTGTTCTATGTTATATAGAAACACTTCAGCACCACAGACAGCTCCCTGTGCTGTTCTATGTTATATGGAAACACTTCAGCACCACAGACAGCTCCCTGTGCTGTTCTATGTTATAATGCTCCATCCTCCCCCTCCGCCTAGACCTGTCCCTTTAAATCTGCAGCATCCCTACAGTTATCCCTCTCCTCTATTCGCTACAGCCATTTCATTCACGCCCACCTTTCCCCATAGTTCTATTCAGCCAGGCTTCTTAAGCAGGCCCAGTTCACTATTCAACTTTCTCGCGGAGCTGTCAGACGATCCCCAGCTCTGCGAAATGTCGACCTCCCTCCTCCCCGACCTCCTCCCCTTTGTTCTCAGTCAGCATCTTCGGTATTGGGCTGTGTAATTTTTGCCGGATTTGTTCTCCATGTACAGAATTACTGTTCCATATTGCTCATTGTCTTACTGATGCTGTAGTGTTAACCGGCTCTGCTCAGGGGGGTTGTTGATATCAGAGCTGTGCCTCGGTTCACAGGATGCAATGTCAAATGTGATATGGTACCATACTATTTTCTCCTGCCCCCCACCCCCAACCCCCAATTGGGAAATGTTACATCCGCCCCTGCAGGCAGTGCTTCACACCTCCGGCTACGTCTGATTTGTATGCTCTCATAAAAAAGAAGCGTCTAAAGAAATCCATTAACATGGTGAAAATACATCTTGATGATGTCATCAAGAAGTATATGACCATGTTAATGATTTTCTTCAGACCTCCATTTCTAGGAAACACAGCATGGGGGAACTTTTTCATCATGTCCACCCAGCACCTCTAAGGTATACTAATGACATATTAGAATGTTGAAAATGGGTGGAATTCACCCTTTAATGGCGCCGCGCCCGAAGCGGCCTCATAAGGCATTCGGCTCACGGCCGAGGACGCCGCCCGCGGCCCCAACGAGGCACCGTTCGAGGTCTTACCACGACAGCTGTTGTCAAGATGTAATTCCAGCTGTCTCTGTACGCCTCTGTGCTTTTGGTCTTTGTTCGTCCTATTTACTGTCTGCGTCAGGACGAAGGCATGGCCCAGACTCCCAGATTAACTTTTTGTCTCTTCTTTGCATTTATATCCTCTAGTGTCCTGAACGCGTTTTGGTGTTTTATCTGTTGAAAAATAGCAGATCAACAAGCTCATGTCGCGCCACCGAGTGGCGCGACATGAGCTTGTTGTTCTGCTATTTTTGAAAAAATGTGAAAATGTGCTGCAAATCTCTGAATACATTATTTTGGAAGCAAACATTTTATCTCAATTTTTCGCTTCTGGGGAACCCCCGAGAACAACATGTTTTCAGGTGGGGGGTCTGCAGCCAAATATGGATAATTCTGGTGGTCCTTGGCTAGAAATATGTTAGCATCACTGACACAGGAGCACAGATTTTTCAGAAAAACTAGAATCTAGTGTCAGAAACTATAGAATCTAGTGTCAAAAACTCGATTCTAGCATCAGAAAGTAGATTCTAGTGTCAAAAAGGAGATCCTAGCATCAGAAACTATCATTTAGTGTCAATAACTAGAATTTAGTGTCGGAAATTACTGTAGTGAATGAAACTCGAATCGAGGGTCAGGACTCAATGGGATATAACACCTTTATCCAAGGCGATTTACATGGCGTGTGCATCACATTCACACACACATTCATCCACTGATGGCAGTGGAAACCATGCAAGGTACCTACTAGCACATCAGGAGCAATTAGGGGTTCAGTGTCTTGCTCAAGGACACTTCGACACACTAACTCTGCGGGAGCCCGGGATCGAACCAGCAACCTTGTGGTTACCATCCGGTGACTCTACCCCGATCCACTATATACCACTTGAGAAGATAATAAGAGAAACATTGAAAGTAACACATCTGCAAGCTCGATCTTGTAGATCTGCTACTTCTGAATGCCAGTGGGCCGTAAATAAAACATTATACTTGCTCTCTGTAACAAAACAAATTAATACATATAAAAGCACCATGAATATTTTATTGCTTTCATAAACCCGAGGGTCTTTCACTCAATAGGGACTTCTCCTGGTGCAAGTTGATGATGTCATTAGTCCATGTGGGGTCCTGCCCCATGGAATTATGGAATGCGCGTATGTGTTAATACAAATGTTTTAAAAATACAAATAATAATAGTTTTTAATGAATAATAAAATGTTTTTTTTTTAATTAACATATCCATTCCATAATTCCTATCAACCAATAGTTACATCCAGCACCAATGTCAAAGGCTCCTTTATAGTGTTATTGTTTGATCGGGTCATATAGCTCCACGCATAATTTTACTAGCTGTTAATGGGGGTTGCACATGCCATGGAAATAATCTTTAATATAATAATAATAATAATAATAATAATAATCTTTATTTGTATAGCACCTTTCATGACATAAAATGCAGCTCAAAGTGCTTTACATTGCAATAGAGAAGAAGACAAAAAAAAAAAAAAAAAGTGGGTATAAATTAAAGAGATCATTAAAATACATCAAAGAAGCAGTACAGTGAGGACCTGAAATAAGGCATAAAATATAAAATCATAAAATATAGAATCACAGGGAATCAGTTAAAAGCAAGTGCATAGAAGTACGTCTTGAGTTGTGCTTTAAAAATGTCTACAGAGGCTGCCTGCCGAATGTATAATGGGAGTTTGTTCCACGCCGTCGGTCCATAGAAGCAAAAGGCTGCTTCACCGTGTTTTTTAGTTGCCATTTTAGGCACCGCAAGCAGGCCTGCCATGGAAGACCTGAGGGGTCGGCCTGGGACATACTTAGGCAGGCAGTCATGTAAGTAGGAAGGTGCAAGACCATTAAGCGCTTTATAGACAAGTAAAAGAATTTTAAAATCAATTCTAAACACAACCGGTAGCCAATGTAGTGAGGCTAGGACAGGAGTAATATGTTCTCTCATCTTAGTTTTAGTTAAAACTCTGGCTGCCGCGTTTTGGACTAGTTGTAATCTGTCAGTTGTTTTCTTGGGGAGGCCAGAGAAGAGTGCATTGCAGTAGTCAAGCCGGGAAAATACAAAGGCGTGGATCAGGGTTTTAGCATCATTCATTGACAGATAGGCCCTGATTCGTGCAATGTTTCTAAGGTGAAAAAAGGCAGTCTTGGTGACATGGTTAATGTGTGAATTAAAATTCAATTCGGAGTCAATGAAGACCCCCAAGTTCTTTACTGTGCTATTACTTTCTACAATCAGATTGCCAAGTCTGCTTAGTATTGATTCTTTCTGGTCGCTGGAGCCAATTATGAGAACTTCTGTTTTATCCTCGTTTAGTTTGAGAAAGTTCTCACTCATCCAGCATTTGATGCTAGACAGACAGGTCAGCAATGGATCTAAGGCACAGGGATCATTTGGGGCTACGGAAAGATATAGCTGGGTATCATCGGCATAGAAATGGTAATTCTGTGTGCCTGCCAGTATGGCAGAAGCACACAGGTTGTGATTCGTCAACTTAATCCATAATCATCAGACATCTATCTATCCGGAATTTCGACCGCTATGGCCGGCCGCACGGTTTGCACAACCCCCGCAATATATACATCGAAACGTGCGGCTCGGCCGGGAAAGATGTGCTTGTGCTTTTCTTTCCGATACGCGTTACCGTGCCAACGTAATTCGCAATAAACGACGCAAAAAATCCCCATTCGAAATGAATGGGGGCACACCGAAAACATCAGAAAAAGAAGCGCTTATTTGGAGCCACATTACTCTGGCACACTGTGGCGTAGAAACACGATTTTAACTTTAAACAGCAGACGCGGCTCTCGACTTCGTCACGGTTCAGACGGTATTCGAATATGTTGCACGGTTTGTCCGCTATCGCAGTTCAAAGTGTGCATGGTTCGAGAATTTAGCGGAGCTTAGAGGCTCGCACGACCAGTGAGCGAGTGAAACAGAGTGCGAGATGCAGTGTCTCGAGGTTCGGGTCATGACCGAACAAATCGTCCTCACGGCCACAATATTCGCTTTACATGCGTGGTTTTCGGATATTTTGTAGACAAACTTCTCGCCTTTCACCCAATGTGACCACCAAAGCCCAGTCAGTTACAGAACCGGTGCTACGGGCCTCAGAGCGGGATGACGTAACCTCCCATCTCCATATTAATTACATTGTAATGTGCTGCATTTTGACGTTTGACGTTTCCTTTGAAACGCAAATTCTTAAATCGCTCTCACGACCAGGCCTTTTATCGTACCAATACCACGATCGCACACAACATAGTTTGCGAAGTCGTAACGCCCACATCGAAAAAAGTAAACGCTTACGAGTTTTAATTTTCGCGTGAGAGGCCTTCGTTCCAAGAGAGTGCTACCCATTGACTCCCTGTATAAACTAATGGACCATAGTATCTGTACTGAAGCACTGAACACAGGTGTAACAGATTAGGCCCTAATTAGATGGCTGCCACTAGCCACACGCGCGCAGAGACACGCACACACATGCTCTCCTCTCCAGTCTATGCTTTGCTGCATGGTGTACTTGCTCATGGAGTTCTCCATATTTGGGCATTGAGTGTGTGACGCACACACACACACACACGCACGCACGCACGCACGCGCGCGCGCATGCACACACACACACTCTCGCGCGCACACACACGCATTCACACACACAGTCGGGGTCCTCTCTGAGGTCACCTGATGGGCCACAACTAGTTATTCATGCATGCAGCCACACACGCACACACACATACACACACACACACACACACGCAAGCACACATGCACACTCACGCACACACACATTGGCAAGTTATTTGGCAAAACATCCTCTCTCTCCTGTATTAAGCTTATGTCGCTCGCCCTGACACCCTCTCTCTCCAGTATTAAGCCCATGTCGGTCGCCCTGACACCCTCTCTCTCCTATATTAAGCCTATGTCGCTCGCCCTGACACCCTCTCTCTCCTATACTAAGCCTATGTCGCTCGCCCTGACACCCTCTCTACTATACTAAAGCTATGCCGATCAACTCATCAGCCTCTCTCTCCTGTATTAAGCCTATGTCGCTCGCCCTGACACCCTCTCTCTCCTATATCAAGCCTATGTCACTCGCCCCAACAGCCTCTCTCTCCTGTATTAAGCCTCTGCATTAATTGGCATAATTTAGGATTATTAACTACACTTAGCATTAGCTTAACTTAGCATTATTAGCATTACTTAGCATTATTAGCATTTTCACAATAGTTAGCATTATTAGCATTATTAACAATGCTTAGCATTACCATGACTTAGCTTTATTGGCATTACTTAGCATTATTAGCATTTCACAATACTTAGCATTACTTAGCATTATTAACAATGCTTAGCGTTAGCATTACTTAGGACTCTCACATGGAAACCCCTCATTTACAATATTTTGAAATATGTAATGCTTATTTACCTGGCAACCACGTTAGCATGCAGGTAGTATGTTAGCATGCCAACTCCCGCGAAAGTTTGCACAGACTTGGCGAGTGGCAGGCACACAGTAAAATTTCTTAGAAATTTTGTTTCTAGTTCACTTTGTGATTTGTAATAAGTTCTCCTAGCGGCAGTATGTATAGGGAGAACAAAAGGGGACCGAGTATTGAGCCCTGTGGGATACCAGAACTGATGTCATGTTTGTCAGAGTCAAACTCAGCTAGCTTTACATAATAGTTTCTGTTTGATAGATAGGAGGAGAGCCAAGACAGGGCTGACCCCGATAGACCTACCCAGTGCTCCAGCCGGTGAATTAAAATTGAATGATCGATTGTGTCAAATGCAGCCGTAAGATCGAGAAGTAAAAGTACAGATATATTTTTCTTGTCAGCAGATACCCTGAGATCATTGATTACTTTTACAAGAGCTGTTTCTGTGCTGTGACCTTGCCTGAAGCCGGATTGGAATTTGTTATGCACCTTATTTATCTGTAGAAACACATCCAACTGATGAAAGACACATTTTTCTAAAACCTTGCCCAGGAAGGGCAGATTAGAGATGGGTCTATAGTTACCCAGCACAGAGGGATCCAGATTGTGTTTCTTGAGTAAGGGCCTTACTACAGCTGTCTTCAGAGAGTCAGGGAAGACACCTGATTGCAGAGAGTTGTTTACAATCTTTAGGATATCACTGATAGATCTACGTCACCCGTTATCATTATGATTTACAGTAACAACTGATGCCGCTGACGTTAACGCTACTGTACGTGACGTAACTTACCGGCGCCGGTTCAATACGATCCCCATGCTAACAGCAGCTAGCAGCGACCGCGGCGACCATTGCTAGAGCATAACAAGGGACGGCCTAACCCGGAACCAAAAGTGTGTGTCCGTCCACTAACTTGTCCGTCGGGAAACATGGACCGAAATATGAAATATGATTTTTAGATGAAAATCGCTGGCACTGGCGAGCTCCAAAAATATGAAAAAGGGCTGGCACTGAGAGAGTTAATGGGGGTTGCACATCCCAGGAACCGAATATACACATTTTTGGTCAAAACTGCATATATTTCAAGGCTCACTATAGTGAGCATTGGAATATATGCAGTTTTGACCAAAAATGTGTACATTTTTCACCAAATATGGTAGCAGAGCAGTCACTACAGACGGACGGACGGATAGAGATTGAAAAGATAAAAAAAACTCAGTTTTTAATAGCCACTCTTTTACTAGTAAATGGTGCATATTTATAACGCTTTTATCGACTTTACAGTCACCCATACACACCCGCATGGCGCAGGAACCATGCAATCGATAGGAAGATCCTGGATTCGAAGCACACACCACACACACACCTCCTGAGCCACAGCCGCCCGCTTTAACAGAGCATTTTTAGATGGCACAAATTATTGTTTTTTTTTCCCCCCATCCAATGGAGATTACGCCTAGGCCTGTGTGTACAACAGACCTGCGACAATTACTATTGATTTACAGCAATTTTGCAATTCAGCTCTCTCATGCAGTTCATTACATTCATCTGTTTGAACTATTATAGTCGCTACATGAAGCCAAGCCTCTGTATATGCTGCTCATTGGTTAAAAAAAAAACGGACCATTGCACCCACCAGTCTTTTTGTGTCTAACGGTTGCAATCTATAGCTAAAACAATTGCATCGAGTTTGTTTTCTTTTGTGAAATTGTTTCCCGACTGCAACCATTGGTCGCAACAGCTATAAAATGGGCGCGACCATTGACCACGTCAACAGCTGTAATTGTTGCTAACGGTCGGCTGTTGGGCCAACTCGGCCAATGGTTCGTGGCAGCGGGTTGGAAATTATTTCACTACCTCCAGGGCATCCTATAAGAAAATGTTATAGGAGATTTTTCTGAAAATCCTATAGGAATTTTACAGGAAGGAAAGTCAGAGGTTTTTGTTATCTTCAGGCATAAGGCATGAAGTTTCGGAGTAAGAATAAGGTTAGGTTTGGTTGCGACTGATAGATTGTGACTGTTTGTAAAATGGCTGCGACGGTTTGGAAAAAAAAGTCAGGGTTTCCGACCTTTCTGACCTCTTTAAAAATGGTTGCGACGATGGTCGGAAAATGGTCTAAAAAAGATGCCTCATTCTTTCTCTGATCAGGCCTCTGGATAATTATTGCAGTCGTCATTCCTTACATACAGCATACAAAAAACACGTATGGAGGGCCAGGTGGTGAAATGGGACGCTCTCCCAGAATTTGTACTGCTAGACATCCTGCATTGTCCCGAGAGCAGAAATACAGCGGGACGAATTCCTTGATGAGAGAGATGACTTTATACCGGAGGATGTTGACCTACAGGTGGACCAGGGGCGGATCTAGGCATGGGCATGGGGGGGTAATGCCCCCTAAATACCCAATCTGCCCCACTAAACACGATGGCATGCAAAACAACAAAATAAAGTGCTTATGTTTAAAATGATTTGAAACACTACTACTGCTACTAACTAACTACAGCTGTGTCACCACTAAACCAACAGCATTTCATCATTGAAAACAGAAAACTCTCTGAGTCAGACCTTTAGCTTTATGCATGCTGCGTGTCTGTTGCAACTTCAACAACAACTGATGTTATTATTGATGCTTAATGTCCTAATAAAAGTCATGTAACAGATAATGGTATGGGTGTGGCGTCACCGCACCCATACCATTCTCTCCTGCCCCCCAGTTGGGAAATGTTATATCTGCCCCTGAAGTGGACGATTGTCCGGGGAGCGCGAAGACAAACACACGCACACACACTACGTACGATTCATCCGACGTGAAGAAAACGAGAGACAAAAAAAGAGTAATGTCTTTGGGGTGTATAACGGTTTTACCAGACAATAGTTTCCTTTTGAGGTTCAGGCTCATTTTCAAAAACCGAAGCCAAGGAGGAGATCACGTACAGGGGCGGATGTAACATTTCCCAATTGGGGGGGGGGGGGGGGGGGGGGCAGGATCGGGGGGGCATAGGAGAGGCAGGATTGCCAGTGTCACTTTGCACCACGGGCGATGAAGCTGCACCCATAACATTTTCAGTTACAGGACTTTTATTAGGCAAGTAAAGCATCAATAATAACATCAGTTGTTGTTGAAGTTGCAACAGACACGCAGGCATAAAGCTAAAGGTCTGACTCAGAGAGTTTTCTGTTTTCAATGATGAAATGCTGTTGGTTTAGTGGTGCCACAACAGTTAGTAGCAGTAGTATTGTTTCAAATAATTGTAATTACAAGCACTTTAATTTGAAATATATTTGAAATTTGGGCCGTTTGCATGACATCATGCTTGGTGGGGCAGTCAGGGAATTTAGGGGGGCATTGCCAGCCCCCTCCCATGCCCATGCCTAGATCCGCACCTGATCTCGTGGCGTAAGGGACAACTCTAAAGTGGCCTACTTCCACCCTGATTTATGACGAGACGTCAAACAAACTATCCCGGAACTCTCCCTCGCTCTCTCCCCAGTTGACTTAAGTATGCAGGATTTCCGTGCATGTGTGCGTGAGGTTGGGGGGGGGGGGGGGGTAATTAGCTGGGATCCTTGAGCACTGTATATGTAGTGCAGGGAATAGAGCATGTGTGTGCACACGTGTGTATTGCCTTTTGAGACTGTATAGTTGAGGGTGTTTGATAGTGCAGTGCAGCAAAAATACTGGGTGAGTTTAATACGTTACCCGCCCGTGCTTGCCGTCCCCGCGTGCCGAACTCATGGAACACAAAAAAATAATCCATTTCCTTCTTTAATCCATCTTTTGATCCAAACGCATTGTTCGCTTTTGGTGCTTTAGATTTGGGACGAATTTGAACCGAGTGGCATTACCGATATCTCAGATTCTGCCCCTCAATGTCCGTTTTTTTCCCGGCAATCCAGCTGATTTCAATGAGGGACTGCAGTACATCCAGGACCCACGACCCGGATGTTCTTACGCAGAAGGTTAGAGGGCAGAATGGTCAAGACACCAGGGACACGATGTCGTCATCATGCATCCGGTTTTCGGAGATCTGGCGCTTCAAAATAAGGGTTTCCAACGTGAAATGTAAGGTAATCCTCGCGTTCGGCGCGAAGGCGGTTAACAAACAACCGTAAGCGGCGAGGAAGATTCCGTCTGTGTGTGTGTTGTGTGTGTGTGTGTGTGTGTGTGTGTGTGTGTGTGTGTGTGGTGTGTGTGTGTGTGTGTGTGTGTGTGTGTGTGTGTGCGTGGCCTGTGTGTATTTGATGTTTCTAGAGGGTGAGGGAGTGACTAATTGCCCTGGAGGGTAGAAAGCCGACCATGGGGGACACAGACCCAGCCGGGGCATGAGTGACTGTCACATCTAGGACAGCAGACCCTCATCCATTTGGCCAGATGGCTCTTACAGCCTACCTACTGGCAGATCCAGGGGCGGATCTAGGCATAGACATGGGGGGGGGGGGGGGGGGGGGGGGGGGGGGCTAAATGCCCAGTCTGCCCAACCAAACATGATGGCATGCAAAACAACCAAGATGTTTCAGTGCTTATAGTTAAAAGTATTTGAAACACTACGATGCTGCCCCCTTACCATGCTGCCCCCTTACCATTTTCTTCTGCCCCGCCCAATTGGGAAATGTTACATCCACCGCTGACGCATTCACGCACGCACCTATTCTCATCAACCAACCCACTAACAAACCAGATATGGGTAAACTCAACAAGCATTGTCTCAAGTATTTCTTGTCTACAAGAAATACTTGAGACAAGAGCGACGCAGGTTTAGACTGCAAAAACAAGAAATTGTTGGAGTGAAGGATTGATTCAGGTTTCATAATTAAGGATATGGGGCGCCAGTCACAACACAGAATCAGAAAAAAAATCCCTTCATGGTATTTACTTCACGTATGCACAGGCACAATTACAGGGGCTCAGATTGTGTGGTTCTGCATGAGGAAAAATGTCAAACTTAAATGTGCATTAGTACAATATTTGATAGTTAAATATAAACACTAGCACATTAGTCATCTATAATGTAACACATAGGCCAACTGTAGCGAACTGTAGCAAAACATAATGCATCCAAACCAAGCAAACATCATGAAACATCAAAACTCTACTCGCCTGTACTCACAAAGGCTCACTCTCTGGGTAACGAAACTGAACAGAGCTGATTAGACAACTACTGTGCTGAGCTAGCAATCAATTAAAGACACCTGGTGCCCATTGAAGAGTGCTAAATGGATCTCCATAGAGCTGCGCAGTGACGTCACCGCCCCCTGTTCCGGAAGTCTTTTCCCAATTCATTTTTCTCATAGACTTTTCGAAAATAATTTATATCAAGACGATTACGCCACGGCAAAGCCAACTCGAGTCGTGACGAATCATGATGACACACACAAACTTTTGGGACAATAAAATAATTTCTAAGATGAAAAACGAAACAAAAAGTCTTGTATCATACCGTTTTCTACTTCTTCCCAATTATATATTATATGACGATATTGTGTTTGTTGTCATGATTTGTCACGACCTGAGTTGGCTTTGGCCGCGGCGTAATCGTCTTGATATAAATTATTTTCGAAAAGTCTATGAGAAAAATGAAACGGGAAAAGACTTCCGGAACAGGGGCGGTGACGTCACTGCGCAGCTCTATTGTTGAGTGAATCAAAGGGAGGTCACTGCCAAAGATACTCTATGTACAAACATAGGCATACTTGCATTGGCGCTACTATAGGTGACATGGACTGCAAAGCCTACAAATGGTCTTCTAAGTAGTCATGGTTTTCTCCTCTCAGAGCCGCCTATCTGTTGTATGTCAAATTACAGATTACAACAAGACTCTTCCTGACTCATAGCAAAGCTCGCAAGAGTTTATTGCTGGGATAAAGAATAATTTATAACCAAGTGAAACGTCTTCTGATTTGTTTAGCTAATAGAAGCCATTTTACTATGGATGTATTGTAAATGTATTGTGTGCCTTTTGATGATTGGGTCCAGTATCGAGATCAGGGTCCATGAAGTGGATCATAAGTTGAGTTCACGTTCATTATACCATTGGAAATGAATAGACTCCAACATTCTTCCGGTCTTCTAATATTGTACCATGTAGAGTCAGGAAGCAACGTAAGTACAGTATGTCCCTCTTGCCATTGGCCTCTTGGACTCTGCTACTTGACCCTTCGGTACAATGAACCTTTAGCTAAGTCACTCAAATGTAAATATCATGGACTTTACACAATAAATACTGGTTCGTTTTTGGAACCAGACCTTCAAAATCTCTTCCAAATCCATCAACAAGGCATGCCCCATGCAGTGGAAAAATGTGTGTGTGGCATTTATTTTTGAAAACAATGTTTTACCATACAGGAAAGCTACTGGTGGGGAGGTTTGTCTATCACATGTTATGCTTAGCTGTGATTGGACCATACTAGTTTGGGGAGGGGTTATCTAAAGGTCTATTGGACAATAGCAGTTTGGGAGGGGCTTAGGTAAAGGTCCATTGTGCTGGACCACATTCTCTGGAAGTTTATGACATGCTCTTGACTTAAACTTGACATCAAATTATGTTAATTCAATCTCTTTTTTCTGAGTGACAGGTTCCCAGACGGTGGAAAACATCTCAGTTCACATGTTGGTGTGATTATATATTTATTTATTTCAGTTGAGTCCTGAAAAGTAGCTTTTTGGAGATTCATTTTTTGTCCAAACTTCGTAACGCTATTACCGTTTTTTGTTTTTCTGGTGAGCCCGAGGATCTCTCCAGGCACCGTAACGCTGCAGTCCGTCACGCGGCGTCCAATTTCAAAAAGACTATTGAGACCTTCATTTCCCCCATGTTTTAGTGATGCTGCGCCGGCAGCCACGGCTTGACTCCCTGGCACATGAGTTACTGCCAGTAATAAAGGAGGCCTTAATGTTTGCTGAAACGACGTGAGACCCCAGCGCGCCTTTTTAATAATTAACACGCTCAGCCGCACCGCACCATTAATGTATTTATTCATTATCAGTGACTGGCCCACATGATTCATACTCACCTCCAGTACATCCATTGTCTGGTAAACACATTGTGTAGTTTATTATTGTGTGATAAGTTAAGCCTATTGGGCCCAATGTTGCCTTTTAGTAACTTAACCTTTATAATATATATATATATATATATATATATATATATATATATATATATATATATATACGTTTTGGGATAAATATATTGTATATTAGAGGTTTTCTACCCATTAAAATGGGCGGAATTCGAAAATGTGTGTGGGAAAATGTAGTCAGCTACTTTCCTTGTTACTCGAAACAAGTAGTGTAGCTTCACTACAAGCTAACCGAAACAAGTAGTGTAGCTTCACTACAAGCTATTCCCAGAACAAATGTAGTAAGCTACACTACAAGTTACAAGAAAATGTAGTTAAGCTATGTAGCTTAGCTACTTGTAACAAGCTACACTGCCCCCAGGCCAAAATCGTTTCAGGTTAGGCCAGGCTATGCGATGTATGGATAGGTTTTGGTTCAAAGGTTGCTGAAGTGGTCCTGGAAGTACCGCTCTTGAGTAAATTAACTGAATTTCCATCCGCGCCACTGTAATGAATTCAGTCTGCCGGCGTGTCGGCGTTATCAGTGTCTGTGGCGTGATTCATGCGCGTCCCGACTTTGGCCCCTTTTTCTGAAGGACCCCAACCAGCCATCTTTACATTGCAAGTCTAATGATCCCAAAGCGGTTTGTTTACTGAAAGCTTAATAAGGCGGAATGCTCCGCTGATGAATGCTAATGCGGGCGGGAAACGCATAATTTGTAATTATTTTCCGCAAAAAAAAAAAAAAAAAAAAGACGGAGACGTAATAAGCGGGAAATCAGATCATTAACCCCCTAATTGCCCTCCCCTATTATTCTGAATTATTCCAACATTGCCCCCTTGATTTTCATGATTTGATTTTTTTTACATCATTTGACATCATGATTTGATTTTTTTTTTTTTTTTTACATCAGCAGAGAGGGCTTGATCGCTGCAGACGTGTTTATTGTCAAATACGTCAAATCAAGAACGAGTGTGCGAATTCTAGTCATTCCTATATGGCTGAGTCGGGACCTGGCATTAGCCGATCAAGCTAGAATACGGCTGCCATGAATGGGAATGAAACAAATGCGTAAAAAGCGGCAAGGGCAACAACGCCGTGAAGCAATCGACGCGTCAAAGTGCATCAAGGGCAATCAGTGGGTTAAGGAAATGAGGCAGCGGCCGGCGTCAGTGATGGCAGCCTCACACACACGCAGTCTGTCAAAGGAGCACGGGCCGATTATTATTAATCGCCGAGGGCTCGCTGATACACTCAACGCAGGGGAATGATTTACCCCCCGATCCAGCGGCGCGTTGAAATCGCCCGACACCGCCCGCTGCGCGCCACGCCAACGCGAGAGGTCACTTTGAGAGAAGACAGAAGCTATACAACACAGAGACAGATGGGAGACATACTGTATGGGACGAAGGGTGGTAGGCAGTGTTGCCAACTGACAAAATCCAAAATGCACTAGTGGCACTTCCAAAATGCACTAGAATGCGCCAGATGCTTGCCTGGAAGGGAATATGACCATTAAATGACCATTAATCTTCTACATTCTCTATAGTTGTGTAGACTTGGGCTAATTCACATGATGAATATTTTAACTCTTGAGAGCGTAAAAATGAAACCAAATGGACCCGTAAGGGTCCATTTGGTTTCATTTTTACGCTCTCAAAGAGTTACATCTGGTTAACCAACCATCCATCATTTAGCCTGGGGGACCACTGGTTGAAAACCACTGTCATAGGAGGAGAAATGGTGAAAAATGTTTTTTTTTTTTTTTTTTATCTCTGGCGCCTGTCAATCAATTTCACCCCAACTCACCAGCCAAAAAGCACTAGATTTTCCGCAAGGAGTTTTTCACTAATTTTGGCGCTAGGGGGACTGAAAAAGCGCTAAATATAGCGACAAATGCGCCAAGTTGGCAACACTGGTGGTAGGTCATCTGCAGGGCAGCCCTTAGCTCCCTTTTTTCCACTTTTTGTTCCCCCCCGTAAAATAGTCAGACATCACCAGGGGCGGATTTAGGCATGGGCATGGGGGGGCAATGCCCTCCTAAATACACAGTCTGCCCCCCCCCCCCCCCCCCCCCCCCCCCCCCCCCCCCAACACGATGCCATGCAAAACAACCCAAGATATTTCAAATTAAAGTGCTTATAAATAAAATGATTTGAAACACTACTACTGCTACTAACTAACTACAGCTGTGGCACCACTAAACCAACAGCATTTCGTCATTGAAAACAGAAAACTCTCTGAGTCAGACCTTTAGCTTTATGCATGCTGTGTGCCTGTTGCAACTTCAACAACTGACTAATGACAATTGACTAATAAAAGTCCTGTAACCGAAAATTGTATGAAGCCGCCCCCATACCATTTTCTCTTGCCCCTCCAACATGTTCTCTTGCCCACCCGAATGGGACATGTTACATCCGCCCCTGGACATCACACGAAAGCAGTAGAAGCACGCGCACTTGATGTATTGGGTGGTGCGACGCATTTTGAGCTTGTAGGTAGATGCGTTATGCTTTTTTTTGAGAAGCTTTGTTGAGTGTTTTCATTTTCTAAAATATATTTCATACTACTAGCTCCAACACATACAAAGTCGTGGTCATGTACTACGACCTTAGGTCGTGTACTACGACCTTACCTCAAAGATCGCTAGGTGGCGCTAAAGATAGTTCAGGCCAACTTTCACTACCATTCTATTAGATGGGCCAAGAAACCAAACGGAACATTACGGGTCCATGTGGTTTCATTTTACACTCTACACCAGTGGTGTCAAAGTCATTTGGGGTGGGGGCCGCATTGGACTTAATGTGACTTCATGGGGGCCGGAGCGCCGCGGTGCAACCAGTCGCAGACCGCAAGCATGCGCGGCACACGCATGTTTACGTACACAACCGTTACTTCTCCACTACAGTATATCACACAAGTCATATATATTATTAAGAACAGATATTAATTTAAATTTTTGGTTTTATACTTGTAGCCTAGATTAAGACATTTACTATGAAAGATGATATTTTTATTTACAGAGCGTCAATAAACCATACAAAAATAGCATTTAAATTTCAAATAATAAATTTAAGCAAGTATGTAAAGTTAACTAAGTATAGTTCTCGCTTATATACCCTTGTACTGCTGAAGTATAGATCTCGGTTATACACCCTTGTACTGCTGGAATATAGTTCTCGGTTATACACCCTTGTACTGCTGAAGTATAGTTCTCGGTTATACACCCTTGTACTGCTGAAGTATAGTTCTCACTTTGCAGTGCCAGCAGCCTAGCCTGGGTAAACCGACTCCCCCTGCTGGACAACATGCATTCCATGCCGTTCAGAAGAGAGCTCAAAAAGCATTTCTTTAAACGATCATAACTTTTGATAGGAACGTGCTAGAGACTTTTTTTGATAGACTCAGACATTTTTGCTCTACAAGCATGGGGCCGGATTAAATCATCTCGCGGGACGGATCTGGCCCGCGGGCCTTGACTTTGACATATGTGCTCTACACGCTACAGATCTATAAGGGTCCATTGGGTTTACAACTCCTGGGCCTCCTGGAATCCTATCAGGGACCACTGGTGGTACTCAGACCACCTGTTGAAAACCACTGGTTCAGCATGTTCACAGCATATGCTTGTTTTTTCCACCTGTGGGGTGGTCTAGGAACTATAGCTCTGCCACTTGTCTCTAGCTGGGACTGTTTTCTCTTCTCGACCGCAATCGAAATAATCTCTGCCGCGCTCCTCTGATGTCAATGACAAAAGATTCGCTTTCTGTCTTGCCTGCTCGGCTTCAGCATCTGAATCACTATAGTGACGTACATCTATTAATAGAAAGACTGCAATCGTCAGGGTCTGGGATGAGGATGGAATGATGAAGTAAAACAAAATGACTGTCATGCTCTACTAATCGTCTCCACAACAGAAAACTTAAATCTCTCCCACAGAAGACGAGGGATGAAGTCGATTCCGCTTCCCCAAGAGGGGCCCACTTGACAAAAGTAATTGTCCGTGGACCACTGGTGCTTTAAGTGGTCCAGATTCTCTGGGTTAAGGTACCAATTTTATCCAATCAGGGTAGGAGAGCTCGAGACTAGGACCCAGATTGAACAAGTGAAATTGCGCGTGGCGACAAAATGGCTGATTGCTTGGCTGAAATTCTGCAATTCATCGGAAAATATATATTTTTTTATGATTCAAACTTTTTATTGATTTTCAGTTTCCAACACAAAACAAAAAAGAGAAAAAAATAAAAAGATACAATATACACTGCCATTCACTGTTAAAACAATAATGATAAAACATTTGCAGTCAATGCATTGCAACATCATTGGAAAATATTTATTAAAGGAAACAGGGAAACATCTATTGTTGAAAAAAAAAAAAAAAAACACTTTCTTTTTTTTGTTTTTATGCCACAATTGTGTAGGCCTTTATTTTCGGCCACGGTCAATTATCTATTGCAATATTGGGCTCTACACTCCTGCCAAACTGGAAGAGCAATGGCATGACCTCATGATTCCTTCCTTGCATGAGTAGTCCAAGCCGTTACTTTTCACCTTTTCACCCTCCATCAGGCGCCCCGACTGACCAGGGGGAGGCAGTGTAGAGGCCTGTATTGCTGACACGGGGAGAACATGTGAGCGTACATATAGGGGACATGGTGGAGAACATGTGAGGGTACCTGTCCTAGGGGACATGGGGAGAACATGCAAACTCCACACAGAAAGGCACTTTTCCCCTCCTTCCTCCCCAGATGTGTTGTCTATTAATGCTGTCCATACACTTATTCATACTAAAGTAATACCCTATTGGCCTGAATATAAGACCATGCTTTTTTCCCCAATGATAACCCTAGAAAGTTCAGTCGTCTTATATTTGGGGGCTATATTATTTGACATTCAATGTTCTTTTTCCATAAATGAGTCTTAAATAATGGGGGTCGTCTTATAACTGAGTCGTCTTATATTCGGGACGATACGGTAACTTATGAAAAGTAGTTACTACTAGTGCCTGAGAGCCAATCTAAAGTGAATGCTATATATGCTTTATGATTTATAAATGTGATAGAAGGCAGCAAAGTACAGTATGTTGTTAATTCTTCGTTCATTTCTTACAAACATCTATAACCGAAACATCTATAACTGTTTTTACTAATGTTTGGTAATGAATGAATTATCCTTTGTAATTGATGAATTCATGACGTGCTAATGGTTTACTAATGCTCAACAGTGTATAGTTATTATTAATTGTTGCCGACACGTTTCTATTTTTTTCACCCGACAAGCCCCGCTGAATAGCATTACTGAGGAAAATCAACGTTCTTGAATTGCAGCAACAGATTGTTAATTCTTCGAGGCGCGTGCTTCTTCATCCGACAACAGCAATAAAATATGCCTTGAAGCGCTGAAATTACTCCTCAAGTGCAGCCTGGGGCTCTTTCAACAATTTCTCTAAACTCCTGTTCAACAATATTATCCGATTAGTTCCCTATCCGCCCACCCCACACACACTATTTCTCTCTCTTTCTCTCTCTTCTCTCACACACCACACACCACACACACAACACACAACACACACACACACACACAACACACACAACACACACCACACACCACAACACACACACACACACACACACCACACACACACGGTTGTGTCACCACTAACCAACAGCATTTCATCATTGAAAACAGAAAACTCTCTGAGTCAGACCTTTAGCTTTATGCATGCTGCGTGTCTGTTGCAACTTCAACAACAACTGATGTTATTATTGATGCTTTACTTGACTAATAAAAGTCCTGTAACTGCCTCCCCAATTGGGAAATGTTACATCCGCCCCTGACACACACACGCGCACACAACACACACACACACACACACACACACACACACCACACACACACACACACAACACACACACACACACACACACACACACATTACATTTGTTTGTTTTTAAACGCCTCGCAGCGGAAAAAGCCTTTATCCGTCAAGGTACTTTGCGATTGTTATTGTGGTAAATATAATTAAACAGCACACGCTGCTGCTGCACCCCCCCGCTGCCAGGATGAAGTACAGTACAGCATATTACTGTACAGTACAGTTTCCAATAATTCACCCCTTCAGCCCCTCGTGGTTTCCCGCCTTTCGCGGGACAACATCGCGCCAGGGGCGGATTGGCCATCTGGAGTACAGGGAGTTTTCCCGGTGGCCTGCGCCACCTAATGGCCTGGACAGTTTTTTTTTTTTTTTTTTTCCAGTCCAGGGCAGGCCAGGGCGCCATGCAGGCCCAGGCCAGGCAAACTAGTGTTTCTATCCTTCAAAAAAGAAAAGGTGTCCTACACCAGAGCCTTCAAGTAGGAGAGATCTTCTACATTCTCTAGTTGTGTAGACTTAAGTTGGGCTAATTCACATGAATATTTTAACTCTTGAGGGTGTAAAAATGAAACCAAATGGACCCGCAAGGGTCCATTTGGTTTCATTTTTACGCTCTCAAAGAGTTACATCTGGTTAACCAGTGGCCTGGCAAAGGCAAAATTGTCCCGGTGGGAAAATATGTGCCAATCCGCCCCTGCATCGCGCAATAACCAAGTTATCGATCTCCGTGGAGGCTATAACGCTATATATACGCGGCGCGAAGAGTCCTGTACGTTGGAAGCTCAGTGCCACGTGGACGTATAATTGGGGGCGGGGCTAGCGGCATTTATCTTGATTATGGTCAATTTGAACCTATAAGGGCGAGGTAAGTACAAGCCATTCGTCAAAGTCGAGCCGAGGGTCCCCGCAGTACACCTGTGTCATCAGATCTTAAGGTCGTGGAGCCCGCATGCTCCAGTTTTTGGGTAAAAGTAAAGCATACTGCAGGCTATGCGGTCACATTGGCGGATCTGGATCAGATTGTTGGGTGGATGTAGCCGCAATGCAACTGTAGATTATTTCACGATTGGGCTGAATCTAGAATTGCAATTTGTTCCATCGACTCCCCCATGACAAGAATTTTCATCTGTGTTAAAGTCACCAACTTAGCAGCTGTATGGGAAGGTTGAATTCTCCTTTTTTTCTATCTGCAAAGCATTGGTTCGATAAAAATCCACAGCAGACATGTTATAACATACCTGGGCATTATGCGGCCCGGGGGCCCAAATGCGGCCCTTTGGCTGACTCTGACCGGCCCGGGGACCACCAGTGGTCCTTGAGAGACTTTCAAGTTAAATATGGAAAGTTGGTTAACCAGATGTAACTCTTTGAGAGCGTATAAATGAAACCAAATGGACCCTTGTGGGTCCATTTGGTTTCATTTTTACACTCTCAAGTCTACACATTCAATCAGAGAATGGTCATTTTTGTTATCCTGATTTGTTTCCCAAATCCTGCCTGGAATTGTGGCTAAAAACAAAAGAAATCTTGAAGAAAGTTTTGGGATCTGTGGGACTAAAATGTCATCAAATGGTGGTCCGTGGCTCAAATACTGAATAAATAGTGGGCCCTGGTGTCAAAATGGTTGGTCTTACTCTTACTTTTATCTTGAAATTAAATTACGCATACTTTAGTTCAGCCTTTAGTCTTGGCCCTCCACAACATTTTATGTATCTCATTTGGCCCCTTGGGAAAAATAATTGCCCAACCCTGTGTTATAAGCTACTTTCTGTCAGTAAATAAAAGGGCTGGACTTGGAAGACACTCGCTTGCATTAACGGGTTTGACCGGTGCCTCCTGCATTATGTGCAAATTCTAAACAGGCGGTACACAGGGGCGTTCAGTGACTAATGATGAGCGCTTCCAAACTCCAGCACTTAGAAAAAGAATCACCTGCAGAGAATTTATCGACAGAAAGTAGCCCATAACATGCCTATGGTGGATTTTTATCAAACAAATACTTTGCGGATAGAAAGAGGATAATTCAACCTTTCCATAGCTGGCAGAGATGAGTGCAATGCGTAATTATAACATTATTACAGTAATATTACTTTTTTCCTGTAAAAGTAATATAACGAGATTAAGTCCAACAATACAGTGAAAAAACCCTCCAGCTGTACAGCTCCGTCTGGGACTGCCGGCGTTAGGTGGGTCTCAACAAACGCAAAGACAGCCGTGGAGTGAAAGTCATTATTCCTTGCAACCAGCAACCGGAGTTCATCCATTTTATTTGGAAGAGAGTTCACGTTACCAAGGAATATTCCCGGGAGAGAAGGACGCGATCCTCTGCGGCGCAGGCGAACCAGGCAACCTCCTCTTCTCCCCCGTTGCCTCTTAATCCACCGAACCGCACTGACGAAAAACGCCGTTCCCCTCACAAGAACATCCAGAATGTCCGTGGAACGGGTGAGTAATGTAGGCTTAAAATCCGATGGGATTGAGCTCCCGATGTGCAGAAGCACTTCTTTAGAATAAGAAGTGAAACAGGACACGTAAGCAGCACACAGACAGAACACAACGCATGTTGACGCCACGGCAGCCCTGGACGGCGCCATCTACCCAGCAGCACTCTCGGTCAGATGCAGGACGTACGACCCACTAGTGGAACAGGGCTAGTGACGTCACTGCGCAGGTCTATTACAGTTACTTTTGTCATGCTGCTGCTTTCAACAGTATTGCATTGGTGAAGCGAGATGAGCTAATGCCACTTTACTTTGACCTAAAAAAAAATAACAGTGATGAACAGCAACCTATTATTACAGTCGGACATACAGTACCAAAGTCATTTAGTGTCAAAGTTGCGACATTGAGCAGTCAGAAACGGAGCACTCGAGCTGTTTGTGCAGCATGCTGTCCCTAATTATTGTCTCTATTCTCAAAGGAAGTCTTTGCATAAGAGCCGCCATTGGACTGAAGTGGACTTTTTCATATACTGTATGGGGCGAAAGTAACAGATAAACTATTTTTCCTGCAAAGTTTGATGATTCTGACATCAAAGTATACCTTTTCTTGGGGGCCGAGTTGAAGTGAGACTAGACCCATTTTATGTGGACAGGCACTCCTGGAAATCGGATTTAAGGCTTAATGTTTGAGGTGGAACTGTGGGATTTATTGGCCCTCATTTATCAACGTGGTGCAGGCAAAAAAAAAAAAAAAAAAAAAAAAACGTCAGCATTTACCATTTGACTTTTGACATACAGCATGTCAAAGCTCGCTTCTGGTCTGCAACTAGTACGTGCCTTGTCTACACCCATTAAAATTCAAAAATATTAATGCAAATGGAATAAATGAAATTGAGATATGTTCCACATTTAGGCTACAAGCAATATGAAATGATATAACGTTTCATAACATTATATCGTTTATAAAGTCAATAGCGCGCCACCGAGTGGCGCGCTATGAACTTGTAGGTCTTATATTTTTGTGGAAAACGGTGAAAATGTGGTGCAAATCATTGAATCTTTTTTTTTCTTCTTTTTTTTCAAAATGGGTTAACTACACAGTTACTTTCGGTAGCCTACTTCGAGGACATCGTGCCACCCCCCCCGGCGTGCATGGCTCCTCTCAGCTTGTCAAGTGTGTTTTCTTTCGCACAGAAAATAGAAGCGAGGACTATAGGAGTGTTCTCTGAGATCAGCTTCAACCCTAGGCGTCAACACGGCACAAAAAAAAATCACTTCATTTCGGCATCGCGTTGCGTTTTAGCTGTCAGCTCGGGGAAGCTATAAAGCTGGATGTTCGCGGGCCGTTGGAAGGTTCGTGTCACGCTCCTCACAAGTGTGTCGTTTAAATTGATTTAATGTGCCAGAAAACAATGCAGGTGCGTTCCCTATTTTTGGGGCATGTCAGTAGAATGACAACAGCAACAACAGTACCTGGGGATTTATATTTATATATAACGCTTTTCTGAGCACTCAAAGTCGGTTCACGCTTGTGGGTGCGTGTTTGTGTGTCAGCGGGGGAGTGGGGACGAGTCAAAACGGCAACTTTATTAGCAAGAATATTTTAATGGTGCCGTGAACCGGAAATGGGGGGCATTTTACTTTGAAGTTTCAGCCTGAAACGCTGTTCGGGAGCTTTGGAAGCAATCAGAGCTTGCGCCGCTTCAGGTTATGGGGCGAGGACAGCTGGGACAGCTGTACGATGAGCTATATGCTACACGCAACGCATGGATGTTTAGAAAGGTCCCTTAGCTCTGCTGCTGTGTACTGCTATGTTCCTTATTTCTACCAGTATGTGTCCACTGTCCAGCTATACTGTATATTCTAACGTGATGAATGAGTTTAAAACCCAGTAATACACTTTCTGGATGCGATAATGGGATTAAAAACAGACTATTTCCAACTCTAATCAAGACACCTGTGTTTGTGGAGGACTCAGGAATGGGATACAAACAGGTCAGCTTAACTGCTATTGGCTTGTATTGATGTGATAATAGATACCCCTAGGCCGTGGGCCACCGGCCAAAAAATGGCAATCCGCCGCCATCAAAAGGGACAAGACATATGTGGTATCATTACGTTCGTCTGACATCCATGAATTCAAAAACGTGTGATAGCAGTTTCAGAAGAGTAGCTGAATTCATGTTTTTGGCCTTTATATCTGATAAAATCTGATACAGTATTATGGTGAACATGGTGACTAATGGGCCGATTTTGATGATTCTGACATCAAAGTATACCTTTTCTTGGGGGCCGAGTTGATTTATGAGGTGACGCGAAGCAATTCAAGTTCAGGGTCATGTGTCAAAGGTCAATGTCATGGTCATTTTGGATCTAAATGTCCTAGTAAAGTGGCCCATATCAGTTCAGAAACCTACCTTTGGGAATTATTCTCTCCGCCGTAATAATACCAATTGGTATTGCATCTTACAGTATATTTTATTAATCAATGACTAGTCACCTTTACCACAAGGTATGGCATATAGAGGTCGGACATTCCTGGAATGGGTAATGTTGCTAAACATGTGGGTTGCACCCCCCAAACGTTTGCTGGGGGCTGCTATCACACATCTTTGCATTCCTGGATGTCATACGACAATGCAGTCTCACAGAAAGTATTACTCTATACACGGAATGGCACCTAGTTGCCAAAGTTGCCTAGTTGCCACCTAATTGCTTGGAAACACTACGAGTTAAAGCAAAAATCCGTGACTATGCGCGGGGGCGTGTTTTTTCCACAAACCGGAAGTGGCTGGGGCAGTTTTTTCACAAACCGGAAGTGGCTGGTTGGGGGTGGGGCCATTTGGGTTTTTTAATATTTACTATTCTGTCCCTAACATGTCGCAACTCGGACGCGGCTGAGTCGGCTCTGCCGACCATCGCAATGCTCAGCGCGGCAATTCGCTCGGCTAGCGCCTCGCTCAGTGGCGCTTCACAATGCTCATGGTCGGCAGAGACGGCGCCGCTCCGTCATTTTCAGTGGAAAGACGAATATGCACGGATTTATTGTAAGCGAATATCCACGGATTTTTGCCTATTCTTGGCGAGTATTCACGTAATGGGCCCTGTGCCATTGCGTGCATATTCGCCAAAACCTCATGAGACTGGGTTGCATACGAACATAATGATACCACATATGTCTTGTCCCTTTTGATGGTGGCGATTTTTCCGGCGGCCCACGGCCTACCTATCATGTATCATGTTTCCGTTTTCAGGAGGTAATTAAACTGTTATGGACTGAAAGTGAAAAATGTCCCCTTTTTTGCATGCTATTGTTGGGTATGGCTATATGATGACCCAACAGATTTGGCTATGAATGTATTTGTTCAATTCACTCACGCTCCTCCATGCTACAATGGCACTAAAAACACAAACTGAAAGATCGCGCCACACACGTGCGAACAGAGATGGTTGAATACACACACACAAAAAAAAAAAACAAACACACACACACACACAACAAAACAAGACAAGACAAAAGATTGCCTGGCGTTCAAAGACCTAACCCCCCCCCCTCCACCAAACCCTCCGTCTCTCCTCTGAGGTCTATATCGACTCTTCGGGGACTGAAAACAAAGCGCCTTGGCGTCGGTTGCCAGATTGGAGCGCATTATACCCTCCCCCCAGAACAGATGGGAAAGATAAGGACGTGCAATGAGACGGTTTTCCGACGACAGTTCCGATATCCTCAGGCCCAGTGTTGCCAACTGTCAAAATCCAAAATGCACAGCGCAGTTAGCGGCACTTCCAAAATACGCCAGAGCAGTGGGTTTTCAACCGTTTTCATACCAGGTACCCGCTATTTATTCTGCATTTTAGAGTTACAGAGTTACAGATCTATACCAATGGTCCTTTGTAGGAAGGAAGGAGGACTCTATCATAGAAGGGAAAATGGTGAAAAACAAGGGTTTTATCTCTGGCGCCTTGCAACCAACTCACCAGCAAAAAAGCAGTATATTTTCCGCCAGGAGTTTTTTCACTAATTTTGGCGCCAGGGGTGTGTGGAAAAAAAAGCTAAATATAGCGACAAATGCGCCAAGTTGGCAACACTGCTCAGGCCCGCGAGGCTTGACGGAATACAAGGCCACTGGTTCCAAAAGGAGATTTTAGCTAATCTTTTCTTTCTTTCTTTTTTTTCCCACCCAGGGGGATGGCTTGCAAGCCGACACACAAACAAACATGAACATGTTTTGGCCCGTGTTTTTGCTTTGGAGGCAGCTTGAGTCTCGCGAAAGCAATCACTGACTTTGTACTCGCTGGCGTTTTGGATTTAATTAAAGGATAACTTTTTCCTTTTTTCTCAACCAAGGCTCATGTTTTAGGTTGTTATTAGAGAGAGTAAAAGAAAAAAAAAAGTTGAATTTGTTAATTCATGTTCTGCTTGCTTTAGTTTTATTCAGGTCTGGCCGGGAATTGTCTTGCTACCAGTAACCATGTAATTCAGTTCATGGTTAGGCCTTGGGGGACGGTTAAACCGGCAAGCCCCTTGCGAGTTTTACCTCCTGGGGAGGATGATCAGCACCCCTTAATCATGATTCAATTAATTTTGAAGCTGTGATTAATTTGATTAAATTTTTAACCACCTCTCAAATTGATGCCCCAATTAAATTGGGGCAAATTGATCTGTAATTCCCCTTACAGGTCCATTTGGTTTCATTTTAGGCTCTCAATTATATTAAACATCTGAATTACTTAATTTTCAAGGATATCCATTATTAGGAAATCTAGAAGAATTGTTATCTCCTAAAATGTTGACGAAAAAAATGAAAATGGGTCTGAGAGATTAAACATAACATCAATGGTGGTCCGCGGCTAAAATGCAGAATCAATATTGGACCCTTGTATGAAAACGCTATATAGAATATACAGTAAGCAACTATTGTGCTACGTATATTTACACGTTTTGGAACATACTATGTATGCCAATGTTAATCAGGTGATGTTGCAGCTCATCTAAGTACTGATTACAAAGCATGAATGGAATGAAAAATATAAATTATTTTGTATAAATGAGTATGACCTCACAATTGAATGAAGTATCAACTTTTTTGGCCAAGTTCCCCGCCCCCCCGGCACCCATCCTAAAATCGCCAATGGAGAGGAGGATGCACAAGCAGCAGCAACAGCAGGAGCGGATTTAGCCAGGCCTACTAGGGTGGGCAGGAAGAATGGCAGGGTGGGCAACTCCAAAGTTTTTCTATGAAGCAGTGGCTTTTTGACACCAGGATCGCAGTTATTCGGCATTTGAGCCATAGACGACCATTTGAGGATATTTTAGTCCCACAGACGGCTGGATTTGATCTGTATGTTTGACAAACTAGTGGTTTGATTTGATCTGTATGTTTGACAACCAAATGGACCCTTGCGGGTCCACTTGGTTTCATTTTTACGCTCTCAAAGAGTTACATCTGGTTAACCAACTTCAAGGAAAACCACTGATATTACCTTTCATTGGGTGGGCAGGATGCACATTTGGGTGGGGTGGGCCCGGCCCACCCCTGCCCCCCTCTAGATCTGGCCCTGAGCAGCAGCAGCAGCAGCAGCAGCAGCAGCAGCAGCAGCAGCAGCAGCAGCAGCAGCAGCATCTTCCTTGTATGCAGGTCGTGTCTGACAGGCCCTCGGGCTGCTGTGTAATAGCTGTACGGCTCCTGCGCCGATCCTCTTTGTCCTAATTGCATTGCTCTGCTCTGAGAAGAGGCTTTAGCTCCAAGAAGAAGCCCCCCCCTCATTTATCTTTGCTCAAAGTATTTGCGACAGGGGTGGGTGGGGGTCGGGGGACGACGACTTTCCCATGACCTCTCATGACATAGCCGTCGCAAAGCCCCCTTTCCCTTCCGTGCTTCACCATGCAACTCCGCATTGCCTTTAAACTTAATTCTTAAAGCGCCGTTCTCGAGCTGCTCGTGGACATCCCGTGGAGACCCCCCCGCCGGTCACGCGGACGGCTCGTATCACGACGAGATGTAGATTTCATTCTTTAATCCAACTATTAGTCCGTGCGCATCGTCTGATGATCATCACGTTGCTGACTTTCATTTGGGACAGAATTGGGGACAACTTTTTTTTCCCCCGTCCCATTGACATGCATTCAACCCAATGCATTCAAACGGCTCTCCTCCGGTTTGCCCCCTCAATGTCGCTGGCGCATGGGTTAAGCAGCCAGGGCTACACAGCTCTTCCTGACTTGTGACCCGGATATTTTTGGGTACATCGCCAGATGATCGATTAGGCAAGACAACAGACACAGCATAACAGAAACAGCACATCCTGTTTAGGAGATCTGAGCTTCAAAATAAGGGCTTTTTTACCGATCGAACTGGTTTGAGCAGTGGAAAGAAAACAAAGAAAATCCGATCGCGCTCAATGAGTTAATAAACACTGAGGAGCAATAGCTGCTCTGCGGACTGTTGTATTGATTATCTTACTGTCTGCCGGACTCAATCCAAAGCGAATAATTCATGCCGCATGCGTAGAAATAGTCATCAACGATCAAAATATGCGTATGCATATACAGTACATACAGTATGCAAATACAAGTGCATACGCTATGGAATGGCTTAAGTCAATATGTCTTATATCTAAATAGCGGTGAGTTAAAAAAATCTATTTCAATATATTGCAATTCCACATATCCATATAATGTGAATGCCATGATGACGTTTTTTTTTTTTTTTTTTTTTTTTTTTTTTTTCCTTTCTTTTTTTTTATATATATGTTATACTATGTATGAATTTGCTTGTGTCAGAAACACTGACTGATGCCTATCTGGCTGCATTGTAGAATATGATTGGACTTACAATAGCTTTATATTTTTTCTGGATGATGAACAATGCATGCTCCAAATTGTTTAGCATTGTTTTAAAATGTTCTAGTATAATAAAAGCAAAGTCACAAATCACAACATATCGATATATCGAATCGCAACATAATAGGAATCGCGATATAAATCGTTTCAGCAACCTTACTGTCAATATTGTATTGTATTACATGAACTGTCCCACCCCTAGTCAATTACATGACCTTTAGTTTATTATTGAGCCTTTGACTACGATTGCGTAGGTTCGAATTCCCCCGTCCAATCTCAAAAACAGCTGGAAAAAGTCTAATAACAATCTAAAACAACACCTTTGTTGAAAAAAACTCAAACGCGTCCTTTAACTGCATTTTGCCACATCTGCTTTCACCATCACCACCGTAGGTGGTCATAAACTATGTAAAACCTTCTGTTTTTGATAGAAAGTCTAACACATATCACTACACATGATCAAAGTTATAGTCACTTGATTCAGACGGATCCGTATGATCATTCATGTTCTATCGCGGTTGGCTAAGATTTACACAAAGCTTGCAGGCGTACGTGGTCCCGTGTACAAGAGATACAAGGTTTTCTGTCCTGCGACAGCTCCGATGTGTTGGATCAAGACGGGCGGTTGACGCGAGCAGCGCTTTTCTTCTTTAAAAGCCTTTTTTCCTCCGGATTCTTTTTCATCTACATCAGGCGGCCTCCACAGATACTCGGGGCTAGTTAAGGGTGTCACATGTCACCTCACAGCGCGCTCACTCATTAGGTTGGCGCTGGCGCTCGTTGGCACCCCTTTTTTCTCCCTCATTACGGAAGCCATCGGACTGATGTCTAGCAGAGCAGCAGTGCATGCTCGAGATTGTGTTCCAGGGGCGGATCTAGGCATGGGCATGGGGGGGGGGGCAATGGCCCCCTAAATGCCCAATCTGCTCCACCAAACATGATGGCATGCAAACCAACCCGAGATATTTCAAATTAAAGTGCTTATGTTTAAAATGATTTGAAATACTACTACTGCTACTAACTAACTACAAATGTCTCACCACTAAACCAACAGCCTAATATAATTCCTGTAACCAAAAATGGTATGGGTGCGACCGCCCCATACTACTTTCTCCTGCCCAGCCCCCCCCCCCCCCCCCCCCCCCCCCAACTGATAAATGTTACATCCGCCCATGTTGTGCTCACAAAGTGTTGGTGCATGACGGCACATTAAACAGTATGATATCACCCATGCAGGTGATGGGGCCGGACTATAGGTCCGGCCCCATGATTGTTTGATTCTTACAAAGTGACAATGGCAGATCTTAACACGCTTGACGCTAAAACCACATAGGCGTGGCGGCTCTAGCCGGTCGATGCCACAGCTGTGTATATGTGCATCTAGTTACCAGTATGTCCCACTTGTTAGGCCAATTGCTGTCGTTCGTCTCATATCCCATAACGTCCCTCTCCTCTCCATGCATGGGGAACAGATTTGCACTGCATTTCCCAGCCTTCTCTGGGCCCACGTCATCAACTCCATTTCCGCTTTCATCATCGCAACGCGACAATATTAACCCTAGGTTGGCGATCATAATGGATTTTCACCGTAACAGTAAGTAATCGTCGAATTAAACACTATTAAACATTAAAATACGGGTAGCATGGGTTTGGGGATGAAAACCATTGCGCAAAAATACGGGAAAGACAGGATTCGCGGGGAAACTGCTATAAGTGGACTAATTGATCTAGTTGATTACAAGAAAAAAAATCAATTCAAATTCTGTAGCACACAGCAGCACCCAACAGCTAGGAGATCGCGGGTTTGATTCCAGCGGGGCATGCTGGAGTCATCCGTTTTTTTTCCCTCTGTGTTTCACAAAGAACAAACGGTTTTTAGACTTTTTTTTTTGTTGATGTCATCTTCCAAAACATCCTGCTTCTCTAATATACATGAGCAACATTTTAACACGCTTGTCGCTAAAACCACATAGGCGTGGCGGCTCTAGCCGGTCGATGCCACAGCTGTGTATATGTGCATCTAGTTACCAGTATGTCCCACTTGTTAGGCCAATTGCTGTCGTTCGTCTCATATCCCATAACGTCCCTCTCCTCTCCATGCATGGGGAACAGATTTGCACTGCATTTCCCAGCCTTCTCTGGGCCCACGTCATCAACTCCATTTCCGCTTTCATCATCGCAACGCGACAATATTAACCCTAGGTTGGCGATCATAATGGATTTTCACCGTAACAGTAAGTAATCGTCGAATTAAACACTATTAAACATTAAAATACGGGTAGCATGGGTTTGGGGATGAAAACCATTGCGCAAAAATACGGGAAAGACAGGATTCGCGGGGAAACTGCTATAAGTGGACTAATTGATCTAGTTGATTACAAGAAAAAAATCGATTCAAATTCTGTTGCACCCAGCAGCACCCAACAGCAAGGAGATCGCGGGTTTGATTCCAGCGGGGCATGCTGGAGTCATCCGTTTTTTTTCCCTCTGTGTTTCACAAAGAACAAACGGTTTTTAGACTTTTTTTTTTGTTGATGTCATCTTCCAAAACATCCTGCTTCTCTAATATACATGAGCAACATTAAAGGTAATCATTTTTTTTTTTTGCCTTTTCCGCCTCTACGTTGCTTCTACTTTGATGTTGCAGCTGTTTCCCTGCAGACAGACACCTGCTTCGTCCTGCAGACGGTCCAGAACTGTGTTGTTGTTGTCAACAAATCATGAAAACAAAACATTCGTCTGGCTCAGGCAAGGCCAAGGCGGTGCTAATTTGTGAGGGTGGGGGGTGTGTGTGAGGTGAGGCAGTGTTTTAGCCAATCACAGCACAGCAGTCTCCAGCAGATTCATAATGAGCCGGTAACAGCAGTTTGTACACCCTCAAGTTGCCTCTATACCTTTAAGTTGGTTATTGGTTGAGGATGTCAGTTTTGATACTTTCCCAGTTAATTGCCCTGCAGCCCCAGTCGACATTAAATCCGGCTCTCTTTTGTGCCACTCTAAGTGTCCGGAGCTCTCTGGCTTGTTCCTGCAGACATTCCGCCAATTAACACTCTGCGAAAGAGACACTTGAGGTATGCGAGAGAAGGTCATGTGCACAGAAAGATAATTAGGCCTGTATAAGGTTCCACAAACAACCATCTCCAACGAAAGCACTTTTGGGGGTGCAGATGACGGTATTCAAAAGCATGTTACCTCAAACGTATTTATGACACTCTGAGACATGTTTTATTAAGTAACTTCATACAGTAACAAAGCATATCAACATGTAGACAGCAAATACGGTACTGTAACTTTTTAGGGTCAACCTATACTCTATTTCTGAGCTGAAACACGCTGGAGTGCCAAAATGATTTCGGTTCGTCAGAAAATTTCACCAGCACCGAAGAGTCGAACTTCTCACCCATGTTCACTGAGAGGGTGTGCTGTAAGCTACATGGATGGGTTCTGCCCCTAAACATAAAGGCAAGGAATTACTAGTCTTACTGGCGATACAATTAAATACATAAATACATCATTGGTTAGAAAAACAAATGCTAGAACGGCCTCTGCACAGCATACATGACTTATAGTCGTATTGCTAACCAGTCCGTGTATATTATGTATAAACTAAAAGAACTTCAAACTAAAAATATATGTTAAATAGCCAAGCGTCTCATGTTACTGGCAAAATTGTGCCACCTACTGCTTATTTCATTAACCTATTTTATATTTTCTTAGACTCGCATGGGTCGCATTTCATCAGTGGATGGAAACGGATAATTCACTTTTCCTTTTTTGACTAAATGAACATACTCTTACTCTTTTTGCAAAGGTTTACCGGAAACTCTCTCTCTCTGTCGTGTGCTCAGTTTCTGACCTCTCAATGTCCTCAACTATGGCTGTAGATGCACAGTGGAGGAGCACCTTGCTGCTTCTGTTCCATTGGCTGTGCACGTTTGTACGCAGCTTTTTTTTTTTTTTTTTTTTTTGCCGCAAGGCTGTGGTCTTTGTGGCACTTTGGCAACAGCTATTTTGAAAAACTTTTTTGCGCACTAATGTGCTTACAGCCTCTCTCTCTCTCTACCCCCCCCCCTTCCCAGACCGGTGGTCTGTTCTGGCCCTTTCTTCTACCATCTGTACCATATTGTGCAAAGCCTTCCTTTCTGGATTCCTTGAACTTTCATAGCCTCCACCCAGACATACTGTTTGCGCCAAGAATCTGTATGAAAGCACCTAGTCCAAGCACTTCTTTGGTGTCTTTTTTTAAACAGCTGGTGGATGTAAATAACGCCATATCGGACGGACGGACGGACGGACGGACGGACGGACGGACGGACGGACGGACGGACGGACGGACGGACGGACGGGCGGGCGGGCGGGCGGGCGGACGGGCGGGCGGGCAGGCAGGCAGGCAGGCAGGCAGGCAGGCAGGCAGGCAGTAGATAGATATTTGGAAAATTATCTTGAGTTTTAAATAAATCTTTTTCTTCTTCGGTGATGTAGTGGAGTAGAAGTAAAAGTATTGGAAATTGGAATTACAAATAACATTGTTCCAAACATATTTTATCGCCTACTCAGCCTTGTGTGAACACTCTTTTTCTGACGGATATTGTCCTCCGAATACGTGAGGGTGTGTTGGGCATTTCATTTACAGTTTTCATTAATCTCTGAAAATATTATTTTGGAAAATGCAGCAGCCATTGGCACTGTACGCTGGTGGGGTCTAAAAGGAATAAAAAATACATAAACAAATAAAATAAACGAAAACAGTAAAAGAGAAAGTACGCCGCTTTGTTTATTAGGAGGACAAATCATCCACAAAAAATGGGTGTTTTTAATGAGTCTATCATGGTTAAGGGGTAGATTCAAAACCCGGGCTCCCCCTGAGTCACTGTCTTGTCCTTGAGCAAGACACCGAACCCCTGATCGCTGCTGATGTGCTGATCGTGCCTTGCATGGTTTCCGCCGCTAACAGTATATGAATATGTGTGCGAGAATGGGTGAATGTGATGCACAAAATCTATGTAAAGCACCTTGGATAAAAGTGCTGTATCGACGTACTATTTACCATTTACTCTAGTACAGTAGGCAGTATTTACAGTAACAATAACTCACTTGGCTGCCAACTGGCACATTCTATTCTCCCCTCCATGTGAACTAGGGTGAGAGGTAGAGCCATAACAGTGAATTCAGGCAGTGCTTATACACCTCCTCCCCTGTTTGTGAAGCAATGTGGTTCATCCAATGAGGGGGTGGGGAGAGGGAGGGAAGGAGGGGGGCATTAAAGTTTACCCCTAAATTACCTCCAGCCCGAGGGGCCTTTTAGGAATGGAACAACGAGACGTGCAGACTCGTTGAGAACATAATAATAGAGCACTGGCACGGGAAGTGTGATGCCATAGTGCCATCTAGAGGCACAGCACATACACTGCAACATAAAGTTGGTGTGAAGCTGCATTGTGGGCTGCATGCTTGATGACTCAACAAAATAACATAGGAAGGCCATTTTAATTATTTTTGCATAGGTATTTATAACTTCCTCAGCGTTCAAAGGGGTTATATTACACCCAGCAGCTTGGTATGAGAATTCCTCTCTGAGGCATCATTCCATGTATTGAATGCATAATTTAATGCGCCTCCATAGCTTGTTTTTGCTGATACTCAAACAGACACAGTCATAACGCAAGTAGCTAATGTCTCAAATAAGGGCAACTAGCTCAAGTTGCCATTTGCAGTGTTGCCAACAGCCAAAATCAAAAATGCACTAGTGGCACTTCCAAAATGCACTAGAATGTGCTAGATGCTTGCCTGGAAGGAAAGTGACCATTAATATTGTATATTCTCTAGTTGTGTAGACTTGGGCTAACACACGATGATTTAGCCTGTATGGGGACCCCTGGTTGAAAACCACTGTCATAGGAGGAAAAATTGTGAAAAATGAGTGTTTTATCTCTGGCGCCTGTCAATCAATTTCGCCCCAACTCACCAGCCAAAAAGCACTAGATTTTCCGCAAGGAGATTTTCACGAATTTTGCCGCTAGGGGGGGTCTTAAAAAAGCTAAATATAGCGACAAATGTGCCAAGTTGGCGACACTGGCCCTTTGGGAGGCTGGAGTCTGAAACACATTGTGCTGAATGAGTGGCACAAATAAGACCTATTTTAAAATGAGAACTGATTTATATTATTTTACAGTAACAACCAAATTATCTGTAATGTGTATGCTGTGCTATAGGCCCACACATTTTTATTTTTATTACATATTATTTTATTTATTTAAAATACCTAAAATAAAGGGATTTATGCCCTAGTTCAATGCATTTCTGCCAACTTCCCGATAGCACCCAGCTAAAGTCTCATGGGGCTATTGTGAAAGTGACATTCACGAGAAAGTCACATTTGTGAATGAGGTGTGATTTCTCATGCCAAAAAAGCTCCTTTGAATCCAACTGCTATTGGAGAAACTACTCTTTCAAAGCATCAATATGATGATATGAAAGTATCCGATAATAACCTGTGACATGTATTATTTCAGGGGAGCCCAACCAGTAGATCGGGATCTACCGGTAGATCTCGGCCTGATCTCAAGTAGATGTGGGGGGGAAGAAAAAAAAAATCAGATTTCAGCTCCACAGACAGCTCCCTGTGCTTTTCTATAGAAACACTTCAGCACCACAGACAGCTCCCTGTGCTGTACTATGTTATAAAGAAACACTTCAGCACCACAGACAGCTCCCTGTGCTGTTCTATGTTCTATAGAAACATTTCAGCACCACAGACAGCTCTCTGTGCTGTATTATGTTACACTTCAGCACCACAGACAGCTCCCTGTGCTGTTCTATGTTATATAGAAACACTTCAGCACCACAGACAGCTCCCTGTGCTGTTCTGTTATATAGAAACACTTCAGCACCACAGACAGCTCCCTGTGCTGTTCTATGTTATATAGAAACACTTCAGCACCACAGACAGCTCCCCGTGCTGTTCTATGTTATTTCATTTGTATGCGGTCAGGTAGTCATAATTTTCGTTGTAATACTTCCTTGTACTATATTCATAATGTGCATTGACAATAAATTGAATCTCATCTCATCATTAAAGGAATAATAAAAACATGTTGCTTCGTGTCGTTGTTTATGACAACCTTAGAATGTACTCATTTATCAACTTCCGGTTTTAAGAGTGTCACTTTTCACCGGTCCCAGGAACACACGTGTCTGCCATTGGACTCGCCCCCAAGGAATGAACCAAATTCACGTAACTCCGTCTCTAAATGACTCTGTCTGATCATACCAAGAGCCAGATGCTCTTTCTCAATTGATCTCCTGCGTTTCCAAACACAGAAGTGCACAAGTCCTGCAAATAAGTCGGATAATTCTTTTCTTGAGTCTGGTTCTCAACAACCACAACTGTTTGTTTATCCATGGAACATGGAGATCATTCCTCAGGGCGTTTACATGCATTCATTCCGAGTAACTTTGGACAGTGGTTTGGGGCCAAAACGACTTACTGCCATAGGCGGATCTAGAAATTGAGTGCCCCTGGGCCGCCGCCCAGTGGCGGTGGCCCCTTTTTTTGTCTCCCCGACATCATGACACATAGTGTCATACAGGCCTGCAATATTCACCTGCATTTCAACAGGATTTAAATCACTGCCAGATTAGACAGACTGATCAAGAAAGCCAGCAAGGTGACGGGGACCAAGTTGGACTCAGTGGCGGTAACGGCGGAGAAGAGGACCCTGGCCAAGACACTAGCCATACTGGACAATGTCAATCACCCACTGCACTCAGCACTTTACTCCCAAAGGAGCAGTTTTAGTAACAGGCTCCTGTCCCAGACATGTAGCACAGATAGACTCAGGAACTCCTTTGTCCCAAGAGCCATCAGACTGTACAACGATTCAGTGGGGGCCATGGGGGGAAGACCGGGCGGGAGGAGAGTGGCCAGTTAGCTATAGCCTATTATCTCTGTTGCTTTTTTTAACTGTGTTATGCTGCACTTTTTAATCCCATGTTTGTAAGCCCTTTTTTATTTTTTTATACTTCTGCTGATGTAATGCACTTCCTCACATGCTCATCATGCTTCTTTTATCTTAATCTTTGTATGAATGTACTGCACTCGAGCTGTGGACAAAGCAAATTTCCTTCGGGATTAATAATCTATCTATCTATCTATCTATCTATCTATCTATCTATCTATCTATCTATCTATCTATCTATCTATCTATCTATCTATCTATCTATCTATCTATCTATCGATCAAGGGATTGCTTAAAAGTAATAAACAGGCAAAATAACTAATCCAAATAAATGCAAACTGTATGGTTTTCTTGATGCAATGACACAAAATGAATAAGCCCATTGTTAATAATGGTGACAAGGGGGAGCCTCTTAGCGATCACGCAAACACTCAAGTTCAGGCGCCCCACGTAGTTCAGGGGTCCCTGGGCCTGGGCCCAACATGCTCGTTGAATATTCCTCCCCTGCATGTTCAAAGTTTGGGCTTTCGGTGTTGTGTCACTGCATGGACACGCACAATACAATTTGCACAGTCCAAGCTGCAAGGCATTCAGACCCAAATCTGAATATTGCGCATGTAAAAAGGTCAGTGTGGAAAGGAAAGCTTCACAGTAAACGAGTAAAGGCATCATGTATCATGCAGTGTTGGGCGCTAGATGGCGCCAGAACATTGGTTTACCAGTCTAGTCTGTCCATGCAATATATCGTTGATAAAATGGCACATTTTTGACTACTTTTTGTAATTTAAGTACATTTGACTATGCAATGACTACCTGTGGCTTTATTTGATTGATTAATTTTATTATTAATAGCTCAGAGATGTACATATACATTTCAAGCACTAAAGCACGAAGACTGCTACCTCGAGTGGACGACACCTTTACAATTTAGGCTTACTGGTAATGAAGCATATGTACTTGTTCACGTTGTAGTGGACACAATGTTCATTTCATCAAGACATTTAGAGACTTACGGATTTCCACTTCTGTCAAGACAAGAGCAGCAAATCATAGTGGAGGACATAGTGGGGAGTCATTTTACGGAGGCCAGCTTCAAAATGCAGCCGAGAGTCAAGGGACGCCTGGCAGGGCTATCCACATTTGTGCCAAATCTAGGTTGCACATGGTTTTTTGAACTCCCTCTGGTGTTGTGGGAGTGGGCCGCCTTTACATTAAGTATTTGGACAGGTAAGATACATGGGTGTTTTGGTAGTGTAGAATCTCATGGACCACACCCATTGCAAGATGTACTCAACATCGTTGTCAAGCCTAAGCCTGAAACAATCATGACACGCTGTCAACTTGTAGATTGGCTATCTCTGGATGTATAAATTATGCATGATGGGGGAAAATAAGCGGAGCCGTCTCATTATGTTTTCCCACGTGTATCGCATGAGCCTGCTGGCTTTAAAAGATAATGCCCCAGACCCCCTTCTTGCCTTGGGTTCTTCAGGCATATCAGAGGATTTTGTCAGCTCGTATCAGATTATGATATGCAATGTTGTCTAGTCTGTATGGGCAGTAGTCATTTTCACCTGATTTGACCCCATTTTGACCTGCAACAAGCTGACCTTAACTAGACTATTGATGTGAAGTGACACTGAAGTACTGTCAGTGGGTCATTCCACACTGTGAAGGAGTTTATATTATTTTTGTTTTGACTTTAAAGCGGGTCTTACAGCAGGTATAGGACCTCTTCCTATACTGCATGTGTTCCTTGCAGAGTGATTCATTTATTGATTTAGAAAATCTTGTAGAAATACACTGCAAGCAGCCTATTTGAACAGCATTTCGCACAAAAAACGTTTCAACTATAGCTATTCCTAGTATTCTGCTACAAAGTGTACTGCATGAGTTTTCTTTGATCGTGGATAATATATTAACAATGCAAAGGGTGTTTACAAGAGGCCATGGCCATGTACTGTATATATTGAAGATAAAAATTAGGGTGGAAAAGTGTCAATCATTGGTGTCAAACTCTTTTTGGCCCGCTGCGTAATTTCATTTGGCCCTTGAGACATTATGAAATTAAAGGGGAAGACCACCCATTTTCAAGATTTTAATGTCATTAATATACCTTAGAGATGTTGTGTGGGCATGATTAAAAAAAGTTCCCCCAATTCTGTATTTCCTAAAAATGGAGGTCTGAAAAAATCATTAACATGGTGAAATACATCTGATGACATCACCAAGATGTATTTCACCATGTCACTGATTTTTCTTTCAGACCCATTTTCAAAATTTTGTGAAATGTGAACCAAATGGACCCATTAGGGTCCATTTGGTTCCATTTGTACCCTCTCAGGAAAACTTTGAAAATGGGTGGAATTCCCCTTTAAAAGGTTAGTTCTTTTCAAACTTGGCCCGCGGCTTTGTTCAGTTTTAAATTTTGGCCCTGTCTGTATCTGACTTTGATACCCCTGGTGTAGATGGCAAAAAGCGATTGGCCGGTATGACATTTGCAACGGTTTGATTGGCCGAGCATGGAATGTTTTTGTTATTGATTAGAGGCCCCCTCACATCTAGGGAGAAAATATACATAAAGGGAGATTCTTCATACAATGAAGACAGGTTGAAAAATAGCATTGTAGCGATTTGTGTCCCTTGGGCTCCATTATAAAATATCCAAATTGAACATGTCAAAAAATAGATTAGACGTGGGAAAAAAGTCATTTGGTGCCGATCGTTCAGCGGTTAGTAGCTCCGGATACACAGCCGCACAGACCAGCCAACCCTCGAATAGACGGCTAGCCTATGAAGCCATGCTATAAATACTGACCCTGATTTGTCCCGTTCAACAAAAACTGTACTTGTGAATCTAAAATGAATTGTAGACCAAGATTAACAATGAAATTAAGATGAAAACGGTACAATACACAATCATACCCGAGGAGCGTTTTGGAACCCGCTTTGCTCTCTCCGCGGGATCCTCTTGTTGGAGCGGCGGCCAATCCGGCTCAGCGTCCACGGCCCCAGGCGCTTCTTCAACCCCGTCGGGTAGTATGGAGTCGACGGCCGCCGCAGACTCGCCCTCGACCTGTTCTTGGGGTCGCGGCGGCTTTGACGGGGCGGCGTCCGTATCGTCATCAGGGTTTACGTTCGGTTGCTCGGCCGCTGGTTCAGCTGCTTTCCCCGATCTGGCGGCGGGGCCGTCGCTGCCGGGCAGTTCGGAGCTTTCGCTTGCCGGTGAGGACTTCGCGTCCTCGCCGTCCTCCCGTCTCGAGCTGGCGGAGCCGCGTTTTTTCCGTGCCAGGGCGAGCGGCCCGCGCGCGAATCCCTCCCACGCCGACTCGGTCTTCCGCTCCTCCACGTTGAGGTGCCAGGAGCCGCGGAACATCACGGGCCTCTGGCTGAGCGCCTTCTGGACGGGTTCCTGGCTGTCGAACGTCACGAACCCGAAGTTGGGAAGCTTCCCCCCGCTGATGATCTTCATCTCCAGGACGGCGCCGAATTGCCCGAAGAACTCGGCGAGCTCGGCCTTGTCCGTGTCGCGCGGGATGTTGCCCACGAACAGCTGGTGAGCGTTGCCTTTCCCGTTGGGATTTGACCCCCCTCCCGATGCCGCCGGCCTGACCGGTCCTCTACGCAGGGCCGGAAGTCGCCCGGACGGTCTCTGGCTCGGTGGGCCTCCTCGCGCTGCGCCCTTAGACGCCGGCGGCGGCGGCGTCTTCGTTTCCGGCCGGTCGGGGCCGAAGAGCTCCAGGAAGTTGTCGAGGAACACGCGCGAGTTCTCCTCCCACTTGAGGATGAGCTCGTGGCACTCCTCCTCCACCTTGTGGACGAGGTTCTTGGACTTCTCCTCCACCATCCGCACCGTCTCCTTCATCTTGTCCACCTGGTCCAGGAGCCGGTACTTGTTGTTGTTGATGAAGCCCACGTTCAGCTCCTCGGGCGTGAAGCCGCGCTGCAGGTTGCGCCGCGCGTAGAAGTCGTAGTCACGGACGATGCGGGCGATCAGGTCCGACGTGGAGATGCCCTCCGTCCTCCGGGTGACCACGAACATCCCCGCCTCCTTGATGTGCTTGTAGACGTCCTCCGAGTCGCCGGAGGTGTACGGGATGTCGTCGTGCGCCACAAAGTCGATCCGGTGCCTCCGGAGGAAGTCCGTGGTGATGGTCCAGGGGGCGTCGCACAGCACCTCGTCGACGTAGCGGCAGTGGCGCACGGCGTCGTAGCGCTCCGCCTCGCTCATGACCGTGAGGCCCTTGTACTTGTGCGTGAGCTCGTCGCTGCAGACGCCCACGATCAGGTGCGTGTTGGGGAACAGGTTCTTGGCCTGCATCAGGGCGCGGGCGTGCCCCGAGTGGAAGAGGTCGAAGATCCCGTCGGCGTAAACGCGCACCGGTCGCTCTGCCGGGGTGCCCGTCTCCGCCTGCGCGACGGTCAGCTTCTCGAGCGGCGCGGCGTCGTCCGCGTCGGGGACTTCGGAAGCCTTTGCGAAACCGGCCGGCTCCTTGGTGCTCATGACAAGCGTTTTCCCGGTCGCTTGCTCTGCTCGACTTCTGCTCTGCCTTGAACCTACTACCAGCGCGCTGGACTTTAAAACCTTGCTTTTATCGTAAGCATTTTATCCGGAGGCGCGGTGACAGACGACGCCGGCGGTATGTAGGTAGGTAGGTATATCTGGCAGCAATCCCGTTCTCGGACTTCTTTCTAATCGGGTCCGAGTCGGACCGCTTTCGGAGACGCCGTTATCATTGGGCGACCTGTGATGTCAGAACTATAATGTCAGGCATCTCCATGTTGGGCAAAATGTGACGTCAGTCGTCTCGGCACAGCAGTGGTTCACCAATGTTCTCCAGTCACCGGCCTGCAGATTGACACGACTCTAGCAATGATTCCCGGCCCCTTTAATTGCAAGGGCAGCTCCTGCCCCAGTTTGAAGTGAATTCTTATCCCCCAGACCGCCATTCAATGGCTTTTGTATTTAGGTGACCCCCGATTTATATTGCAAGACCCATAGGGGTCCATTTAGTTGCTGGAATCCTACATCGGTGACTGCTGATGTTTTATTGGGTTGCTGAACCATGATTTTAGTACAGTTATTTCAGGGTCCCTTTGAACATTCCAGCTTGAGACCCAGAAGATATAGATAGGTCCCCCAGTGTTTCTGGACAATGGTGTGTCCAAGACTCCCATTACACACATGCAGAGACATTGCACTATATTTAAAAATGTTTGAAAGCACTTTTTGTTTAACTTTTCTAGTGACACAGCAAAAAACAAAGAAATAAATTGTTTAGGAAGCGCGTCTCTTCAAAGGAGACCCACAGATTCCCTGGTCTTCTCCCAGGGAACGTCTCTACCCATCATCCCTCTGCCATCAGAGAATCCAGAAACGTATGTAAAGCATGAAGAGGACGAAGAAGAGAGCGGCGACGGACAGCTTGGCGTAATTGGATCTGGCGTTGAGGTAGCGGGCGTCGCTGCGGTACTTGTTGGACAGGGCGGACAGACTGCTGACCTTCGTGTCCAGGGCGGACAGGGACTCCCCGCGCTGCAGCACCTCCTCGATGTTGTCCACCATGATCCTCTGGACGTCCTTGAGCTCCGTGTTGATGCTGCCGAGGTTCCTCCTCGCCCGGCTGTCCACGTAGGACCTCTTCGTCTTCTGGATGTACGTCTCGAACTCGATGAAGGAGTACGGCCGCGACGCCGCCGACACCCGCCCGCCGTACTTGTCGCGGAACGCGGCCTGCAGGTCGTCGAGGTACCCGAAGGCCAGGCTCTTGGGGAACGGCGGCTCGCACAGGGCCAGGTAGCACACGCCTTCGTCGATCACGTAGTGGAAGGCCGTCAGGCCGTCCTCCAGCGTGTTGTAGCGCTTGGAGTAGTCGCCGCTGCCGAGTTTGCGGCAGAGCTGCTTGGCCTGGTTCTGGTACTGCTGGAGGCTCCTCTCCGACTGCTGGTCCTCTTGCATCGATGCCGCGAGCGGCAGGCCGTCGGCCACGCGGGCTACCATTGTCAGAAAGATCATCTTGGGGGTTTGAATGTTTAGTTGGCCAGTCAGAACGTGGACTTGTATTTCAGGATAGTGTATGATTACATTAATGAGACCGGCCGCAAACCTCCAGGCTTGCAGGCTACTCGATCACTCCGAGAAAGTGTCTGTCAATTACGTACGTCAACGGTCATACATTTATATACTGCCTCCTCTGAACTTATATAGACGACTGTGAAATAATGGCATCACCCTTTTGGACATCACCTTGTGATGTCACATGAAAACTCTCATTATGTCCGTCTCCCTTTTATGAAGGCACACAGTTATTTGGCAGGCTTGCCCAGATTGTCTCTTGTGTAATGCAATTCTAGAATACACAACTGAGGCTACAGATTTGCGACAGTGAGGGGTCAGAAACTGAGGGCTCGAACTGCTGTTCATGCAGCCTGAATAGGGACAAACGGGAGTTGAAAATACTTACTCGTTTCCAACAAGGCTGGCGCAAAGAGCTATTTTAAGCGTATATGTGCAACATGTTCACCGTCAAAGTATTTGTATTGTGCAGTAACCACCACAGTCGCTGTGATGTTTAAGTGTCACATACTACAAAACGTGTATTTAGAAGAGCCGCCAATGGACTGGCTCCATGAAGTGAACGTGGTTGGCGTAACTGTCTATTTTCATAATACTCTAAGCTTTGGGCATGATAGGAGATATTGAGCATTCTGCCCTATAGTCCTCTGTGCAACAACATCCGGGTCGCGAGTCCCGGAAGGTCCGTTCAGTTCCACAGAAACGGCTGATTTGCTGAGAACTGAGTCATTCAGGGGGGTGAATCTGAGATAATGCCATTCGAATGCATGTGGGATAGGGTTAGGAAAATTTTCAAGATGGCCGTGCCCATCTTGTCCCAAATGATACGCAAACAAAACAACGGTCGGAAAACGTTCCTAATGGTTTGGAGGAGGACATTATGTGAGACAAGATGAACTAGGTCTCCACGAGCTCAGATCACGTCACCCTATGAGGAAAACAGTTTTCCCCACCAATTGGTGGCAGTGAGCACACTGTCGATTGTCATGTCTACCAGTTCCCCCCTGATGTCGCTCGGTAGCCCTGATCGGTTCAGGCCGTACTGAATGACTGCTAGCTTACATATAGTCTGAAGAGAAGGATTCAAGTCGAAGATATAAAGCTCACTGGTGGAAGCACAGCCCCAACTATGCAAAAAGTATCCTCCAGAGATGATGACACGTTCTCCCACCACAGAACAGCATGTACAAAATCTTGGACTCGGTCCTTTCCCCTTGGGCTCAACCTTCTTCCAGGTGAGGGTGTCTGGATTGAATTTCCATACGTCATTGAAGGTCTTAATAGAATTATAGCCACCAAATATGTACAGTTCTCCATTGTAGGTAAATGCTGAATGAGAGTGGCGTCCTTCTGGTAGAGGCTGTGCTGAAGGTGTCCTCAGCCAGACGTTGGTTTCTGTGTCAAACACTCTGATGTCATTGTATTCACACTGATCCTGGTAGCCCCCAAAAACAAAGATCTTTGTCCCAATGACGGTGGCAGAGTGAGAAAGTGTAGTAGGAACTGGAGGTCCTCTGGGGTTAACTAAAGACCAGACCATGGTACAGGTGTCAAACTTGTACATGTCATCAGCGTATCTACCCTGCTGGGTGTATCCTCCATAGATGAAGATGACCTTCTTCAACACAGAGACTGAGTGGTCTACTCTCCACTCCGGAGGAGACCCGGAAACGCTGGCTTTGGACCACGTGTGGGTGTCTACATTGAATTCAAAAAGCCCACTGCCGTAAGCACAGCCTCCCCAGACGTAGATTATATCCTCTATCAGGACAGCTGTGTGGCTGTGTATCAGGACATCTGTCTGGCTAGAGCACACGTCCAGTTTTACTGGAGGTAACTTCTTCCAGCGTAAAGACACTGTGTTGAAGACATGGACAAACATTGTGCCATTGGGCCCATCAAGCTTGCTTCCAAAGGAATAGAGCTTATGCCTCACTGCTACAGTAGCATTGGGAAGTCGTACGTTTGCTTTGGAAATGGTCCAAAGCATTGCACTGCCTGTCTGTCTGCCTGCCTGCCTGTCCGGATGCCTGCCTTTCCGTCTGTCTGCCCGTATGCCTGCCTGTCCTCTGTCTCGTCATTTACAACAGGATGCATCACCCTAGGTGGCATCATCTTACATTCTCTGTATGTGAGATCATGCACGTCACAAACTGTTACCATGCACGCTTTAACGATTCCAAAGAGTGCAAAAAATGTTCATCATTTTCACCTTTTGACTGTCTTTAAACCCCGATTCCTTGTTACTGACTGGAAACGGTCTAAAATGTTTGCCAGCCTAGTCTATGGACTTAGTTCTTTGTTTAGGGCACTAAATGGTGCACTTTGTTTTGTCTTATAATGTCATTTATATCGTATGCTGTATTTAGGAATGCTTCAACTTTGAAAATGTTGACTTGCTTGCATTGTCTTTTCAATTAGAAGAGCTCTTTACTTGCGTGAGTGGACGCAAGTTACGTGATTGGCGTAACTTGCGTAACTTGCGCCCCTCGTCATTTACTCCGCTCTATTCTCAGAATACCGACCATCCAGCGCTCTGAATGTGTGCGCGTGCGTGCATGTGTGTCTGTGTAAAGGCATGGTGAGCACCACCATCACTACCGTAAGGCGGTAGTGACGGGGCACAGGTCTCCACCGTCTTGGGTCAGGGTGAAGACTGTTACGTCATCCTGCGGGTGACGTAACAGGAGTGTGGACGGACGGGACGTGTGCGCGGACGGACGAATGGACAAGTGAAACATAGTCACCACCTTATGGTGGAGACAATAACAGGCTAAAGTCAGGGTACTAGTCACAACCTATAGAACACTCATTGGGCTGAAAATGGCCAAAGCACCAAAATGTTCTGACTAAGCACATTTATGAAGACAAGCTCAAAATATCTACAAGCTAAAAAAAAAAAAAAAATAGCTGATCGACAAGCTCAAAAATAGTTGATCTACAAGTTCTAAAAATAGCTGATATAAAAGCTCAAAAATAGCTGATCTACGAGCTAAAAACTAGCTGATCTACGAGCTAAAAATAGCTCATCTACGAGCTAAAAAATAGCTGATCTACAAGCTCAAAAAAGCTGATCTACAAGCTCAGAAATAACTGATCTACAAGCTCAGAAAAACTGATCTACAAGCTCAGAAATAACTGATCTACAAGATAAAAAATATTTTATCTACAAGCTCAAGATACAAATTTTGAGCTTGTAGATCAGCTATTTTGGCTATTATTTGAATTGAAATCCCGAATTAGGCCACACAGTCTATTTGTGCACAACACGTGTGCACTGTTGTGCATTGCTGATTTAGTTGAATGATGCATCATCGTACGAACGCTTACATCCTGGACTGAAAACTCAATGAATTCTGTTTTCCTTCATTTGATGATCTTGACTCAATGACTTCTGTTTTCCTTCATTTGATGATCTTGTTGGCAGTGAGCACACTGTTGGTTGTCATGTTTACCAGTTCCCCCCTGATGTCGTGCGGTAGCTCTGATCGGTTCAGGCCGTACTGAATAACTGCTAGCTTACATATAGTCTGAAGAGAAGGATTCAAGTCGAAGATATAAAGCTCATGGGTGGAAGCACAGCCCCAACGACGTAAAAAGTATCCTCCAGAGATGATGACACGTTCTCCCACCACAGAACAGCATGTACCAAATCTTGGACTCGGTCCTTTCCCCTTGGGCTCAACCTTCTTCCAGGTGAGGGTGTCTGGATTGAATTTCCATATGTCATTGAAGGTCTTAATAGAATTACGGCCACCAAATATGTACAGTTCTCCATTGTAGGTAAATGCTGAATGAGAGTGGCGTCCTTCTGGTAGAGGCTGTGCTGAAGGTGTCCTCAGCCAGACGTTGGTTTCTGTGTCAAACACTCTGATGTCGTTGTAATCACACCGATCCCGGCTGCCCCCAAAAACAAAGATCTTTGTCCCAATGACGGTGGCAGAGTGAGATACTGTAGTAGGAACTGGAGGTCCTCTGGGGTTAACTAAAGACCAGACCTTGGTACAGGTGTCAAACTTGTACATGTCATCAGTGTATCCCCTGCGTATACCCTGCTGGGTGTATCCTCCATAGATGAAGATGACCTTCTTCAACACAGAGGCTGAGTGGTCTTTTCTCCACTCCGGAGGAGACCCAGAAACGCTGGCTTTGGACCACGTGTGGGTGTCTGCATTGAATTCAAAAAGCCCATTGCCGCAAGCACAGCCTCCCCAGACGTAGATTATATCCTCTATCAGGGCAGCTGTGTGGCTGTGTATCCGGACACGTGTGTGGGTAGAGCACACGTCCAGTTTTACTGGAGGTAACCTCTTCCAGCGTAAAGACACTGTGTTGAAGACGTGGACAAACATTGTGACATTCCTTCCAAAGGAATAGAGCTCATGCCTCACTGCTATAGCAGCATTGGGATGTGGTCCCTCTGCTTTGGAAACGGTCCAAAGCATTGCATGCCCGTCTGCCTGCCTTTCCGTCTGTCTCTCTGCCTGCCTGCCTGCCTGCCTGTCCTCTGTCTCGTCATTTACAACAGGATGCATCACCCAAGGCGGGTTCATCTTACATCTCCTGTCTGTGAGATCATGCACGTCACAAACTGTTACCATGCACGCTTTAACAATTCCAAAGAGTGCAAAAATGTTCATTATTATTTTCACGCATTTCAAGCTTCATCATGAGTGAGCATGTTCTCCGCGCGGCGCCTTTGTTTCTGCCCACATAACACACACATTCATTTCCCCGACCGTCCCCTGGCCGCGGATCAGCGGCAGTATGGGATTTTGCTGCAGCCTGCAGGAGTGCGTTCTAAGGTCGCCGGTAGTCGCCGACTGTAGTAGGCTTGCTAGGCTACAAAGAATGTCGGGTAGTTCAATTCCATTTCAGTTGTAAACAAGCGACCATGACACTTATGAAACTGAAAGGAAAAGTTAAACTCTGCCTGACCGTCACTAAAAACGCGACCATATTTACAACATGAAAAACATGCATCTGTCACTTCAACAGTACAGGCCCAGGAAAATAACTGCCGGACTGCCAGTCAACACGCCGTCTGATCTGGCTGATCTTGATCTGCCTCACCACACACAAGACGTCACTAATTTTTCGAGGTCCTGACCATGTTTGCTGGGATGCCAGTCCAAATTATGAGTTAATACCAGTATTCCATATACCGGTAGAGGGAACGCCTGTCATTGTTACCTTCATCGTTTGATGACGTCAGATTTTTCCGAAATATTCTCTGTAATAGGGGAAGACCGACGCGTCCCGTTGATAACGTAGGATTTGAGGCGCTCGGTTTAAAAACAAAAATCCTTAAAACGTCAACGAAAGTACCTTTGCTGTTGCAAGGTCTTCCGTCTTTTTTCTGGATGAACATGCTCTCCCGTGTTAATCGTATGAGTCGGGGCATGGCCAGTCTTAGCAGCCAGGCGCTCCAGCAGTCCTCCGCCTCGAGCCGGAAGAACCACACGCTGCCCGACCTCCCGTACGACTACGGGGCGCTGGAGCCGCACATCAGCGGCGAGATCATGCAGCTCCACCACGGCAAGCACCACGCCTCCTACGCGGCCAACCTCAACGTCGCCGAGGAGAAGTACGCCGAGGCGCTGGCCCGGGGCGACGTGACGGCCAGGTGGCCCTCCAGCCCGCGCTCCGCTTCAACGGCGGAGGCCACGTCAACCACGCCCTCTTCTGGACCAACCTCTCGCCGAACGGCGGCGGGGACGGCCCCCCGCCGGGCCGGTTGACGGACGCCATCGAACGGGACTTCGGCTCCGTCCTGGTGCTGAAGGCGCGCATGTCCGACGCCGCCGCGGCGGTGCAGGGCTCGGGCTGGGCCTGGCTGGGCATGGAGAGGGGCGACGGCAGGCTGCACGTGCGCGTCTGTGCCAACCAGGACCCGCTGCTGGGGACGACGGGTCTCGTCCCCCTCCTCGGCGTCGACGTGTGGGAGCACGCCTACTACCTGCAGTACAAGAACGCCCGGCCCGACTACGTCCGGGCCTTCTGGAACGTCGTGGACTGGGGGAGCGTGAGCGAGCGCTTCTGCCGGGCCCTCCCCGAGCCGACGCCCGGCCCGGCCTGCTCCGGATGGTGACCGCAAGGTTGCTGGTTCGAACTCCGGGTCACGGGCGTAGACACGTGGGGAAAAGGGGGAAGATCGTAGGGGGGCCCAAAGTCAGGGGGCCCACTGAAAGCTTGCATTAATAAGGTTTTAATTGTATTGATTATATTATGAAAAATATTTGATCTCAAAGTGAGATCAGATTGAAGCATTTTAAAGGGGAATTCCACCCATTTTCAACATTCTAATATGTCATTAGTATAACCTAGAGGTGCTGGGTGGACATGATAAAAACGTTTCCCCCCATTCTGTGTTTCCTGGAAATGGAGGTCTGAAGAAAAAACACAAAAACATGATGAAACACATCTTGATGGCATCATCAAGATGTATGTCATCACGGATTTCTATAGACACTTCTTTTTTTCTGAGAGCGTACAAATGGAACCAAATGAACCCGTTAGGGTTCATTTGGTTGCATTTGTACACTCTCAGAAAAAAACTGTTGAAAATGGGTGAAATTCCCCTTTGACGCCGCCGGGAAAGGGGGGCCCATGTGGAAAAGCTTTGCAGGGGGCCCAGAATTGCTAGCTCGCCCGCCTGCCCACCTGCCCGCCTGCCCCGCCTGCCCGCCTGCCTGCGACTGTTACGTCATCCTGCGGGTGACGTAACAGGCACGTGCGCGGACAGACGGACGGACAGACGGGGCGAAACATAGTCACCACCTTACGGTGGAGACCATAACAGGCTAAAGTCAGGGTACTAGTCACCACCTATAAAACACTCATTGGGCTGAAAATGGCCAAGGCACTTGCCCAAAATGTTCTGACTAGGCACATGTATGAAGACAAGCTCAAAAAATAGCCGATCTACAAGCTCAAAAATAGTTGATCTACAAGTTCTAAAAATAGCTGATATAAAAGCTCAAAAATAGCTGATCTACGAGCTAAAAAATAGCTGATCTACGAGCTCAAAAATAGCTGATCTACAAGCTCAAAAAAGCTCATCTACAAGCTCAAAAATAACTGATCTACAAGCTCAAAAATAGCTGATCTACAAGCTAAAAATAGTTTATCTACAAGCTCAAGCCTATTTTTGCGCAACAAGCAAGTGTGCACTGCTGTGCGTTGCTGATCTAGTTGATAGATGCATCATCGTATGAACGCTTACATCCTGGACTTAAAACGCAATGACTTCTGTTTTCCTTCATTTGATGATCTTGTTGGCAGTGAGCACACTGTTGGTTGTCATGTTTACCAGTTCCCACCTGATGTCGTGCGGTAGCTCTGATTGGTCCAGGCCGTACTGAATAACTGCTAGCTTACATATAGTCTGAAGAGAAGGATTCAAGTCGAAGATATAAAGCTCATTGGTGGAAGCAGAGTCCCAACGACGTAAAAAGTATCCTCCAGAGATGATGACACGTTCTCCCACCACAGAACAGCATGTACGGAATCTTCGACTCGGTCCTTTCCCCTTGGGCTCAACCTTCTTCCAGGTGAGGGTGTCTGGATTGAATTTCCATACGTCATTGAAGGTCTTAATAGAATTATAGCCACCAAATATGTACAGTTCTCCATTGTAGGTAAATGCTGAATGAGCGTGGCGTCCTTCTGGTAGAGGCTGTGCTGAAGGTGTCCTCAGCCAGACGTTGGTTTCTGTGTCAAACACTCTGATGTTATTGTATTGACGCCGACCCCGGCTGCCCCCAAAAACAAAGATCTTTGTCCCAATGACGGTGGCAGAGTGAGATACTGTAGTAGGAACTGGAGGTCCTCTGGGGTTAACTAAAGACCAGACCATGGTACAGGTGTCAAACTTGTACATGTCATCAGCGTATTTAACCTGTTCGGTGTATCCTCCATAGATGAAGATGACCTTCTTCAACACAGAGGCTGAGTGGTCTTCTCTCCACTCCGGAGGAGACCCAGAAACGCTGGCTTTGGACCACATGTGTGTGTCTACATTGAATTCAAAAAGCCCATTGCCGTAAGCACAGCCTCCCCAGACGAAGATTATATCCTCTATCAGGACAGCTGTCTGGCTGTCTATTAGGTCCAGTTTTACTGGAGGTAACTTCTTCCAGCATAAAGACACTGTGTTGAAGACGCGGACACACATTGTGCCCTTGGGCGACCATATACCAGATTCCTGTTCAAAGAAATAGACCTTATGCCTCACTGCTATAGTAGCATTGGGATGTGGTCCCTCAGCTTTGGAAACGGTCCAAAGCATTGCACTGCCTGCCCATCTGCCTGCCTGTCCGTCTCCCTGCCTTTCCGTCTGTCTGCCTGCCTGCCCGTCTGCCTGCCTGTCCGTCTGCCTGCCTTTCCGTCTGTCTCTCTGCCTGCCTGCCTACCTGCCTGTCCTCTGTCTCGTCATTTACAACAGGATGCATCACCCAAGGCGGGTTCATCTTACATCTTCTGTCTGTGAGATCATGCACGTCACAAACTGTTACCATGCACGCTTTAACGATTCCAAAGAGTGCCAAAATGTTCATTATGTTCACCTTTTGACTGTCTTTAAAACCCGATTCCTTGTTGCTGACTGGAAACGGTCTAAAATGTTTGCCAGCCTAGTCTATGGACTTAGTTCTTTTTTTAGGGCACTAAATGGTGGGCTTTGTTTTGTCTTATAATGTCATTTATATTGTCTGCTGTTATGGTATTTAGGAATGCTTCAATTTTGAAAATGTTGACTTGCTTGCATTGTCTTTTCAATTAGAAGAGCTCTTTACTTGTGTGAGAGGACGCAAGTTACGTGATTGACGGTCGACGGTCGGCGTCCCTCGAGGCACTCAGATTGGCCAGTTGGGGGGTGAAGTAATTGGGTGATGTAGATAAGAGACCTCTATAACTAAAGTCATGAGTATTAGCCCGCTCCAGGGGCGGATGTAACATGTCCCGTTTGGGGGGGGGGGGGGGGGGGGGGGGGCAAGGGAACATGTTGGAGGGGCAAGAGAAAATGGCATGGGGGCGGCTTCATCGCCCGTTCATCGCCCTGATGAAGTCGCACCCATACCATTTTCGGTTACAGGACTATTATTAGTAAAGCATCAATAATAACATCGGTTGTTGTTGAAGTTGCAACAGACACGCAGCATGCATAAAGCTAAAGATCTGACTCAGAGAGTTTTATGTTTTCAATGATGAAATGCTGTTGGTTTAGTGGCGACACAGCGGTAGTTAGTTAGTAGCAGTGTTTCAAATGATTTTAAATATAAGCACTTTAATATATGAAATATCTTGGGTTGTTTTGCATGGCATAGTGTTTGGGGGGGGGGGGGGGGCAGACTAGGTATTTAGTTAGGATTAGGGTCATGCCCATGCCTAGATCCGCCCCTGGCCCGCTCCGAGCAGCCTCCGAAGGAATAGAGCTCTCTCCTCACTGCTGCAGTAGCACTGGCTCGTTTTGGTCCACCTGCTTTGGAAACGGCACAATGCATTGCCTTGCCGGCTTACCTGCCTGCCTGCCTGCCTGCCTGCCTGCCTGCCTGCCTGCCTGGTTGTCTGTCTTTCTGTCAGCCTGTCTGTCTGTCTGTCTTCTCCCTCGTCATTTACAACTGGCGGCATCATCTTACACCAGTGGTCCCAAATTAGCGGACCGGCGGTCCACGACCGGACCGTCGTGAACCATCTCTGTCCGGACCCAGGCAAAAAGAGAAAGAAAGAAAAAAGTCACCGCGACAATGAGTTGAATTCTCCGCTCTATTCTCAGAATACCGACCATCCAGCGCTCTGAATGTGTGCGCGTGCGTGCATGTGTGTCTGTGTAAAGGCATGGTGAGCACCACCATCACTACCGTATGACGGGGCACAGGTCTCCACCGTCTTGGGTCAGGGTGAAGACTGTTACGTCATCCTGTGGGTGACATAACAGGAGTGTGAACGGACGGACACGTGCGCAGACGGACGGACGGACGGACGGACGAGTGAAACATAGTCACCACCTTACGGTGGAGACAATAACAAGTCAGGGTACTAGTCACAACCTATAAAACACTCATTGGGCTGAAAATGGCCAAAGCACTTGCCCAAAATGTTCTGACTAAGCACATTTATGAAGACAAGCTCAAAACATAGCCTATCTACAAGCTAAAAAAAATAGCTGATCTACAAGCTCAAAAATAGTTGATCTACAAGTTCTAAAAATAGCTGATATAAAAGCTCAAAAATAGCTGATCTACGAGCTAAAAAATAGCTGATCTACGAGCTAAAAAATAGCTGATCTACGAGCTAAAAAATAGCTGATCTACAAGCTAAAAATAGTTCATCTACAAGCTCAAAATATCTACAAGCTCAAGATACAAATTTTGAGCTTGTAGATCAGCTATTTTGTGCACTGCTGTGCGTTGCTGATCTAGTTGAATGATGCATCGTATGAACGCTTACGTCCTGGACTGAAAACTCAATGACTTCTGTTTTCCTTCATTTGATGATCTTGTTGGCAGTGAGCACACTGTTGGTTGTCATGTCTACCAGTTCCCCCCTGATGTCGTGCGGTAGCTCTGATCGGTCCAAGCCGTACTGAATAACTGCTAGCTTACATATAGTCTGAAGAGAAGGGTTCAAGTCGAAGATATAAAGCTCATTGGTGGAACTGGCGGAGCCCCAACGACGCAAAAAGTATCCTCCAGAGATGATGACACGTTCTCCCACCACAGAACAGCATGTACAAAATCTTGGACTCGGTCCTTTCCCCTTGGGCTCAACCTTCTTCCAGGTGAAGGTGTCTGGATTGAATTTCCACACATCATTGAAGGTCTTTTTAAAATTATAGCCACCAAATATGTACAGTTCTCCATTGTAGGTAAATGCTGAATGAGAGTGGCGTCCTTCTGGTAGAGGCTGTGCTGAAGGTGTCCTCAGCCAGACGTTGGTTTCTGTGTCAAACACTCTGATGTCATTGTATTCACACCGATCCCGGCTGCCCCCAAAAACAAAGATCTTTGTCCCAATGACGGTGGCAGAGTGAGATACTGTAGTAGGAACTGGAGGTCCTCTGGGGTTAACTAAAGACCAGACCATGGTACAGGTGTCAAACTTGTACATGTCATCAGCGTATCTACCTGGCTGGGTGTATCCTCCATAGATGAAGATGACCTTCTTCAACACAGAGGCTGAGTGGTCATTTCTCCACTCCGGAGGAGACCCAGAAACGCTGGCTTTGGACCACATGTGGGTGTCTACATTGAATTCAAAAAGCCCATTGCCGTAAGCACAGCCTCCCCAGACGTAGATTATATCCTCTATAAGGACAGCTGTGTGGCTGTCTATCAGGACATCTGTCTGGCTAGAGCACACGTCCAGTTTTACTGGAGGTAACTCCTTCCAGCGTAAAGACACTGTGTTGAAGACTTGGACACACATTGTGCCATTGGGCCGCCACATACCAGAGCCCCGTTCAAAGAAATAGACCTCATGCCTCACTGCTACAGTAGCATTGGGATGTGGTCCCTCTGCTTTGGAAACAGTCCAAAGCATGGACTGCCTGCCCGTCTGCCTACCTTTCCGTCTGTCTGTCTGTCTGTCTGCCTGGCTGCCTGCCCGTCTGCCTGCCTGTCCTCTGTCTCGTCATTTACAACAGGATGCATCACCCTAGGTGGCATCATCTTTCATCTTCTGTGTGTGAGATCATGCATGTCACAAACTGTTACCATGCACGCTTTAACGATTCCAAAGAGTGCAAAAATGTTCATTATTTTCACCTTTTGACTGTCTTTAAAAACCCGATTGCTTGTTGTCTCCACCGTAAGGTGGGGACTCTGGAACGCACCCCGTCATTCCGTCCCGGTGTACCCCCTCATTCCGTCCCGTCTGTGATGTAATGATGACGTCATAGATCTCATAGCTGAGAATATCATCAATTCTTGAGCCCGGACGGTGGAGACCTGTGCCGGGCCCGTAGGGGCACAACTCTTGTTACTGACTGGAAACGGTCTAAAATGTTTGCCAGCCTAGTCTATGGACTTAGTTATTTGTTTAGGGCACTAAATGGTGGACTTATAATGTCATTTATATCGTATGCTGTATTCAGGAATGCTTCAATTTTGAAAATGTTGACTTGCTTGCATTTTCTTTTCAATTAGAAGAGCTCTTTACTTGCGCGAGAGGACGCAAGTTACGTGATTGATGGTCGACGGTCGGCGTCCCTCGGGGCACTCAGATTGGCCAGTTGGGGGGTGAAGTAATTGGGTGATGTAGATAAGAGACCTCCATAACTAAAGTCATGGGTATTAGCCCGCTCCAGGGGCGCATGTAACATGTCCCGTTTTGGGGGGGGGGGGGGGGGGGGGGGAATGGTAAGGGGGCGGCTTCATCGCCCGTTCATCGCCCTGATGAAGTCGCACCCATACCATTTTCGGTTACAGGACTATTATTAGTCAAGTAAATAATCAATAATAACATCAGTTGTTGTTGAAGTTGCAACAGACACGCAGCATGCATAAAGCTAAAGGCCTGACTCAGAGAATTTTCTGTTTTCAATGATGAAATGCTGTCGGTTTAGTGGTGACACAGCGGTAGTTAGTTAGTAGCAGTAGTAGTGTTTCAAATCATTTTAAATATAAGCACTTTAATTTCCAATATCTTGGGTTGTTTTTGCATGGCATCGTGTTTGGGGGGAGGGGGGGGGCAGACTGGGTATTTAGGGGGGGCATTTCCCCATCCATGCCCATGCCTAGATCCGCCCCTGGCCCGCTCTGCCAGCAGAGCAGCCTCCAAAGGAAAAGAGCTCTCTCCTCACTGCTACAGCATAGCACTGGCTCGCTTTGAAACAGCCCAATGCATTGCCTTGCCGGCTTACCTGCCTGCCTGCCTGCCTGCCTGCCTGCCCGCCTTTGTCAGCCTGTCTGTCTGTCTGTCTTCTCCCTCGTCATTTACAACAGGCGGCATCATCTTACACCAGTGGTCCCAAATTAGCGAACCGGCGGTCCACGACCGGACCGTCGTGAACCATCTCTGTCCGGACCCTGGCAGAGAAAGATAGAAAAAAGTCACCGCGACAATGAGTTGAATTCTCCGCTCTATTCTCAGAATACCGACCATCCAGCGCTCTGAATGTGTGCACGTGCGTGCATGTGTGTCTGTGTAAAGGCATGGTGAGCACCGCCATCACTACCGTAAGGCGGTGACTGGGGCACAGGTCTCCACCGTCTTGGGTCAGGGTGAAGACTGTTACGTCATCCTGTGGGTGATGTAACAGGCGTGTGGACGGACGGACACGTGCGCGGACGGACGGACGGACAGACGGGGCGAAACATAGTCACCACCTTACGGTGGAGACAATAACAGGCTAAAGTCAGGGTACTAGTCACAACCTATAAAACACTCATTGGGCTGAAAATGGCCAAAGCACTTGCCCAAAATGTTCTGACTAAGCACATTTATCAAGACAATCAAAAAATAGCTGATCTACAAGCTCAAAAAATAGCTGATCTACAAGCTCAAAAATAGCTGATATAAAAGCTCAAAAATAGCTGATCTACAAGCTAAAAAATAGCTGATCTCCGAGCTCAAAAAAGCTGATCTACGAGCTCAAAAAAGCTGATCTACAAGCTCAAAAATAGCTGATCTACAAGCTAAAAATAGTTCATCTACAAGCTCAAAATATCTACAAGCTCAAGATACAAATTTTGAGCTTGTAGATCAGCTATTTTGTGCACTGCTGTGCGTTGCTGATCTAGTTGAATGATGCATCGTATGAACGCTTACATCCTGGACTGAAAACTCAATGACTTCTGTTTTCCTTCATTTGATGATCTTGTTGGCAGTGAGCACAGTGTTGGTTGTCATCTCTACCAGTTCCCCCCTGATGTCGTGCGGTAGCTCTGATCGGTTCAGGCCGTACTGAATAACTGCTAGCTTACATATAGTCTGAAGAGAAGGGTTCAAGTCGAAGATATAAAGCTCATTGGTGGAACTGGCGGAGCCCCAACGACGCAAAAAGTATCCTCCAGATATGATGACACGTTCTCCCACCACAGAACAGCATGTAAAAAATCTTGGACTCGGTCCTTTCCCCTTGGGCTCAACCTTCTTCCAGGTGAAGGTGTCTGGATTGAATTTCCACACATCATTGAAGGTCTTTTTAAAATTATAGCCACCAAATATGTACAGTTCTCCATTGTAGGTAAATGCTGAATGAGAGTGGCGTCCTTCTGGTAGAGGCTGTGCTGAAGGTGTCCTCAGCCAGACGTTGGTTTCTGTGTCAAACACTCTGATGTCATTGTATTCACGCCAACCCCGGCTGCCCCCAAAAACAAAGATCTTTGTCCCAATGACGGTGGCAGAGTGAGATACTGTAGTAGGAACTGGAGGTCCTCTGAGGTTAACTAAAGACCAGACCTTGGTACAGGTGTCAAACTTGTACATGTCATCAGCGTATCTACCCTGCCGGGTGTATCCTCCATAGATGAAGATGACCTTCTTCAACACGGAGACTGAGTGGTGATCTCTCCACGCCGGAGGAGACCCAGAAACGCTGGCTTTGGACCACATGTGGGTGTCTACATTGATTTCAAAAAGCCCATTGCCGCAAGCACAGCGTCCCCAGGCGTAGATTATATCCTCTATCAGGCTAGCTGTGTGGCTGTCCATCAGGACATGTGTGTGGCTCGAGCACACGTCCAGTTTTACTGGAGATAACTTCTTCCAGCGTAAAGACACTGTGTTGAAGACGTGGACAAACATTGTGCTCTCTCCCAAGGAATAGAGCTCATGCCTCACTACTATAGCAGCATAGGGATGTGGTCCCTCTGCTTTGGAAACGGTCCAAAGCATTGCACTGCCTGCCCGTCTGCCTGCCTTTCCGTCTGTCTCTCTGCCTGCCTGCCTGCCTGCCTGCCTGCCTGTCCTCTAAGCGGGTTCATCTTACATCTCCTGTCTGTGAGATCATGCACGTCACAAACTGTTACCATGCACGCTTTAACAATTCCAAAGAGTGCAAAAATGTTCATTATTATTTTCACGCATTTCAAGCTTCATCATGAGTGAGCATGTTCTCCGTGCGGCGCCTTTGTTTCTGCCCACATAACACACACATTAATTTCCCCGACCGTCCCCTGGCCGCGGATCAGCGGCAGTATGGGATTTTGCTGCAGCCTGCAGGAGTGCGTTCTAAGGTCGCCGGTAGTCGCCGACTGTAGTAGGCTTACTAGGCTACAAAGAATGTCGGGTAGTTCAATTCCATTTCAGTTGTAAACAAGCGACCATGACACTTATGAAACTGAAAGGAAAAGTTACACTCTGCCTGACCGTCACTAAAAACGCGACCATATTTACAACATGAAAAACATCTATCTGTCACTTCAACAACAGGCCCAGGAAAATAACTGCAGGACTGCCAGTCAACACGCCGTCTGATCTGGTCTGATCTGGCTGATCTTGAACTGCCTCACCACACACAAGACGTCACTAATTTTTCGAGGTCCTGACCATGTTTGCTGGGATGCCAGTCCAAATTATGAGTTAATACCAGTATTCCATATACCGGTAGAGGGAACACCTGTCATCGTTACCTTCATCGTTTGATGACGTCAGATTTTTCCGAAATATTCTCTGTAATAGGGGAAGACCGACGCGTCCCGTTGATAACATAGGATTTGAGGCGCTCGGTTTAAAAACAAAAATCCTTAAAACGTCAACGAAAGTACCTTTGCTGTTGCAAGGTCTTCCGTCTTTTGTCAGGACGAACATGCTCTCCCGTGTTAATCGTATGAGTCGGGGCATGGCCAGCCTCAGCAGCCAGGCGCTCCAGCAGTCCCCCGCCTCGAGCCGGAAGAACCACACGCTGCCCGACCTCCCATACGACTACGGGGCGCTGGAGCCGCACATCAGCGGCGAGATCATGCAGCTCCACCACGGCAAGCACCACGCCGCCTACGTGGCCAACCTCAACGTCGCCGAGGAGAAGTACGCCGAGGCGCTGGTCCGGGGCGACGTGACGGCGCAGGTGGCCCTCCAGCCCGCGCTCCGCTTCAACGGCGGACTAGACACATGTATGAAGACAAGCTCAAAAAATAGCCGATCTACAAGCTCAAAAATAGTTGATCTACAAGTTCTAAAAATAGCTGATATAAAAGCTCAAAAATAGCTGATCTACGAGCTAAAAAATAGCTGATCTACAAGCTCAACAAAGCTCATCTACAAGCTCAAAAATAACTGATCTACAAGCTCAAAAATAGCTGATCTACAAGCTAAAAATAGTTTATCTACAAGCTCAAGCCTATTTTTGCGCAACAAGCAAGTGTGCACTGCTGTGCGTTGCTGATCTAGTTGATAGATGCATCATCGTATGAACGCTTACATCCTGGACTTAAAACGCAATGACTTCTGTTTTCCTTCATTTGATGATCTTGTTGGCAGTGAGCACACTGTTGGTTGTCATGTTTACCAGTTCCCACCTGATGTCGTGCGGTAGCTCTGATCGGTTCAGGCCGTACTGAATAACTGCTAGCTTACATATAGTCTGAAGAGAAGGATTCAAGTCGAAGATATAAAGCTCATTGGTGGAAGCAGAGTCCCAACGACGTAAAAAGTATCCTCCAGAGATGATGACACGTTCTCCCACCACAGAACAGCATGTACGGAATCTTCGACTCGGTCCTTTCCCCTTGGGCTCAACCTTCTTCCAGGTGAGGGTGTCTGGATTGAATTTCCATACGTCATTGAAGGTCTTAATAGAATTATAGCCACCAAATATGTACAGTTCTCCATTGTAGGTAAATGCTGAATGAGCGTGGCGTCCTTCTGGTAGAGGCTGTGCTGAAGGTGTCCTCAGCCAGACGTTGGTTTCTGTGTCAAACACTCTGATGTTATTGTATTGACGCCGACCCCGGCTGCCCCCAAAAACAAAGATCTTTGTCCCAATGACGGTGGCAGAGTGAGATACTGTAGTAGGAACTGGAGGTCCTCTGGGGTTAACTAAAGACCAGACCATGGTACAGGTGTCAAACTTGTACATGTCATCAGCGTATGTAACCTGTTCGGTGTATCCTCCATAGATGAAGATGACCTTCTTCAACACAGAGGCTGAGTGGTCTTCTCTCCACTCCGGAGGAGACCCAGAAACGCTGGCTTTGGACCACATGTGTGTGTCTACATTGAATTCAAAAAGCCCATTGCCGTAAGCACAGCCTCCCCAGACGAAGATTATATCCTCTATCAGGACAGCTGTCTGGCTGTCTATTAGGTCCAGTTTTACTGGAGGTAACTTCTTCCAGCATAAAGACACTGTGTTGAAGACGCGGACACACATTGTGCCCTTGGGCGACCATATACCAGATTCCTGTTCAAAGAAATAGACCTTATGCCTCACTGCTATAGTAGCATTGGGATGTGGTCCCTCAGCTTTGGAAACGGTCCAAAGCATTGCACTGCCTGCCCATCTGCCTGCCTGTCCGTCTCCCTGCCTTTCCGTCTGTCTGCCTGCCTGCCCGTCTGCCTGCCTGTCCGTCTGCCTGCCTTTCCGTCTGTCTCTCTGCCTGCCTGCCTGCCTGCCTGTCCTCTGTCTCGTCATTTACAACAGGATGCATCACCCAAGGCGGGTTCATCTTACATCTTCTGTCTGTGAGATCATGCACGTCACAAACTGTTACCATGCACGCTTTAACGATTCCAAAGAGTGCCAAAATGTTCATTATGTTCACCTTTTGACTGTCTTTAAAACCCGATTCCTTGTTGCTGACTGGAAACGGTCTAAAATGTTTGCCAGCCTAGTCTATGGACTTAGTTCTTTTTTTAGGGCACTAAATGGTGGGCTTTGTTTTGTCTTATAATGTCATTTATATTGTCTGCTGTTATGGTATTTAGGAATGCTTCAATTTTGAAAATGTTGACTTGCTTGCATTGTCTTTTCAATTAGAAGAGCTCTTTACTTGTGTGAGAGGACGCAAGTTACGTGATTGACGGTCGACGGTCGGCGTCCCTCGAGGCACTCAGATTGGCCAGTTGGGGGGTGAAGTAATTGGGTGATGTAGATAAGAGACCTCTATAACTAAAGTCATGAGTATTAGCCCGCTCCATGGGCGGATGAACATGTCCCGTTTGGGGGGGGGGGGGGGGGGGGGGCAAGGGAACATGTTGGAGGGGCAAGAGAAAATGGCATGGGGGCGGCTTCATCGCCCGTTCATCGCCCTGATGAAGTCGCACCCATACCATTTTCGGTTACAGGACTATTATTAGTAAAGCATCAATAATAACATCGGTTGTTGTTGAAGTTGCAACAGACACGCAGCATGCATAAAGCTAAAGATCTGACTCAGAGAGTTTTATGTTTTCAATGATGAAATGCTGTTGGTTTAGTGGCGACACAGCGGTAGTTAGTTAGTAGCAGTGTTTCAAATGATTTTAAATATAAGCACTTTAATATATGAAATATCTTGGGTTGTTTTGCATGGCATAGTGTTTGGGGGGGGGGGCAGACTAGGTATTTAGTTAGGATTAGGGTCATGCCCATGCCTAGATCCGCCCCTGGCCCGCTCCGAGCAGCCTCCGAAGGGATAGAGCTCTCTCCTCACTGCTACAGTAGCACTGGCTCGTTTTGGTCCACCTGCTTTGGAAACGGCACAATGCATTGCCTTGCCGGCTTACCTGCCTGCCTGCCTGCAAGCCTGGTTGTCTGTCTTTCTGTCAGCCTGTCTGTCTGTCAGCCTGTCTGTCTGTCTGTCTTCTCCCTCGTCATTTACAACAGGCGGCATCATCTTACACCAGTGGTCCCAAATTAGCGGACCGGCGGTCCACGACCGGACCGTCGTGAACCATCTCTGTCCGGACCCAGGCAAAAAGAGAAAGAAAGAAAAAAGTCACCGCGACAATGAGTTGAATTCTCCGCTCTATTCTCAGAATACCGACCATCCAGCGCTCTGAATGTGTGCGCGTGCGTGCATGTGTGTCTGTGTAAAGGCATGGTGAGCACCACCATCACTACCGTAAGGCGGTAGTGACGGGGCACAGGTCTCCACCGTCTTGGGTCAGGGTGAAGACTGTTACGTCATCCTGTGGGTGACGTAACAGGAGTGTGGACGGACGGACACGTGCGCAGACGGACGGACGGACGGACGAGTGAAACATAGTCACCACCTTACGGTGGAGACAATAACAAGTCAGGGTACTAGTCACAACCTATAAAACACTCATTGGGCTGAAAATGGCCAAAGCACTTGCCCAAAATGTTCTGACTAAGCACATTTATGAAGACAAGCTCAAAACATCTACAAGCTAAAAAAAAAAATAGCTGATCTACCAGCTCAAAAATAGTTGACCTACAAGTTCTAAAAATAGCTGATATAAAAGCTCAAAAATAGCTGATCTACGAGCTAAAAAAGAGCTGATCTACGAGCTAAAAAAGAGCTGATCTACGAGCTAAAAAATAGCTGATCTACAAGCTAAAAATAGTTCATCTACAAGCTCAAAATATCTACAAACTCAAGATACAACTTTTGAGCTTGTAGATCAGCTATTTTGTGCACTGCTGTGCGTTGCTGATCTAGTTGAATGATGCATCGTATGAACGCTTACATCCTGGACTGAAAACTCAATGACTTGTGTTTTCCTTCATTTGGAAATGATCTTGTTGGCAGTGAGCACACTGTTGGTTGTCATGTCTACCAGTTCCCCCCTGATGTCGTGCGGTAGCTCTGATCGGTCCAAGCCGTACTGAATAACTGCTAGCTTACATATAGTCTGAAGAGAAGGGTTCAAGTCGAAGATATAAAGCTCATTGGTGGAACTGGCGGAGCCCCAACGACGCAAAAAGTATCCTCCAGAGATGATGACACGTTCTCCCACCACAGAACAGCATGTAAAAAATCTTGGACTCGGTCCTTTCCCCTTGGGCTCAACCTTCTTCCAGGTGAAGGTGTCTGGATTGAATTTCCACACATCATTGAAGGTCTTTTTAAAATTATAGCCACCAAATATGTACAGTTCTCCATTGTAGGTAAATGCTGAATGAGAGTGGCGTCCTTCTGGTAGAGGCTGTGCTGAAGGTGTCCTCAGCCAGATGTTAGTTTCTGTGTCAAACACTCTGATGTCATTGTATTCACACCGATCCCGGCTGCCCCAAAAACAAAGATCTTTGTCCCAATGACGGTGGCAGAGTGAGATACTGTAGTAGGAACTGGAGGTCCTCTGGGGTTAACTAAAGACCAGACCATGGTACAGGTGTCAAACTTGTACATGTCATCAGCGTATCTACCTGGGTACTGGGTGTATCCTCCATAGATGAAGATGACCTTCTTCAACACAGAGGCTGAGTGGTCTTTTCTCCACTCCGGAGGAGACCCAGAAACGCTGGCTTTGGACCACATGTGGGTGTCTGCATTGAATTCAAAAAGCCCATTGCCGTAAGCACAGCCTCCCCAGACGTAGATTATATCCTCTATCAGGACAGCTGTGTGGCTGTCTATCAGGACATCTGTCTGGCTAGAGCACACGTCCAGTTTTACTGGAGGTAACTCCTTCCAGCGTAAAGACACTGTGTTGAAGACTTGGACACACATTGTGCCATTGGGCCGCCACATACCAGAGCCCCGTTCAAAGAAATAGACCTCATGCCTCACTGCTACAGTAGCATTGGGATGTGGTCCCTCTGCTTTGGAAACGGTCCAAAGCATGGACTGCCTGCCCGTCTGCCTACCTTTCCGTCTGTCTGTCTGTCTGTCTGCCTGGCTGCCTGCCCGTCTGCCTGCCTGTCCTCTGTCTCGTCATTTACAACAGGATGCATCACCCTAGGTGGCATCATCTTTCATCTTCTGTGTGTGAGATCATGCATGTCACAAACTGTTACCATGCACGCTTTAACGATTCCAAAGAGTGCAAAAATGTTCATTATTTTCACCTTTTGACTGTCTTTAAAAACCCGATTGCTTGTTGTCTCCACCGTAAGGTGGGGACTCTGGAACGCACCCCGTCATTCCGTCCCGGTGTACCCCCTCATTCTGTCCCGTTTGTGATGTAATGATGACGTCATAGATCTCATAGCTGAGAATATCATCAATTCTTGAGCCCGGACGGTGGAGACCTGTGCCGGGCCCGTAGGGGCACAACTCTTGTTACTGACTGGAAACGGTCTAAAATGTTTGCCAGCCTAGTCTATGGACTCAGTTCTTTGTTTAGGGCACTAAATGGTGGACTTATAATGTCATTTATATCGTATGCTGTATTTAGGAATGCTTCAATTTTGAAAATGTTGACTTGCTTGCATTGTCTTTTCAATTAGAGCTCTTTACTTGCGTGAGAGGACGCAAGTTACGTGATTGACGGTCGGCGGTCGGCGTCCCTTGGGGCACTCAGATTGGCCAGTTGGGGGGTGAAGTAATTGGGTGATGTAGATAAGAGACCTCTATAACTAAAGTCATGGGTATTAGCCCGCTCCAGGGGTGCATGTAACATGTCCCGTTTTGGGGGGGGGGGGGGGGGGGGGGGGGTGGTAAGGGGGCGGCTTCATCGCCCGTTCATCGCCCTGATGAAGTCGCACCCATACCATTTTCGGTTACAGGACTATTATTAGTCAAGTAAATAATCAATAATAACATAAGTTGTTGTTGAAGTTGCAACAGACACGCAGCATGCATAAAGCTAAAGGCCTGACTCAGAGAATTTTCTGTTTTCAATGATAATGCTGTCGGTTTAGTGGCGACACAGCGGTAGTTAGTTAGTAGCAGTAGTAGTGTTTCAAATCATTTTAAATATAAGCACTTTAATTTCCAATATCTTGGGTTGTTTTTGCATGGCATCGTGTTTGGGGGGAGGGGGGCAGACTGGGTATTTAGGGGGGGCATTTCCCCCCATGCCCATGCCTAGATCCGCCCCTGGCCCGCTCTGCCAGCAGAGCAGCCTCCAAAGGAAAAGAGCTCTCTCCTCACTGCTACAGCATAGCACTGGCTCGCTTTGAAACAGCCCAATGCATTGCCTTGCCGGCTTACCTGCCTGCCTGCCTGCCTGCCTGCCTGCCTGCCTGCCTGCCTGCCTGCCTGCCTGCCTGTCTTTCTGTCAGCCTGTCTGTCTGTCTGTCTTCTCCCTCGTCATTTACAACTGGCGGCATCATCTTACACCAGTGGTCCCAAATTAGCGGACCGGCGGTCCACGACCGGACCGTCGTGAACCATCTCTGTCCGGACCCTGGCAAAAAGGCGGGCAAAAGAGAAAGAAAGAAAAAAGTCACCGCGACAATGAGTTGAATTCTCCGCTCTATTCTCAGAATACCGTCCATCCAGCGCTCTGAATGTGTGCGCGTGCGTGCATGTGTGTCTGTGTAAAGGCATGGTGAGCACCACCATCACTACCGTAAGGCGGTAGTGACGGGGCACAGGTCTCCACCGTCTTGGGTCAGGGTGAAGACTGTTACGTCATCCTGTGGGTGACGTAACAGGAGTGTGGACGGACGGACGGACGGGGCGAAACATAGTCACCACCTTACGGTGGAGACAATAACAAGTCAGGGTACTAGTCACAACCTATAAAACACTCATTGGGCTGAAAATGGCCAAAGCACTTGCCCAAAATGTTCTGACTAAGCACAATTATGAAGACAAGCTCAAAACATAGCCGATCTACAAGCTCAAAAAATAGCTGATCTACAAGCTCAAAAATAGTTGATCTACAAGTTCTAAAAATAGCTGATCTACGAGCTAAAAAATAGCTGATCTACGAGCTAAAAAATAGCTGATCTACGAGCTAAAAATAGCTCATCTACGAGCTAAAAAATAGCTGATCTACAAGCTCAAAAAAGCTGATCTACAAGCTCAGAAATAACTGATCTACAAGCTGAGAGTGGCGTCCTTCTGGTAGAGGCTGTGCTGAAGGTGTCCTCAGCCAGACGTTGGTTTCTGTGTCAAACACTCTGATGTCATTGTATTCACGCCGATCCCGGCTGCCCCCAAAAACAAAGATCTTTGTCCCAATGACGGTGGCAGAGTGAGATACTGTAGTAGTAACTGGAGGTCCTCTGGGGTTAACTAAAGACCAGACCTTGGTACAGGTGTCAAACTTGTACATGTCATCAGTGTATCTACCCTGCTGGGTGTATCCTCCATAGATGAAGATGACCTTCTTCAACACAGAGGCTGAGTGGTCTTTTCTCCACTCCGGAGGAGACCCAGAAACGCTGGCTTTGGACCACGTGTGGGTGTCTGCATTGAATTCAAAAAGCCCATTGCCGTAAGCACAGCTTCCCCAGACGTAGATTATATCCTCTATCAGGGCAGCTGTGTGGCTGTGTATCCGGACACGTGTGTGGGTAGAGCACACGTCCAGTTTTACTGGAGGTAACCTCTTCCAGCGTAAAGACACTGTGTTGAAGACGTGGACAAACATTGTGACATTCCTTCCAAAGGAATAGAGCTCATGCCTCACTGCTATAGCAGCATTGGGATGTGGTCCCTCTGCTTTGGAAACGGTCCAAAGCATTGCACTGCCTGCCCGTCTGCCTGCCTTTCCGTCTGTCTCTCTGTCTGCCTGCCTGCCTGCCTGCCTGCCTGCCTGCCTGTCCTCTGTCTCGTCATTTACAACAGGATGCATCACCCAAGGCGGGTTCATCTTACATCTCCTGTCTGTGAGATCATGCACGTCACAAACTGTTACCATGCACGCTTTAACAATTCCAAAGAGTGCAAAAATGTTCATTATTATTTTCACGCATTTCAAGCTTCATCATGAGTGAGCATGTTCTCCGCGCGGCGCCTTTGTTTCTGCCCACATAACACATTCATTTCCCGACCGTCCCCTGGCCGCGGATCAGCGGCAGTATGGGATTTTGCTGCAGCCTGCAGGAGTGCGTTCTAAGGTCGCCTGTAGTCGCCGACTGTAGTAGGCTTACTAGGCTACAAAGAATGTCGGGTAGTTCAATTCCATTTCAGTTGTAAACAAGCGACCATGGCACTTATGAAACTGAAAGGAAGAGTTACACTCTGCCTGACCGTCACTAAAAACGCGACCATATTTACAACATGAAAAACATCTATCTGTCACTTCAACAACAGGCCCAGGAAAATAACTGCAGGACCGCCAGTCAACACGCCGTCTGATCTGGTCTGATCTGGCTGATCTTGATCTGCCTCACCACACACAAGACGTCAACCGGCCCGGCCCCCCGCCGGGCCGGTTGACGGACGCCATCGAACGGGACTTCGGCTCCGTCCTGGTGCTGAAGGCGTGCATGTCCGACGCCGCCGCGGCGGTGCAGGGCTCGGGCTGGGCCTGGCTGGGCATGGAGAGGGGCGACGGCAGGCTGCACGTGCGCGCCTGTGCCAACCAGGACCCGCTGCTGGGGACGACGGGTCTCGTCCCCCTCCTCGGCATCGACGTGTGGGAGCACGCCTACTACCTGCAGTACAAGAACGCCCGGCCCGACTACGTCCGGGCCTTCTGGAACGTCGTGGACTGGGGGAGCGTGAGCGAGCGCTTCTGCCGGGCCCTCCCCGAGCCGACGCCCGGCCCGGCCTGCTCCGGATGGTGACCGCAAGGTTGCTGGTTCGAACTCCGGGTCACAGGCGTAGACACCTGGGGAAAAGGGGGAAGATCGTAGGGGGGCCCAAAGTCAGGGGGCCCACTGAAAGCTTGCATTAATAAGGTTTTAATTGTATTGATTATATTATGAAAAATATTTGATCTCAAAGTGAGATCAGATTGAAGCATTTTAAAGGCGAATTCCACCCATTTTCAACATTCTAATATGTCATTAGTATAACCTAGAGGTGCTGGGTGGACATGATAAAAAACGTTTCCCCCCATTCTGTGTTTCCTGGAAATGGAGGTCTGAAGAAAAAACACAAAAACATGATGAAACACATCTTGATGGCATCATCAAGATGTATGTCATCACGGATTTCTATAGACACTTCTTTTTTTCTGAGAGCGTACAAATGGAACCAAATGAACCCGTTAGGGTTCCAAAATGTTCTGACTAGGCACATGTATGAAGACAAGCTCAAAAAATAGCCGATCTACAAGCTCAAAAATAGTTGATCTACAAGTTCTAAAAATAGCTGATATAAAAGCTCAAAAATAGCTGATCTACGAGCTAAAAAATAGCTGATCTACGAGCTAAAAAATAGCTGATCTACGAGCTAAAAAATAGCTGATCTACAAGCTCAAAAATAGCTGATCTACAAGCTCAACAAAGCTCATCTACAAGCTCAAAAATAACTGATCTACAAGCTCAAAAATAGCTGATCTACAAGCTAAAAATAGTTTATCTACAAGCTCAAGCCTATTTTTGCGCAACAAGCAAGTGTGCACTGCTGTGCGTTGCTGATCTAGTTGATAGATGCATCATCGTATGAACGCTTACATACTGGACTTAAAACGCAATGACTTCTGTTTTCCTTCGTTTGATGATCTTGTTGGCAGTGAGCACACTGTTGGTTGTCATGTTTACCAGTTCCCACCTGATGTCGTGCGGTAGCTCTGATTGGTTCAGGCCGTACTGAATAACTGCTAGCTTACATATAGTCTGAAGAGAAGGATTCAAGTCGAAGATATAAAGCTCATGGGTGGAAGCAGAGTCCCAACGACGTAAAAAGTATCCTCCAGAGATGATGACACGTTCTCCCACCACAGAACAGCATGTACGGAATCTTCGACTCGGTCCTTTCCCCTTGGGCTCAACCTTCTTCCAGGAGAGGGTGTCTGGATTGAATTTCCACACATCCTTGAAGGTCTTTTTAAAATTAAAGCCACCAAATATGTACAGTTCTCCATTGTAGGTAAATGCTGAATGACCGTGGCGTCCTTCTGGTAGAGGCTGTGCTGAAGGTGTCCTCAGCCAGACGTTGGTTTCTGTGTCAAACACTCTGATGTTATTGTATTGACGCCGATCCCGGTAGCCCCCAAAAACAAAGATCTTTGTCCCAATGACGGTGGCAGAGTGAGATACTGTAGTAGGAACTGGAGGTCCTCTGGGGTTAACTAAAGACCAGACCATGGTACAGGTGTCAAACTTGTACATGTCATCAGCGTATTTAACCTGTTCGGTGTATCCTCCATAGATGAAGATGACCTTCTTCAACACAGAGACTGAGTGGTCATTTCTCCCCTCCGGAGGAGACCCAGAAACGCTGGCTTTGGACCACATGTGGGTGTCTACATTGAATTCAAAAAGCCCATTGCCGTAAGCACAGCCTCCCCAGACGAAGATTATATCCTCTACCAGGACAGCTGTGTGGCTGTCTATTAGGTCCAGTTTTACTGGAGGTAACTTCTTCCAGCATAAAGACACTGTGTTGAAGACGTGGACACACATTGTGCCCTTGGGCGACCACATACCAGATTTCTGTTCAAAGAAATAGACCTTATGCCTCACTGCTATAGTAGCATTGGGATGTGGTCCCTCAGCTTTGGAAACGGTCCAAAGCATTGCACTGCCTGCCCGTCTGCCTGCCTTTCCGTATGCCTGCCTTTCCGTCTGTCTGCCTACCTGCCCGTCTGCCTGCCTGTCCTCTGTCTCGTCATTTACAACAGGATGCATCACCCAAGGCGGCATCATCTTACATTCTCTGTATGTGAGATCATGCACGTCACAAACTGTTACCATGCACGCTTTAACGATTCCAAAGAGTGCAAAAATGTTCATTATGTTCACCTTTTGACTGTCTTTAAAACCCGATTCCTTGTTGCTGACTGGAAACGGTCTAAAATGTTTGCCAGCCTAGTCTATGGACTTAGTTCTTTTTTAGGGCACTAAATGGTGGGCTTTGTTTTGTCTTATAATGTCAATTATATTGTCTGCTGTTATGGTATTTAGGAATGCTTCAATTTTGAAAATGTTGACTTGCTTGCATTGTCTTTTCAATTAGAAGAGCTCTTTACTTGCGTGAGTGGACGCAAGTTACGTGATTGATGGTCGGCGGTCGTCGTTCCTCGGGGCACTCAGATTTGCCAGTTGGGGGGTGAAGTAATTGGGTGATGTAGATAAGAGACCTCTATAACTAAAGTCATGAGTATTAGCCCGCTCCAGGGGCGGATGTAACATGTCCCGTTTGGGGGGGGCAAGAGAACATGTTGGAGGGGCAAGAGAAAATGGTATGGGGGCGGCTTCATCGCCCGTTCATCGCCCTGATGAAGTCGCACCCATACCATTTTCGGTTACAGGACTATTATTAGTCAAGTAAATGATCAATAATAACATCAGTTGTTGTTGAAGTTGCAACAGACACGCAGCATGTGTAACACATACGACTTGCAGCATTACTATGATAATTTGGATATTGGCTAATTCAGAAGTTCAGGTTGGGCTCAGGGAGTGAATGAAGCAACGGAATATGGTTCTAAGCTTTTTAACGGCGAAAGTTTATTCCTAGCTAGGCAAAATAGGAAATAACAAATACACACATAACAAGAAAACAAACCCCCCAAAATAAAAATGGTCAGTCAGTCAGAAATGTTCAATTGTTCAGTCAGTCGGTAGTTTGAGCTCAGTTTTTAGTTTTTTGAATCAGTTTGTAGTCAAATGGCTTGACTCAGTTTTGTTTTTCAAATCTACCCGGGTAGTATGTTTTTAAAGGCCTTGGTTCACTGACTGCAGGCAGTGCAGTGAGATCTTATCTGTGGTCCTGCACGATGATGCTCCTTCACTGGTGAAGATGAGGAAGACTCCTCTGGCTCCTCACCACTGAGGACGGATGCAGACCCCTCAATGGCTCCTCATTGAGGAGGGATACAGACCCCTCAATGGCTCCTCACCATTGAGAGATGACCGGCTTGGAATCTTGATTGGAATCTGTTGTCCGTCGATTTATCATGCACAGAATCCGCTGTACATAAAAACCAATCAGAGATCACAAAAGTGTAAACACAAAACGGTCTGGGCATCCAAAAGGTGTTGTCATCATCAGGAACTAGACTTAAACTCAGAAACTTATGAGCACTTTTTAACTTAAATGAACTGAATTCGTTTTCATGTGGTGTTTGTCTGTGTAGAACCACTGTATGTCTTCTGCTCTGCTCATCTGCTATTCTCTCTCTCTCTCCTGATCTCTTGCTCTCTGGCTGGAATAGAGATACTAGTGCTCACTAGTGTCCCTACAGGAACATAGTATATCACATGCAATTGCTTGTATAACTCATGTGGGTTACATCCTCCCCCCCTGAATCTGCATGCGTCCCTGCATGTACTTAGTAAGGCGACAATTGACTTATATCTGGGGAAGGTGTAAAGTCAACAGACTTTGAAACGCTTGGTCAAGACTTGCTAGTATTGAGTGCATGACTAGGGTTAAGGGATTTCCAAGAGACTTGTAAGACAACCTGTCAGGCTCAGACCTGTCTCTTGTTGACCTTCTGACCCCTGGTACTTCCTCTCCCTGAATAGGATTGACCTCAGTTACTCCAGACTCCTCTTCAACTGTTGCTGCTTCTGTTCTGGTCTCCTCCTTTCTTTCCTCCAAAGGTTGTCCTCTCACAGGTTCCTCTTCAGCTGTGTCGTCATCGACTACTGGATTTACATCAACAGGTAAGTCAGGTTTGTCTTGGTTTGTACCATCCTCTTCGACTCCTGGACTCCCGTCGACAGGTAAGTCTCCGATAGGTAGGTTTCCAACAGGTAAGTTGTCTTCAGGTAAGTTGGGTTTATTCACAGGTAGGTTGTCATTTTCTTGTTCTCCACTGGCACTTGGAACTTCCACCTCGGTATTCTCCTCATCTCTTTCTCCCATAGGTTGGAATTCCTCCGCATCAGGATTAAGAGTTGACGTAGAAGGAGTAATATCCACTTCCGAGGTAGGTATGTCTCCAGTTGTGGGAACGTCATGTACAACAGTGATTATCGGGTAAGTGACTTCCTCTTGAGTTGTTAGTGGATAGTAGTACTCTACCTCCTCTTGACTTTCAAGTGAACTTTGCTCTACCTCCATAGTAGGCACAGGACTTTGTGACGGCTTGACTGTTGTCGGCTCTTTTGGCTTATCTTGATCAACTTCATCTTGCACTGAGGGTGCTAAGAATCCACAAGGTAGGAGAAGATCACGGTGTAGTGTCCTCTCTGGACCATCAGAGGTAAGTGGAACCACAACGTAGACTGGAGAATTGTCAATGTGCTTTAACACCTTGTACACTGTTTGGCTCCAGCGGTCAGCTATTTTGTGCTTCCCTCTTATCCCCACATTCTTGACAAGAACATGGTCTCCCACTTCCAGGATTGACTCTCTGACCTTTAAGTCCCATCTCTGCTTGTTGCGCTGAGCGGTTTTCTTGCTGTGTTCCACTGCAAGTGTGTAGCTCTCCTGCAGACTTTCTCTGAGCTTTTTCACATACTCAGTGTGTGAGACTTTCTTTTTCCCTTCAGGAGCAAGGCCGAATGCAACATCAATAGGAAGACTTGGCTGTCTCCCAAACATTAGCTGATAGGGGGAAAACCCTGTTGTGTCGTTTTTGGTACAGTTGTACGCATGGACTAATGGCTGTACGTAGTCACGCCATTTGGTCTTGTCTTCCTCCTGAAGAGTTCCCAGCATCTGTAAAAGAGTACGGTTGAACCGTTCCACAGGATTTCCACGTGGGTGATATGGAGTAGTCCTTGTCTTCTTTATTCCTAGAAGCTGGCATAAATCCTTGATAACAGCAGACTCAAAATCACGACCTTGGTCGCTGTGTAGACGTTCAGGAAAACCATAGTGAATAAAGAAACTGTTCCACAGCGTCTTGGCTACAGTCTTGGCCTTTTGATCTTGCGTAGGCACCGCAACAGCATACTTAGTGAAATGGTCGGTTATAACCAATATGTTCTTTGTTCCACGGCCATCAGGCTCTAGTGAGAGATAGTCCATGCACACTAACTCTAGTGGTCGGCTGGTCTCTATGTTCACAAGGTTAGCGGACTTTTCTGCTTTAGCCTTGCGACGTATGCATCTCTCACATGTCCGGAGTTTCTCCTCCACATCAAGACTCATCCTTGGCCAATAGAACCGGGTGCGTATGAGATCCATGGTCCTATCGAATCCCATGTGACCAAGGGAATCGTGGAGACCTTGAAGTGCTGTTTCTCTGTACTTCTTGGGAAGAACGAGTTGAAATGAAGTATCACCTTGGTTGGTGCGCTTCCTGTACAGGACTTCGTCGATTAGCACCAGCTGATCTTGGACTCTGAGGAATTGCTGAACTTCTCTCTCTTCATTCTGCCTAACACGGTAAGACAGACGTTTTCCAGTCTTGACAATGTCGATGATTCTGTTGATTGGTGAATCGTTTCTCTGCTCAACAGCCCATTCTTGCGGTGACATTCGGGGAATAGTGCTGGAACCAAGGAACTCCTCATCCTGAACGAACTCTGCTGGGATTGCGCTTGCATCCATGGCAAGAGACTCGACCGTAACAGGTAAGAGGTTGTTGTCCCTCTCAGACTCTTGGGGTTTGTTCAGCTGGTGTCTCTGACATATGGCTTGGACAGCTTCCTTGGGGAATGTTGTCTCACCTTCATCCACAAATTTGGAAATGAACTGCTGCACCCTGTTATCTTCAGCCGTGGCACTTTCATCCAGCTTGACTGGTTCATGTGGACGTCTGGATAAACCATCGGCATCTTGGTTTCTTTTGCCAGCTCGGTACTTGATACTGAAGTTGAAATTGGACAGGGCAGCAATCCACCGGTGTCCTGCGGCATCAAGCTTTGCAGACGTCAGTGCATAAGTCAGTGGATTGTTGTCAGTCATCACTGTGAATTCAGCTCCATAGAGGTAATCGAAGAACTTGTCGGTGACTGCCCATTTTAAAGCAAGGAATTCGAGCTTGTGGGTAGGATACCTTCTTTCACAGTTTGACAATCCCCTGCTGGCATAAGCAATGACTTTCATTTGACCATCTTGTTCTTGATACAGAGCTGCACCGAGCCCGTGCAGACTGGCATCCGTATGCAGAATGTATGGTTGCCTGGGATTGGCGAAACCAAGCACAGGTGCAGTTGTAAGCTTCTCGATGAGAGTTTGGAATGCCTCGTCACATGATGGCGTCCACTTGTCACAGAATGGCCTTTTCAGGTCACTGGTAGTGAAAGACTTGTTCTGTTTTGACTTTCTCTTTGCAGGAACGTAACCAGCAGTGAGGTCGTTGAGAGGCTTTGCGATTTTGGAATAGTCCTTTACGAACCTCCTGTAGTATCCTGTGAACCCTAAGAATGACTTCAGCTCACTGATGTTGGTTGGTTTCGGCCAAGTTGTGAGTGCAGCAATCTTTTCAGGGTTGGTTGTCACTCCGTCCTCTGAGACTACGTGTCCGAGGTATTTGACTGACTTCTGGAAGAATTGGCATTTCTCAGGTGACAGTTTGAGACCAAATTCCTTAAGCCTGTTCAGAACTCGCATGAGCCTCTCTTCGTGTTGTTCCAGGGAGTCAGAGAACACAATGAGGTCGTCCAGAAATACAATGACTTCTGTGAGATTTAATGAGCCCATACATTTCTCCATAACTCTCTGGAATGTACTTGGAGCGTTGGTAACTCCCTGGGGCATTCTATTGAATTCCCAGAATCCCATGGGTGTTACGAAAGCTGTTTTATGCTTATCTTCCTCCTCCATTTCCACCTGATAGTAACCGGACTTCAAGTGCATGACGGAAAACCACTTGGATCCTGTCAGTGCGGAAAAGGTTTCCTCAATGTTGGGCAAAGCATAAGCATCCTTAATAGTTTGTGTGTTTAGCTTTCGGTAGTCCACACATAGACGAATGCTGCCGTTTTTCTTCTTCACAACCACTATTGGTGAAGCGAATGGACTTTCGGACTCTCTGATGATGTTTGCGTCGCACAGCTCTTTGAGATGGAGACGAACAGCTTCATAGTCAGATGGGTGGATGGGCCTAGCCCTTTGCTTGAAAGGGGTAGGATCTGACAGGCGAATCTTATGCTTGACAGCAGTTGTGTGGCCATAATCAAGGTCTGACGTGGCAAAGACTTCAGGGATGGAATTCAACCTTTTGGTAATCCTGTCTTTCCACTGTTCTGACAGAGGGGAATCACCAAAATCATACTAAATGGGGCTCTCGGGACTCACTTGACATGCACCATAACATTCAGCTCTGGAACTGGGTGGTTCTGAAGCGCTGTACTCCAGTTGAGATTCACGTGTTGTGGTGACAGACAGTGGGACTGAGAGTTCTGCCAAGGTGCAGTGGGCTGGCACCGTGATGCTATGCTTGGTCTCATTCTGCAGGAGTATGGGGACTTCGAACGAAGACTGTCGTGGACTTGACATGATGTAGCTGCAGAAAGCTAAGCCACTGGGTGAGTATGAATTGGCGGGTGGCTCCACCACAAGAAGACCTCCCGGGACCATTGGAACGTCTCTTGTGTACCCAGTCAGTGAAATTTTCTGGCCAGCTGGTATGACCACGCTTGTCTTGGACTGCAATTTGACGTTGGCTATTTTGCCATTGTCATGGGACTTGTCTGTGTATATGCTGTGGAGATGTTTGATGACTGAAGCATAAGCACAGTTCTGAGGTATAGTCGACCCTCCTTTGAAACCTTTGTACAGAATGTCAAGGACATTGGTGCCAATGAGAACTGAAACTTCGGTGTTGGCTCTGTGGTCAGGAACAATGAGAGCTAATGTGCTGACTGTTTCAGGCTCTCCTGTAAAACTTTGGGGAAACAGTATGTCAACCTCAACATAGCCGAGGTAGGGTACAATTTGGCCAGCAGCACCTTCTACTTCCAGTAGATTTCCCAGGGGTAAGATGGGATGAGAAGGTAAGTAGTTGTCATGGAATGACGTGGAGAGGGTGCTGACCTGGGAGCCAGTGTCAATGAGGCAACAGCACTGCACTCCCTCGATGCTAACTTCAGCGGTTGATCTTGAACCAACTAACCCACTGGGTAGCTGAACCTCAGCGGTGTCAGTCTGTTGGCTGCATATGTTTATCTGGTTCATGTTGGGACTGTCATCTGGTATCAAGGTCTCAGTATGTCCCTCTACTGGGACCCTGTCCAGTTTAACGGTAGACCATGCCTGACCTTCCATTCGTCTTGCTTGGCTTTCAGTTCTCTTTGTTTTTGTTCAACAGCAGCTTTGTTGATGGGGTTTTCACAAGTTTTGGCTATGTGGCCATCTTCACCACACCTAAAGCAAAACCAGGCCCTGGGCTGTTTAGCGACAACCTGAGGTGGGACCTGATGAACTTGAGCTTCAGCTCTGGCTGCAGGTGGGTTGTTGTCTTGGCTGGTTTTAGCTGCCTTGTTCTCCACCCGTCTTTCCTTCCTGGTTTTCTTGGTCTTGGAGCTAAGCTGCATCTGTAGATCGGCAACCTGCTTTCTCAGGTTCTCTGTTTCTGCAATGTAGGCCTGCAATATGTCTGGATCGGTAGCGCTGTATGGAGAGACTTCGGACATAGAGTGCACATTTGCAGTGGCCTTCGGTTTGGTAGTTCCAAAATGACGGTGCATTCTGTCCATTTTGGCAGCTTTCCTGTCCTCTTCTGTTCGCAGCTGCAACAGCAGTTCAGCAAAACCAGGTGGCCTGTCAGTGTTGATGTCTAGCTGTAAGAGAAGTTGGTTGTCCCAGCATCCACGCTTGAATTGCTTTACCAGGTGACGATTTACATCGGCCTGTTTCACCCCACCTCTCTTCACAGCAGTGCTCAATAGAACTTGCAGCCTCTGTAAATACCCAGATGGCTTCTCTGCTAGGTCCTGGTCGGTGTTGAGAAACTTGGCGAATATTTCCTCGCCATCCTCCACCAGACCGTAAGCTGAATCGAGCAGTTTGACATACTCTTGGGGAAGTGCATAAGGACCAAGGGGCTTTACAATGTCTGAGGCTGGAGGAAGAAGGCTCTCTAGTATTTTCCTCCGCTGTACATCCACTGAACTGCCATCTTGAAACATTAAGTCTACATGGAGGCACCATGTGTCATAATCAGCTTCACCTGGAGGTTTGGGTACTCTGCCTGAGAATGAGCGTAACCATCTGGATTGGCTCTGAGTTGCAGCGGTCTCATTTTTGATTACGTGCTCTACAACAATGCGTTGCACTTCAGGTGGGTTGGTCAAAGCGTCATCGACAGCCATCTTGACTGAAGATGTTTTTCTTTTCACTGGAGCAGGTGCTTTTACGATGGAGACAGGTCTCTTTTGAACCGGGACAGGTGTCTTTTGGACTGGGACAGCTGTCTTTTGGACGGGGACAGGTGTCTGTTGGGCACTAGACTGCTCACCTACTGGATAGGGGACTGGCTTACTGTCAACTTTCTTTTTGTATTGTTTTATCAGGGGTGTAGTGCTATGGTCAGAATCACCCTCAGACTCACTGCTATCACTTGAACTGTCATCGACATTTGGGTTTTGGCTAGAAGTTTGTGGGACTACTTCTACGCTGTCCATTTTTGGGGAAGTGTTCTCTGTATCTGGATCCTGGCTAGGATGCTGTGTAAGTGCTTCTACACGGTCTACCTGCCACTTCACGGTAGTGTCGCTCAGGCTTTGTAGATCAAAGGGGAAATGTAGCCCTAGTAGCTTCTGACTCAAATTCAACAATGACAGTGTCAACTTCTCCTTTAGTGTTGTGCAACCTCACTAGTTTTGCGACAACCCCATAAGTACCAATAGAACCAATAATGTCATCATCTGTGTCAGTATCAGTAATACCAGACACGCAGACAGCCCTTTTTGCATCAACTCCGTACATTTGTTCAATATCCATTGTCTCGTTTTTTTCTTTTCTTTTTTTCTCTAGGTCAATAAGTTGTGTTAAAGGATGCTTTGTGTTGTCAAAACTTCAACAAGTGACATAAACCGTGCCCCAAATCACTCCTGGCTAGCTCGCCACAAAAGAGAGATAGATATCATGTAACACATACGACTTGCAGCATTACTATGATAATTTGGATATTGGCTAATTCAGAAGATCAGGTTGGGCTCAGGGAGTGAATGAAGCAACGGAATATGGTTCTAAGCTTTTTAACGGCGAAAGTTTATTCCTAGCTAGGCAAAATAGGAAATAACAAATACACACATAACAAGAAAACAAACCCCCCAAAATAAAAATGGTCAGTCAGTCAGAAATGTTCAATTGTTCAGTCAGTCGGTAGTTTGAGCTCAGTTTTTAGTTTTTGAATCAGTTTGTAGTCAAATGGCTTGACTCAGTTTAGTTTTTTCAAATCTACCCGGGTAGTATGTTTTTAAAGGCCTTGGTTCACTGACTGCAGGCAGTGCAGTGAGATCTTATCTGTGGTCCTGCACGATGATGCTCCTTCACTGGCGAAGATGAGGAAGACTCCTCAGTGGCTCCTCACCACTGAGGACGGATGCAGACCCCTCAATGGCTCCTCATTGAGGAGGGATACAGACCCCTCAATGGCTCCTCACCACTGAGAGATGACCGGCTTGGAATCTTGATTGGAATCTGTTGTCCGTCGATTTATCATGCACAGAATCCGCTGTACATAAAAACCAATCAGAGATCACAAAAGTGTAAACACAAAACGGTCTGGGCATCCAAAAGGTGTTGTCATCATCAGGAACTAGACTTAAACTCAGAAACTTATGAGCACTTTTTAACTTAAATGAACTGAATTCGTTTTCATGTGGTGTTTGTCTGTGTAGAACCACTGTATGTCTTCTGCTCTGCTCATCTGCTATTCTCTCTCTCTCTCCTGATCTCTTGCTCTCTGGCTGGAATAGAGATACTAGTGCTCACTAGTGTCCCTACAGGAACATAGTATATCACATGCAATTGCTTGTATAACTCATGTGGGTTACACATGCATAAAGCTAAAGGCCTGACTCAGAGAGTTTTCTGTTTTCAATGATGAAATGATGTTGGTTTAGTGGTGACACAGCGGTAGTTACTTAGTAGCAGTAGTAGTGTTTCAAATCATTTTAAATATAAGCACTTTAATTTCCAATATCTTGGGTTGTTTTTGCATGGCATCGTGTTTCGGGGGAGGGGGGGGGCAGACTGGGTATTTAGGGGGGGCATTTCCCCATCCATGCCCATGCCTAGATCCGCCCCTGGCCCGCTCTGCCAGCAGAGCAGCCTCCAAAGGAAAAGAGCTCTCTCCTCACTGCTACAGCATAGCACTGGTTCGCTTTGAAACAGCCCAATGCATTGCCTTGCCGGCTTACCTGCCTGCCTGCCTGCCTGCCTGTCTGTCAGCCTGTCTGTCTGTCTGTCTTCTCCCTCGTCATTTACAACAGGCGGCATGATCTTACACCAGTGGTCCCAAATTAGCGAACCGGCGGTCCACGACCGGACCGTCGTGAACCATCTCTGTCCGGACCCTGGCAAAGAAAGATAGAAAAAAGTCACCGCGACAATGAGTTGAATTCTCCGCTCTATTCTCAGAATACCGAATACCATCCAGCGCTCTGAATGTGTGCGCGTGCGTGCATGTGTGTCTGTGTAAAGGCATGGTGAGCACCACCATCACTACCGTGAGGCGGTAGTGACGGGTCACAGGTCTCCACCGTCTTGGGTCAGGGTGAAGGCGTGTGGACGGAAGGACGAGTGAAACATAGTCACCACCTTACGGTGGAGACAATAGCAGGCTAAAGTCAGGGTACTAGTCACAACCTATAAAACACTCATTGGGCTGAAAATGGCCAAAGCACCAAAATGTTCTGACTAAGCACATTTATGTGATCTGGCTGATTTTGATCTGCCTCACCACACACAAGACGTCACTAATTTTTCGAGGTCCTGACCATGTTTGCTGGGATGCCAGTCCAAATTATGAGTTAATACCAGTATTCCATATACCGGTAGAGGGAACGCCTGTCATCGTTACCTTCATCGTTTGATGACGTCAGATTTTTCCGAAATATTCTCTGTAATAGGGGAAGACCGACGCGTCCCGTTGATAACGTAGGATTTGAGGCGCTCGGTTTAAAAACAAAAATCCTTAAAACGTCAACGAAAGTACCTTTGCTGTTGCAAGGTCTTCCGTCTTTTGTCAGGATGAACATGCTCTCCCGCGTTAATCGTATGAGTCGGGGCATGGCCAGTCTCAGCAGCCAGGCGCTCCAGCAGTCCCCCGCCTCGAGCCGGAAGAACCACACGCTGCCCGACCTCCCGTACGACTACGGGGCGCTGGAGCCGCACATCAGCGGCGAGATCATGCAGCTCCACCACGGCAAGCACCACGCCGCCTACGTGGCCAACCTCAACGTCGCCGAGGAGAAGTACGCCGAGGCGCTGGCCCGGGGCGACGTGACGGCGCAGGTGGCCCTCCAGCCCGCGCTCCGCTTCAACGGCGGAGGCCACGTCAACCACGCCCTCTTCTGGACCAACCTCTCGCCGAACGGCGGCGGGGACGGCCCCCCGCCGGGCCGGTTGACGGACGCCATCGAACGGGACTTCGGCTCCGTCCTGGTGCTGAAGGCGCGCATGTCCGACGCCGCCGCGGCGGTGCAGGGCTCGGGCTGGGCCTGGCTGGGCGTGGAGAGGGGCGACGGCAGGCTGCACGTGCGCGTCTGTGCCAACCAGGACCCGCTGCTGGGGACGACGGGTCTCGTCCCCCTCCTCGGCATCGACGTGTGGGAGCACGCCTACTACCTGCAGTACAAGAACGCCCGGCCCGACTATGTCCAGGCCTTCTGGAACGTCGTGGACTGGGGGAGCGTGAGCGAGCGCTTCTGCCGGGCCCTCCCCGAGCCGACGCCCGGCCCGGCCTGCTCCGGGTGGTAACCGCAAGGTTGCCGCTTCGAACCCCGGGTTCCCCCAAGAGTTAGTGACCACGCGCAAGACACTGAACCCCGAATTGCTCTCGATGTGCTGGTTGTGCCTTGCATGCTTTCTGCTGCCATCAGTGTATGAATGCGTGTGAATGGGTGAATGTGATGCACCATCCATGTAAAGGCACTATATAAATGCGTCATTTACAGGATACAAATCTGGCCTTAAAGGTCCAATAGAACTATCTGCATAGCACCTCGAAGACATATCAGGGGTGGCCAACCTGTGGCTTGCAAGCCACATGTGGCTCTTCAGCTGGTTACATGTGGCTCTTAAGGGGCTTCAACATGAAACCGTCAAAAACGCTCAGCCTGGCGCAGTCATTCATTCCCTATACAGTTGTGCCGAACCACTCGACCACAGACTGATTCCTAGTCGACTGCGGAGGTGTAGGTGTATGTTTTTTGACTTGTCACATACCGTATTTTCCGCACTACAGGTATAAGGCGCACCGGACTATAAGGCGCACCTTTTAAAACTGTTTTCATATATATATCCATATATCCAAATATGTTTTCAAATTCGGATTATAAGGCGCAGAGAATAGAAGCAACTACAGTTAACATAGAATAGAAGCTACTGCAGTCGAACGATCCATATATAAGGCGCAGTGTGGTTTTCTTAGAAAATTAAAGGCTTTTAGGTGCGCCTTATAGTCCGGAAAATACAGTACTTTTTTGGATTGTAAACCCTGTTTCTAAATACATGTCTATATGTTTTAATAGTGTGTCCTTGCATTGCGCAATCGCACACAAATACACATGTCTTATGGCAGGAGAGGGGAAATCTATTTGCGACCATGGCGGCCATCGCTACGGTTTTATAACTGTTGTGGCTCTTTATAGTCTACGACTGGTTGGCCACCCCTGCTGTATATGGTGAAGGTAACACAAGTTAGCATAGGGTTTTTATACTGTAGTGTTAGTATAGTGTTGTGTTTTATTTATGTATTGAGTGTAGTTTAGAGAAGTCTGCTTTTGCATAACCGGTTTGGCAAATTACAAGCCTCACTCACTCTGTCCTGACGAGTCAACACGCTTTATCCTCACTTTTCCAGGACTCTGGTCTCTAAACCAGGTGGGGTGTTAACAGTGTCATTTTAAAGGGGCACTCCACCCATTTTCAACATTTTAATATGTCATTAATATACCTTAGAGATGTTGTGTGGACATGACAAAAAATTCTGTATTTCCTAAAAATGGAGGTCTGAGAAAAAATCATTAACAAGGTGAAATACATCTGATGACATCATCAAGATGTATTTCACCATGTTAATGATTTTTCTTTCAGAGCCCTTTTGAAAATGGGTGGAATTCCCTGCCGGACAGGGCAGTTTGTATTGAAGTTGTTTTCTGAATAAACCAGTGGTCCTCACGTCATATACTACCTCTCAAAACAAAGGATGTATTATATGACAGATAATAAGTTCAATGCAAACCCACAAGCTTGTTTTTTGATACTTTTTGATGTTTTTTTCCTTTGCTCGTTCTCGACGGCGCTCGTTCATGAATCCCATAATCCCTTGCTGTCAAACATACGGCCCGCGGGCCGGATGCGGCCCGCGCAATGATTTAATCCGGCCCCAGGCTTGTAGAGCAAAAATGTCTGAGTCTATCAAAAAAAAAAGTAAGTCTCTAGCACGTTCCTATCAAAAGTTATGGTCGTTTAAAGAAATGCTTCTGAGTTCTCTTCTCTGAGCACTAGTCCGGTAGCTTCACAGCTGGGAGTGATTAGTTGGAATGTTGACTCGCAGAGAGTGGAGGGGGGAGGGGATGAGGGGGGGGGGTGTATTGGTGCTGCAAAGTGAGAACTATACCTCAGCAGTAACCTGACTCCGCCAGATGGGGCAGCAGAGAGAGGCGTATTCCCTCCTCCTCTCTCTGCTGCCCCATCTGGCGGACTCAGGTTACTTCACCAGTATAAGGGTCTATAACTGAGGGATCATTCAGATAACAGCTTGGCTATTTAAATATAAATACGGGTAATAATAATAATCCAATTAAAAATATACTGTATTTTAGAAGCATTAGTTATTGTTATTCATCATTATTTTTTAATGTTCTATGATCCATCACCTCAATAAAAAGCATGTCTGCATAATTCCATGGGTTGTGTAGCCATTTCCAAATTTCAGCTAAGACACTATTTGAAATTTAATTTTTTGTATTTTTGACTGGTTTATTGGCGCACTGTAAATAAAAATAGCATCTCCCATAGCAAATGTCTTAATCTAGGCTACATGTATAAAACCAATAATGAAAGTCATTAATAACTATTAATAGCTACTCTTAATAATAAACTTGATTGTGTGATATACTGTAGCGTAGAAGTTACGGCTGTGTACGTAAACATGCGTGTGCATGCTTGAAGTCTGTGACTGGTCTGTGACTGGTCTATGACTGGCACCGCGGCATGAGTGGCACCGCGGCGTGAGTGGCACCGCGGTGCTCCGGCCCCCATGAAGTCACATTAAGTCCAATGCGGCCCCCACCCCAAAATGAGTTTGACACCCCTGCCATAATCCCTTGCTTCATAATTAGCCACTCAGAACTAGTGCCACAGGGAGGAGGCCGGGGAGGTGGAGGAAATTTGAACGCTTACATCTGAACAGGGACATGGAGCCAGCTAGCATTGACGTCAGAGAAGGCACAGTCCGTCTTGACACAAATGATAGGTAGACAAGGCAGGTATATATACGTAGACAAAGGGGAGGAGTTTGGGCGGAGCATGGCGGTTACCATGGTAGACTCCATGTATGACAAAAATCTATGACGTCACTGTTGTGGGTTCTTAGTCTGGCGCGTTCATGGAGAAATACTTCCGCAATTGACCACCAAATTTTGGTGGTCAAATGCGGAAATAGGCGCACTTCCGGCGGTCTGCTTCAGGGTGCTTCAAAACGCCAATGAGCAACTTGTAATGAATTGAATAACAAGGGGGCGGGGCTGTCGCTCGAGTCCGTTCTCTATATTTTATTACTCTATGGTGGTGACTCACCATACTGGTGACTGCAGCTTCCCCCTCCCTTGCGACGCATGGTGCATTATAATTGATCTACTGTACACATTAATGTACAGAGGAATCATTACATTGTGTAGTCTTGATTCTCTCGAAACAAGTGCGTGCACGCACACGCAACCACAGTTCATTGACAAACTTCGTCTCAGAATGACCATAGACCATTTATTGCAAAGCTTCTGCATGTTAGCATGGCGGTGTGGCTCTGCTCGTGTAATATCAAATCTATGTAATGAGACACAGCTCTGATATCAACAACCCCCCTGAGCAGAGCCAAGCATAAACACATTACAACATAGATACAATCATTCCAAATCACACCGAACATGTCACAGACCATAGCACACACAATGATCACAGATACCCATGACAGAACTAGACACCACAACGCTATAATCCACAAATCATGATCATCTCATAATTAGCCACTCAGAACTGCTCAACGTATTTCATGCCAAGGAACCCCGGAATTATCTATTGGGCTTCGGACCCCCATCTGAAACCATGTTGTTGTAGGGATCCCCTAGAAGCAACTATTTTAGTTCAAAATATTTGCTTCCGAAAGAATAAAGTTTTGCATCACATTTTCACATATTTTTCAGTAGCTTAAGCGAGCACCTTGACCGCCTTGCGCCGTTGTGCCAGTAGCTGTAGCCCGACGCGGCAGTGGTCACCGCTGTGACGTACCACAGGGACTGTGGTACACTGAAGTGGAAGACCGGAGAGGCCAGCGACGCTGCAACCAGTAGGAGCTGGACAGCCGTGTTCGCCTTGCTCAGCGACGTGGGTTTGAGCCGGGCCGTGGCGTAGCAGGGATCAACCGTTTCTGTCCTGAACGCGTTTGTGTTCTAAGCATTGTTACACTTTAGCTATTGAAAAAAATACAGATCTACGAGCTCATATCGCGCCACTTGGTAGCGCGATATGAGCTCGAACTCGCAGATCTGATTTTTTTTTTCTTTTGTTTTGAAAATTATCCAAGAATATATTCTATTTGACACTAAATTGTAGTTTCTGACACTAGATTCTAGTTTCTGATGCTAGATTCTGACAGATTCTAGTTTCTCTGAAAAAAATCTATGTTCCTGTGTCAGTGATGCTCAACGTATTTCAAGCCAAGGGCCCCCGGAATTATCTATTTGGCTGCGGAGGACGCCCATCTGAAAACATGTTGTTGTAGGGATCGCCCAGAAGCAACTATTTTAGTTCAAAATATTTGCTTCCAAAAGAATATATTCAAAGATTTGCATCACATTTTCACTTTTTTTTTAAATATCAGAGCTTGTAGATGTGATATTTTTCAGTAGCTTAAGTGAGCACCTCGACCGTCTTGCGCCCGTAGTGCCAGTAGCTGTAGCCTGACGCAGCCGTGGTCACCGCTGTGACGTACCACAGGGACTGCAGGAGCATGCTGTCTGTGTAGTGGAAGACCGGAGAGGCCAGCGACGCTGCCACCAAGAGGAGCTGGACGGCCGTGTTCGCCTTGCTCAGCGACGTGGGTTTGAGCCGGGCCGTGGCATAGCAGGGATTAAAGAACTTCCTCAAGGTCACCGGCGGCGGCACCGTCTTGTATCGGACCCAGGACGCCGCGGCCGTCAAGCCGACGTCTCTCAGGATCACCAGAGCCGTCAGGGGAGCCGGTATGAGCTGAGCATGGGCGAGGCTGGCGTACAAAACGCCGACGAGGATCTTGTCGGCCAACGGGTCGAGAGCGCTGCCCAGGGCCGATTTTTGACCGGGCCACGTCCTGGCGACGTAGCCGTCCAACAGGTCCGTGGCTCCGGCCAACGAGGACAGAGCAAGGCTCGAGTCAAAGTGCCTCCCGACGATCAGGTGGCCCAGGTACGGCGCCATCGCGATCCGACACGCGCACAGCAGGTTCGGGATCGTCCAGGGATTCTCGTGGAGTTGTTTGAATTTGAACAGGCCTTGTCCCGCCGCGTCAGGTGGTAGTGTTGTGGTGGAACACTCCCGGGACTCCTGGTTTGGGGGTTGTTTACCGGGGGACTGGCTACTAGTGCTCAGTCCCCGTGTTGGTGACGTCCGAGACCGGCCTATGCCACCATGATGAACTCCTCCTCCCCGACAGAGCTGCTGACAAAGGAGAGGCCACCGGTGTTTTCCTACAGCACCAGCAGCAGCGCGAAAGGATGACGACTTCCACGGGCGCGCTGGTGATGGTGGTGGCGGAGGAAACGCAGCAAGAGTCAAACCATCACCACCGGGACCACTGCAGAGTCTCTGTCTACTGGTGGTGAACGTGACAGGCGTGTGTCTCGTGGCCTCCACAAGCAGACAGTGCACTCCTCCTCGCCTTTTTAGGGCTGTCGGGAGCATCCTTTCCAGGTATCTGGGGGCTTTCTTGGTCATTAGGCGGGTGTGAGGCTTCAGGGCAATCCAGGGCAGCAGGTAAGTGTGCACTTTCAGGGTCAGTGACATAGCTAAATGTGCACTTTCAGGGTCAGTGACATCAGGTAAGTATGCACTTTCAGGGTCAGTGACATCAGGTAAGTATGCACTTTCAGGGTCAGTGACATCAGGTAAGTATGCACTTTCAGGGTCAGTGACATCAGGTAAGTGTGCACTTTCAGGGTCAGTGACATAGCTAAATATGCACTTTCAGGGTCAGTGACATCAGGTTAAGTATGCACTTTCAGAGTCAGTGACATCAAGTAAGTATGCACTTTCAGGGTCAGTGACATCAAGGTAAGTATGCACTTTCAGGGTCAGTGACATCAAGTAAGTATGCACTTTCAGGGTCAGTGACATCAAGTAAGTATGCACTTTCAGGGTCAGTGACATCAAGTAAGTATGAACCTTTGGGGTCAGTGACATCAAGTAAGTATGAACCTTTGGGGTCAGTGACATCAAGTAAGTATGAACCTTTGGGGTCAGTGACATCAGGTAAGTATGCACTTTCAGGGTCAGTGACATCAGGTAAGTATGCACTTTCAGGGTCAGTGACATCAGGTAAGTATGCACTTTCAGGGTCAGTGACATCAGGTTAAGTATGCACTTTCAGGGTCAATGACATCAGGTTAAGTATGCACTTTCAGGGTCTGTGACATCTAGTTAGTATGCACTTTCAGGGTCCGTGACATCTAGTTAGTACGCACTTTCAGGGTCAGTGACATCAAGGTAAGTATGCACTTTCAGGGTCAGTGACATCAAGGTAAGTATGCACTTTCAGGGTCAGTGACATCAAGTAAGTATGCACTTTCAGGGTCAGTGACATCAAGTAAGTATGCACTTTCAGGGTCAATGACATCAGGTCGGTTGGTTTGGTCAGGTATATTGGTTTGATTCGGAAGAGCATCCTCTGCTGCTGCATCAGAGGATAGTCCTGGGCAGGGGTGGATCTAGGCATGGGCATGCCCTAAATTCCCTGACTGCCCCACCAAACATGATGGCATGCAAAACAACCAGATACCCAAAAAATTAAAGTGCTTACATTTAAAGATGATTTGAAACACTACTACTGCTACTAACTAACTACAATCTTCTCACCGCTAAACCAACATCATTCCATCATTGAAAACAGAAAACTCTCTGAGTCAGACCTTTAGCTTAATGCATGCTGCGTGTCTGTTGCAACTTCAACAACAACTGCTGTTGACTGCTATTATTGATGCTTTACTTGCCTAATAAAAGTCCTGTAAGTGAAAATGGTAAGTGAAAATGGTATGGGGGCGATGAAGTCGCCCCTTGCCATTTTCTCCTGTAACATTTGGAAATGTTACATCTGCCCCTGGTCCTGGGCACTGAAACCCTGGGTCCTTTATACACTAGCAAAAGATAAAGCATGCACATCCAATAACAGGCCCAGGTGCAGGACAAAAAGAGTTCATAGAAAAGAAATAAGGTCTGCAACACTGGATGTGATCCTTTATACACCAGGCCTGAACATCCACTTTTCATTCAGAAGGCTATAAGGAAAGGCAATGATCTCCTGTAACTCTTTCGTGTTATTTTACCTCTTATGATTTCAACTGTTGTTTTTTTTGGCTGCTTTTGACTGTACCCCAAACTGATTACTTTCCTGCCAATAAACAATTCGATCACTGAATCCGAGAGAGGTCACTGACTGTACCCCGTTAACAACCTCGCCAGTACCAAGGTATATGATATGATCAGGCTTAATAAGCCGCCTACTGGGAATACTCGCTTGACTTTCGGTAGAATATGCTGCCGCCGTCACATCCGGCAGGACAAAAACAACTAAACATGCCATTCTTCCTTTTGCCATTAAGGCTTTTGACAAACAAGGGATTTATTCAGACAACGAACAGTGTGTCTTACGCACAACTGGAAGATATTGACATAGCATGGTGTCTTCAGAAACTAGAACAATCATGCTAATGCAATGTTCTTCCAAATGCTCATCCCCATGTGTTCTGAACACATGGTGATGACAATCAATGGTGGCGGCACATCCTATAGAGCAGTTTTAATGAAAAATAGCAGGCGTTCACGTCTCGAGTGGCGCGCTATGAGACGTGAACACCTGCTATTTTTCGGGGATTTTTTTTCTCCTATGATCCTCACCAAGTGCTGCTTTCATAGTTGATTGAGAAAGTAAATGAGACTGAGTTGAGGATGTAAAACAATTAGTTGCATTCATTTCTCATCATGATGTGTGCAATATTCCAGTGTGCCAGTTCTAATACTAATTCAATATCATACCGTGGGCCGAAGATTATTCATTCACAGGCCTGATTTGGCCTCCGGGCCTTGAGTTTGACATATGCGCTATAGAGATAATAGCATTGCTATCCAACCGAAAGTAAAAGGACCTCTACCACAGCCAGCAGTACCGAAAAATACCTGAAAAATCAAAGCAGCATCTCGCCTGACCACCTAAAATTGAAAGTGGTGACAGTGATACAACACATTTTCCAAAACAATATTTAAAAAAAATAAAATGAAATTCCACGGCCCTCTCACGTATTAGGAGGACAATGTCAGTCGCCAGAAAAAGATGGGTTGTTTTCGAATAATCTGTCATGGTTAAAATGGAGTTTTAATTCATGATGGGTTTGTATAGGAAGGAGGCGGATACACTAAAACGAACATCAAATATCTTTTTATTTATTCATTTATTTCATTTATTTCATTTATTTTATTCATTTATTTATTGGAAAGTGGAATGTCCCTTTAAGTAATGTTTTTAGGATTTCTACTTTACTTGAGTATTATATTTCTGTGATACTTTTACTCTTACTTGAGTACTTTTCCAAGACAAGGATTTGTACTTTGACTTTGACTGTACTTTGTTACATTTCTAGAAGGCTGTATATTTAAATTTGATAAAGCAACATGGAATTCATTATTCTACGCCATCACAGGGTCAATAGCAAGCTAGGTGTCAACTGTTATGCTGTATCCGAGCATCCGTTCCATGATTTGGGCAGAGCAATCCAAGGTGCTATGAATTCAATGTGGATTTTCACAATATTATACATAATAACAAAAAAGCTTGTATTATCCTCTGCAAAGCATTTGCATAAAAAGCATAAAAATCTACCAAACACGTTATGAGCGTCACTCAAACACCCGTTTAGAATTTGCACATAATGCAGGAGGCAGCAGTGTGAGATATTAATACAAACAAGCTTCCAACTCAAAAACTTTTGATATCATATTTTTCCACATATTTCAATGCCGTTGTACAGCATTTAAAGGCATTCCGTACCGGCGAAGCACTCCTTTAAATTCATTGTTCACATTACTTCATGTTCATTTTTGTTTAAAATGACGTTTCATGCTGTTGCATATATTCCACATTCGCAGATTTCATTATTTCAACATACTGTATATGTTCTCCATGACCTGTAACTATTTGCATATTCTCCGCAGTCCAAATGTTCAATGGTCAAACACTGTTCGCCAAGTGTGCCGGCTAAGTTGCTAACCAGATCTTCAATTAAAACATTCTAATTAATGTACATATTCATTGCAATTCATTTGGTTTATGAAAAACGACAAGTGACAAGTGATTGGTCAAACACACCTTTATTCATTTAAAACAGTTTACAACAGTGGTTTTCAACAGGTGGTCCGGGGACCACCAGTGGTCCTTGAGAGGGTTCCAGGTGGTCCTCAGCTAAGTTGGTAAACCAGATGTAACTCTTGAGAACGTAAAAATGAAACCAAACAACAAATGAAACCAACATTTGGTTTCATTTTTACATTTAAGAGTTAACATTTTCATCATCTGAATTAATCCCAAGTCTACACAACTAGAAGATGGACAAAAGCAAAAGAAATCTTTAGTTTTGGGGTCTGTGGGGCTAAAAATGTCCTCAAATTGTGGTCTGTGGCTCAAATGCTGAATAATTGGTGGTCCCTGGGATGAAAAAGGTTGAAAACCCCTGGTTTACAACATCCTCCACAAACATGCATGGCCTACTTACCACACATCAGTCCATGGTCAAGGTTTCAGAAAAGAGTCACTACCTCATCAAATGCACCTTTTATAGGTGGGGGACACAGATTGGACTGCACCATCTCACAGATTTCAGAGGGGTGCATGGGCGTTGTCTATGTCAGAGCCATCTAGGTCGGTGGTTTTCAACCTTTTTGACGCCAGGGACCACCATTTATTCAGCATTTGAGTCACGGACCACCGTTTCGACACATGTTTAGCCCCACAGACCCCAAAACTTAAGTTTTATTTTGCTTTTGTCCACAATACCAGGCTGGATTTTGGAAACAAAACAGGCAAATTAACACACAGATCAAAATGACCATTAATCTTCAACATCAGGGGTTTTCAACAGGTGGTCCGGGGACCACCAGTGGTCCTTGAGAAGGTTCCAGGTGGTCCCCAGGCTAAATATTGGAAAGTTGGTTAACCAGATGTAACTCTTGAGAATGTAAAAATGAAACCAAATGGACCCTTGCGGGTCCATTTGGTTTCATTATTACACTCTCAAGAGTTAAATTATTCATCATCTGAATTAGCACCAGTGTAAACCAGAAGTTTACACTGTTTTGTTGGCAAAATACAGCCTGGAATTGTGGGAAAAAATCAAAAGAATTCTTTAAGTTTAGGTCATTGGTGTGAAAATGTAATCAAATGGTGGTCCGTGGCTCAAATCCTGAATAAATGGTGGTCCCTGGAGTCAAAAAGGTTGAAAACCCCTGTTCTACATTCTCTAGTTGTGTAGACTTGGACCCGCAAGGGTCCATTTGGTTTCATTTTTACGTTCTCAAGAGTTACATCACAGGTTAAACAACCCTCAGCTCCCTGAGAGGTTAAACAACCCTCTCAGGGACCACTGGTGGTCCCTCTGACCGCCTGTTGAGAACCCCTGATCTAGGCAGAGTTGCGCCATTGAAGGGGTAGGCAGTTACTTGGTTTTAGTCACATGCTCAGTGCCTAAGAAGTGACAAAACATAGTGGAGTGCAAATAAGAGCTATTTTACATGTCAGCCGACAGTCGATTCAAATGATTTTACAGTAACAACTACAGTTGTGTGTGATGTGCTCAAATGATGATGTATGATGTGCTGAAGTCATTAAAGCTGGGCTGTTGCCAGAGTCCAATGCATTTTTGCCTACTTCCCGATAGAACAGAGAAACACTCTCGCGGGAATACCGCGAGAGTGACGTTCACGGGAGTGTCACTTTGTGAATGAGGCGCTATTTCATGCCAATAAAGCTCCTTTGAAATGGATTGCTATTGAAAAACTACTATTTTCCTCTTTTTTTATTGTAAAACTTTAAAACAATGCAAAACATGTTCACAACCAATATGTTTCACTCACTCACTCACTCACTCACTCACTCACTCACTCACTCACTCACTCACTCACTCACTCACTCACTCACTCACTCACTCACAGAGTTAAATTATTCATCATCTGAATTAGCACCAGTGAAAACCAGAAGTTTACACTGTTTTGTTGGCAAAATACAGCCTGGAATTTTGGGAAAAAATCAAAAGAATTCTTTAAGTTTAGGTCATTGGTGTGAAAATGTAATGAAGTGGTGGTCCGTGGCTCAAATCCTGAATAAATGGTGGTCCCTGGAGTCAAAAAGGTTGAAAACCCCTGTTCTACATTCTCTAGTTGTGTAGACTTGGACCCGCAAGGGTCCATTTGGTTTCATTTTTACGTTCTCAAGAGTTACATCACAGGTTAAACAACCCTCAGCTCCCTGAGAGGTTAAACAACCCTCTCAGGGACCACTGGTGGTCCCTCTGACCGCCTGTTGAGAACCCCTGATCTAGGCAGAGTTGCGCCATTGAAGGGGTAGGCAGTTACTTGGTTTTAGTCACATGCTCAGTGCCTAAGAAGTGACAAAACATAGTGGAGTGCAAATAAGAGCTATTTTACATGTCAGCCGACAGTCGATTCAAATGATTTTACAGTAACAACTACAGTTGTGTGTGATGTGCTCAAATGATGATGTATGATGTGCTGAAGTCATTAAAGCTGGGCTGTTGCCAGAGTCCAATGCATTTTTGCCTACTTCCCGATAGAACAGAGAAACACTCTCGCGGGAATACCGCGAGAGTGACGTTCACGGGAGTGTCACTTTGTGAATGAGGCGCTATTTCATGCCAATAAAGCTCCTTTGAAATGGATTGCTATTGAAAAACTACTATTTTCCTCTTTTTTTATTGTATTGTAAAACTTTAAAACAATGCAAAACATGTTCACAACCAATATGTTTCACTCACTCACTCACTCACTCACTCACTCACTCACTCACTCACTCACTCACTCACTCACTCACTCACTCACTCACTCACTCACTCACTCACTCACTCACTCACTCACCAACAGCTACTGGATGTACTGTACATTATAAGCTATTTTATTTTACCTCACATCATCTCTTCACTGAACATGGAAATAAATTTGAAGCCAATATACACACAGTACATGTCCTGTGATATGAGCTCCAGTCTGATACATGGTATGGAGGGGTTTCACAGCGTGAACGCGCACGATTTCCGGGTGGCCATGTTTACTTTTATGTGGTGTTGCTCCGCACTGACTGGCATTGTAAGGACGTTGTTGTTCACAGGCGAATAAAACATTTTTTTTGCAAGGCTAAGGTTCATTCTACTTTTTCAATCAGGAAAGCAAATAAATTAATAGAATAGAATAGAATAGAATAGAATAGAATAGAATAGAATAGAATAGAATAATAATTCTCACCCCGCAAACCACCCCTTCAATCTCCTACCATCAGGCAGGAGGTACAGAAGTATTAATTGCTCAACATCTCGCTTCAGAGATAGCACTTACCCTGTAGCTATTAGACACTTAAACTTGTCTCGTTAGTTTACAGTTGTAATGATGCATGTATGTAACAACATGCAATGCATATATAGCACTTTAAAAAATGTGTAATTTCTATGCTGCTGATCTTTGCACTGTACTGTCTTCTTGTCTTCTGTATGTACAGGTATGTTATCTGTATATGTTGAGCATGAACCGAGACAAATTCCTATCAAAATCTGTTGACATAGCAATAAAGTTCTTGAATCTTGAATCTTCAAGCTGTTTTGCCATTGCCATTATTCATATTAATATCGGGTTATGCCATTTTAACATTTGGAAATGGCTTTAGATTGCCCATACAAAATGAGTGGTCATGCTAATGGATGTGGTTGTGGGGCCCTGACTGTAGCAACCGGCTAGCAGGCTACTGGGCTTTTTTTTCCCACGCACAGGACTCTATGCTTGTTGAACTTTTGGAAAAATGGGTCTGAAAGAAAAATCATCAACATGGTGAAATACATCTTCATCAGATGTATCACCATGTTAATGCTTTTTAAGACCTCCATTTTTAGGAAATACAGAATTGGGGGAACTTTTTTATCATGTCCACACAACATGTATAAGGTATATTAATGACATATTACAATGTTGAAAATGGGTGGTCTTCCCCTTTAATTTGCTAATGTCTCAAGGGCCAAGTGAAATTACACGGCGGTCCCCCCTACACTGGAGCAGTTTGCTTTCCGGCATGGCGCACAGGCATTTCAGCAGTTTCAGCAGAATTTATAGCATGGGATTGCTTGAAAATAATAAATACCGAAAATAACTAAGCCAAACAAAAGCAAAATGTTTAAACACTTGTGATTGTGATTTACCGTATCATGATGGTTTAAGACTTTTGGGGTTATTTGATTGACACAAAACAAATGAACCCATTGTAAATTGCCCCTGCTTAAAGTGAAGTGAAGTGAAGTGAAGTGAAGTGAAGTGAAGTGAAGTGAAGTGAAGTGAAGTGAAGTGAAGTGAAGTGTCACAGCTTGAAGCCAGAATGCAGGGCGACCACGCCTCCAGTGAGGTTGTGATATCGTACACGGCAGAAGCCTGCATCCTCAATCATGCCCTTAAACGTCTCCTGGTCAGGGAATCTGCGGATGCTCTCCACCAGATACTGGTAGGACTTCCAGTCTCCTGCGATCACCTCCCCAAGCACTGGAATCATCTGGAAACTGTATGCATCGTAGAGCCTAGCGAGCAGAGGGTTGGTGACCTTGCTGAACTCTAAGCACATGAACCGTCCTCCAGGCTTCAGGACCCGCAGTGCCTCTTGCAGTGCCTGATCCATGTGGGTGACATTGCGGATACCAAAGGCAATGGTGTAAACATCAAACTGGTCGTCGTCAAAGGGCAACTCCTCCGCGTCTCCCACTACCCAGGACAACAAGCGGTCGGTGCCGCTGCCCCAGCTGTCGGACTTCTGCTTGCCCACTTTGAGCATCTCCTTGTTGATGTCGCAGACCACGGCCATGGACTCCCGGCCGGGCTCCTCCTTCTCCTCCTCCCCTGAGATGTCCTGCCGCGACGGGCTCTGCTTGCCCCGCATGGCCATGCACTGCGGGCGCCGCTCCTTCCGCGAGCTCACGTAGCTCAGGAACCTGAAAGCAATGTCGCCTGTGCCTCCGGCCACGTCCAGCAGACGTTGTCCAGGCTGGGGGTTCATGGCGCGTAGGAGCGTGTCCTTCCACAGTCGGTGTATTCCCAGACTCATGGCGTCGTTCATCACGTCGTACTTCTGCGCCACACTCTCGAACACCTTGTACACTCTCTGTGCCTTCTCCGCTTCGGGGACGGTCTGGAAGCCAAAGTGCGTTTCTCTGCCCGCGGCGGCACCGTCGCTGCTAAAAGCACGATTGCAGCAGGCGGAACAACTCCAACCTCCTCCGAGCTCCCTGGCATTCTGCTTTTGCAGTGTGCTGCTGTTGTTACCATTTAATAGGACCCGAGGATCACGCCGTAGTACGACCCTCCGGACGAGCAGTCTGATGGAGGACGCCATGTTGTTGTCTCCACGGTAAGGGGGTGACTATGTTTTACCCCCTGTCCGTCCTTACGTCCATCCGTCCGTACATCTGTTTGTCCGCTGTTACGTCACCCGCAGGGTGACGTAACAGCAGGCAACTGTACGAACAGACGTACGTACAGTTGCCTGCAGGGGTCACCACTAACCAGTGACCGGTGACTGTTGCCCTCATAGGGTGACGTGACCTGAGCTGGTAGAGACCACAGATCTTGTTTAATTACGCAACGGCACGTCACATACGCAACATAAACAGCTGTTGTGACGTTGCAACGGCGTACTGCAACGGCGTACTGCAACGGCGTGACGTGCCGTTGCAGTACTAATTGCTGAGCAATTGCTGAGCAATTAGTACTGAAAGTTTACAATTTATTATTGTTTGATCAATTACAACTTGATCAACAACACAAACTCGTAGACGCCCGCCAGGCAGTAGCGCTGCTCGGGCCCGTTGTAGATGGCCAGGTTCCTGGCCACTGGGACGCCGTCGTCCTTCAGGGTGAGGTGGGCCGGCTGGTCGGCCTCGTGGTTCGTTCCGCTGAGCACCACGGAGGACAGAAAGTCGAAGCTGAGCTTCCCGTCCGGTTTCGGGTACTCGATGGGGTCAGACTTTAGCCGGTTTCAGCTGGGTGGCGTCTGGACCGTGGTGCTTGAGCGTCCAGGGTTCTTTCCCTACTGAAGATCCAGTAGAAGATCCCGGGATAGATCATCCCTCCGTACAGGCCGAAGTAGCTGTGGAAGCTTTCCACTAATGGTGCACATTACTTTCTAAAACATTTTCTTTGACAAGCCCCACTTCACTGTGAATAGCTGTTATTAGAGAAAGTAAAATATGGGTGTAAACTGATTTACATTTTTTGCTTTCTTTAGGGATATTAGCTATGGGAGAGGGCATTGTAACATGGTCCTAAATAGATATTGTCTACAATTTTTTAAAGCAAGTTATTTGGCCACGGAAGTTCACAGGATCTACTGAATTTGAAGGAGGCAGCACACCACACCTCCATATTTGTGAACGCCTGGCTCAGAGGCTTAATATGGCCATTTGTCACATTCAGATAATTTTCCACTAGATACAATTCCCTGGGGTTTATTGGGATTGTAGTAAGAAAAAAAATAAATCAGTTCAAAAATGTGTAAACAAATATGTATTTAAGACCATGTTCGAATGCCCCCTCCCATAGCTGAAATCCCTAAAATTAAAGAAAGCATAGAATGTAAAACAGTTAACACACATCTTTTACTTTCTCTGACCTAAACAACCTTGGTTGAAGACAAAGTTGTCCTTTATTTTATTTTCTTGAAACTATAAGATAGAGCAATGTATTAAAAATGCTTTTAACCTTGTGAAATCCTCTTTGCTGAGTCATTGCCATGGCTATGAGCAGAAATTTAAAAGCCCTGTTCATTTCTAAACTAATTATTGTCATTATTTTGTGTTAATTGTTTGTTTTAATTATTTTGTGATGGGCTATAAATTACTGTGTCCAAACTGCACATGACAGGAGCAAAGTCTCTTTTGTCCTCATGATCATTGACATATGTACAACGAAAACAAAGCGACATGAGCGACTGGAAACAATATATTTTCAAGTCTGAATGCAACTTAGTATTGTGTTTAAGAGGTCAATGCACGTAATAATATTCCAAATCTACAACTACAGTCACTAAAGGTTTAACATAATTGAGTCAACATCTGAAATGTAATAGAATGTATTAGAATTCGATTGGAAATCAACGAGCAGTGATGGGTCTAGAAGTCTTACCTTTGACAGCCAAACTTCCAGTTCTCTTCCGAGGACCTTTTCATTATGAGCATTAAAACATCACAACCCATCGTAGGCCGGCCCTCCGCCGCCCTCCGGCGGGACCCAGTTGATGTTCTGACTGGGGTCCTTGATGTCGCAGGTTTTGCAGTGGACGCAGTTCTGAGCGTTGATCTGCAGCCGCATGGCGCCGTCGCCCGTCTCGGCGGGCACGAACTCATAGACGCCCGCCGGGCAGTAGCGCTGCTCGGGCCCGTCGTAGATGGCCAGGTTCCTGGCCACTGGGACGCCGTCGTCCTTCAGGGTGAGGTGGGGCGGCTGGTCCGCCTCGTGGTTCGTGCCGCTCAGCGCCACGGAGGACAGCAGGTCGAAGCTGAGCTTCCCGTCCGGTTTCGGGTACTCGATGGGGTTGCAGTCTTTAGCCGGTTTCAGCCGGGCGGCGTCCGGACCGCGGTGCTTGAGCGTCCAGGGTTCTTTCCCTCTGAAGATCCAGTAGAAGATCCCGGTGTAGATCATCCCTCCATAGAGACCGAAGTAGCTGTGGAAGGACGGCCTGATGTTCCTCACGGCGTGCAACTCCTTCCACAGCCACGACTTCCGCAGGTCGTCTTCATACTCCGGGACGTGGAGTCCAGATTGGAGGTCCTCCCCCGCGGCGACGACTTTAGGGAAGACGGCCTCGGCGGCGAGCGTGCCGCTCTTCATGGCCGTGTGGGTGCCCTTGATCTTCGGGACGTTCATGAAGCCGGGGCTGCAGCCGATCAGCAGCCCTCCGGGGAACGACAGCCTGGGCAGGGACTGGAGCCCTCCCTCGTTGAGGGCCCTCGCGCCATACCCGATCCTTCTGCCCCCAGCCAGGGTCGGGGCGACGGACGGGTGGTGCTTCCAGCGCTGGAACTCGCGGAAGGGGTTTAGGTAGGGGTTGGAGTAGTCCAGGCCCACCACAAAGCCCAGGGCCACGGTCGGTTCTTTGTCGCTGAGGTGGTACAGGAAGGAGCCGCCGTACGTGTTCCTGTCCAGGGGCCAGCCCACCGAATGCTCCACCCTGCCCGGCCGCCACTTCTCCTCGTCGATCGCCCACAGCTCCTTCAGGCCGATGGCGTACGTCTGCGGCTCGCAGCCCGCCCTCAGGCCGAACTTGTCGTAGAGCTGCTTGGCCAGGTGCCCGTGGCAGCCCTCGCCGAACAGCGTCACCTTGGCGTGGAACTCCATGCCCCTCTCGAAGACGTCTTTGGGCGAGCCGTCCTTGGCGATCCCCACGTCGTTGGTGGCGATCCCCTTCACGCTGCCGTCCTCGTGGAAGAGGACCTCGGCCGCGGCGTAGCCCGGGTACAGCTCCACGCCCAGCTCCTCCGCCCGCTCGCCCAGCCACCGCACGAAGTGGCCCAGCCTCACCACGTAGTTGCCGTGGTTGTTCATGGGCAGACCCGGCGGCAGCGGCACGGGGATCCGGTACCTCTCCGTGAGGACGCCGAAGACGTCCTCGGTCACGGGGGTGTTCAGAGGGGCTCCCCGCTCCTTCCAGTCGGGGAACAGTTCGTCGAGCGCCCGGGGCTCCAGACAGGCCCCCGACAGGGTGTGGGCTCCGATGTGGGAGGCCTTCTCCACCAGACACACCCTCAGGTCATCCCTGTCGTGCTCTTTGGCCAGCTGTTTGAGCCGGATGGCCGCCGACAGGCCGGCCGGTCCGCCGCCCACGACCACCACGTCGCAGGTGTCGGCGAACCGCCCCATCTCCGTGCCCTTCCATCGCGGGTCTTTATCTCTGGGGTGGATTGTGTAGTGTGTTGTAATGCGCGGGGTTGCGGCCGAACAGCGGGCCCGCTTGTGATGGACTGTGTGCAGATGAGGCGTGGTGTGACCGGCTACGACCGCTTTCAACGTCCTAATACACCTGTGGGCGTAAATGGGATATCTGCTGACTAGAAACATAAATTATTAAATGATTGTTTGCCTGACTTGGTCAAGCAGACTCTACAGTGTGTATTCCCCTTTATCAGAGTGCTGGGGGCATAGTCTTTTACGACTGCCACCATACAGTCTGTTACGACTGTATGATGTCAGCATTATGGCCAGCACGATGCCTTACAGTACGTTTTAACGGCGGGCGATGGACAGGCACGGACTGGCCATAGGGCATAGCGGGCATTTGCCCGGTGGCCTGCAAGGCTTTCTGGCCTGCTGGCCACCTGGCCACGACGTGAAATATAATAATTATAATTTACACAACATTGTAGTAGGCGAATGATGGTATATAAGCGGCTTATATAAGCCTAATGTGTTAGTATAGTCTGTTGTAGATGCTAAAATGCTGCTATCTATGCGTTTTTGACCCACCAAAAGCCCCAAAATTTTCCAGCCGCCCGGCTTCGCTGGAGGTGTCGTCGCCGGGCAGCTGGGAGGTGGCCTGGTCTAAGTACAAAATGCCCGGCCTGAAAAAATGTCCCAGTCCAGCCCTGGCGATGGACAAGCAACGTCAGCCGACATCCATTATTTGTCTATGGGAGCCGCCGATCCGGGCAACAGCGACATCGGCCGGAAAGGTAAAACATGCTGAGCTTTTCGGCCAAATCGGAACAAACTCCTCATACATCACCAAGAGTTGACTTTTGGTGGCCAGAGCCTTAGAATAGACAGCTATGCGATTGATCGGGCACACAACAGCCCGGTCACGTGGTTAGTTACTGTACATGGTTTGCGGAGAGCCTGATAGTGACTATTGGCGAGAGCTCTCCTTTTCAACCAGTGGAAACAATACAGAAATGTAGGAAATGTATAGCTTCACAGGGGACAAACACTGAAATCACAAGACCACTGAGCTGTACGTTCCATGGCTTAATGCAAACCAGACACCTTGAAGCAAATACCGTATTGTCCGGAATATAAGACGACTCTGCTTATAAGACGACCCCCATTTTTCAAAACTCATTTGTGGAAAAAGGAAATTGAATGTCAAATAGTATAGCCCCCGAATATAAGACGACTCCAGTTTTTAGGATATTTCCGTTGAAAAAAACATGGTCCACTGAAAAACAATCCTGATACTATCCAGATTGTTTTCCGAAGACGGATATCAGTTGGACATCTGTGATTGACTGCGAGATCGTCTGAAGGCCCCTAGGGACGGATTCAATAGCACAGCTCTGAATTTGTAAAATTGGTTCTTCAGAGATTACCCACCAAACAAACTACAACAGATGACTAAAGCGGCTCATTGGAAAGTGTGGGGCGAAAAAATAATTTGCCGGGTGCACTGCACCCGAAAGACGACACTGTTGGTCCCTCGATGAACTCTGATTGTCTGGGTTAGATGATGTGATGGTGACATAATTAAGGGACCTTTATGAATGCTGTCGTATGTTATCTCCCGAAGGTGTCAGGTCACTTGCTCCCTGGTCGCTCGCTCTGCTCACACACAACTAGGCCATGACCTGTGCAATGCACAAGTTGGCACCCTATTGAGTGCAGTTCTAATTTATTTTGCCGTACAGTTTTAGATGGCAATGGAGATGAAGATGTCAGAGATGTTCTACTCGCAAATCTGGTTGACACAATACTCACCAGTGAAGACTTCTCGGCACTCCTTCATCCCCGGACAAAGCTATATCAACTTATGTGGAACCCTGGGGGAGTCTACGAAAGCTCCAATCGTTTGACAACAGCCAGACTTGGCCAGAGGCGGCGGGCACCTGTCCGATCACAGTTTGATGAACCAGTACAGGACGAAAAAGACGGCAAGGCTGAAGAGGCCCACGTAGCAGAGGTGCACGGACGGGCTGTGCCTGGCGAGGTGTTTCACCTTGCCCACGGCGGTGCCCAGCAGCCCGCCCGCGGAGTCGAAGTCCGTGTCCATCTCCTCCAGCATCCTGTTGTGGTGCTTGACCTCGTTGCCGATTTCGATCGTCAGACCCCTCAGAGCGGTGACCTTGGAGCGGAGGCCCTCTTTTAGACCTTCGTTCTCGTCTTGGTAGACGTCGTCCCCACCCCAACCTTCTCCGCGCCTCATCTTGACTTGTGTGGGAACACTATTGTCGTAAATTCGGCCGTGCGGGACGCAGGAGAATTGTTTTCATACCTCCGTCACAGTGTCAATCTATAAGCCTAGCTGCCTTCAATCTCGCATCATCGAAAGGGACATCAGTATTTGCCAAATATGGAGCTCTGTGCGTCTGAAGAGTGGCCTCCCAGTGTTACACAGACATATAATGAGCCCTTCTCAAAACCCAACCCTTTGGGGTGGGTTTTGCTCACTGTAATCCACATACTTTAGCAACTCTTGCTACCCAGGTCAAGCTTTCCTGGTCAAGCTCTCGTTTGCCGTTTGATTACTCTTGCTCTTGGGACATTCTTGAAACATTCTGTAAACATTCTTCAGCATACACATCCAATATCAGATGGGCATTCGTTATAGCCTAAAGTTGACAGCTGTTTTGGCGTTCTCATCGTATTTCTAGGTCTAAACGTGATGTCATGCACATTTGACCAGTGCATAGTCGGCTGTATGTCTGTCTGCTTGACTAGATTTAGAAGCCATTTTGATACTGAAATGATTGATTATTGTCTCCACCGAAGGTGGGGACTATAAAACGCCCTCCGTCCGTGCACGCGGCCTGTCCGTCCCCCGAATCTGTCCGTGGCACGACTGTCTGTCCGTGCACGCAGCCCGTTAGTCATGACGACATGTCGACGTTATAGTTGATACACTGGTACCAGTGAACGTTCAAACCTGAGCACAGACGGTGGAGACCTGGGTACGGGTCTCTAGGAGGAACCCTTAGCTTGAGAAGCTTGAGATGACGTCATGATGAGGTCATAGGTATGAAGGTCATAGGTCATGGGTATAAAACGCCCTCTGTTCGTGCACGCAGCCCGTCTGTCCCCCGAATCTGTCTGTCCCACGACTGTCTGTCCGTGCACGCAGGCCGTCCGTCATGACGTCATGACGACGTTATAGTTGATACACTAGTACTAGTACACGTTATCCAAACCTGACCCCAGATATTTTTTTCTTGAACTATTCCATAGAATTTGAATGATTTTTTTTATTTCCAACTGAAATGAAATGGAAATTTCAAATTCAAAAAGACATTAGTGTTTTATATATATTGTTTTATATATATTAGAATAATATCATCAATTGCTGAGCCCAGACGGTGGAGACCTGTGCCCCGTAGGGGCACAATCTTGTTTTATATGGAGAAATCTTGTCATTTAACATATAACTCAATTGGTGACGAGGGGAGTTTGGCAGAGTGGTGTGGGTTTTGTCATAGTGAAAAGTTATTATTATGGCTCTACCCATTCATGGACCCCTAAATGAATATTTGACTGTGTGGATGCCCATCTGAAATATATTTTTAGGTGAGCTTGTTGATAGGCTATTTTCAAATAGGCCTAGGCTATAAATAACTACCAACCTAACTCTAACTGTAAATGTGGTGAAATATATGATTACATTTATACATTTTGCTAAGGACCCCCTGGAGTGCTGGGGGTCCCTGGACAGCACTCTAAGAACCAAATGATAATAAGGTGTAAGAAATCGCTTTTTTAATCAAAATGTATTTTTTAAAATGTTCCTGCATGTTTCTGCATTTTCACCGCATAATTGCAAATAAAAACCTGCATATTCCATCGCATAAACAAGGATTTTTGCCCACAAGAATCTCAATTTTAGTCTGCATAATCAAGTATATTTCCCTGCGTTTTTCTGGAGGGTCTGATTAAGTCATCTTGTATTCGGGTGCTAAACTAATTGACATGCATTGTCCTTTTATCACAAATGATTCTTGTGTTTGTTCTCCCTTGTTTTTCTTTTTGTTGTTCTTATTACTTGCATGAGCAGAGCGAGATGATCTATTGCGATCACTTTGCGGTCATTGGTTGTCTCTCGAAGTGCTTTGAAGTGCTTTGATTAGTTTAGGCGATGACATAATGGTGATGTAATTATGAGATCTTACCTGGAATTGGTATTACATCTGTGTTCGCTCGCTCTGCTCACATACAAGTAGGCCATGACCCACTTGTGTGCAATTCACAAGTTGGCACTCTACTGAGTGCAGATCTATTTTTTGTATATGCGTACGTATATGTACAGGTATATGTATACAGTATATGGTAGGTTTTTATGCTCATTGCACATATTTTGTGTTTGTTTTGTTTTTTTACCAGCACTTTGGTCAGTCTATGCTTGTTGCATGAATAAAGTTTAATTTGTTTTGATATGTAAGCTAAGAACATAACAGTAGGAAATCTATATAGGCTATATAGACTAACTGTGCATATACAATAGAGCTATACTTCCCTGGAAAAGCTATGAGCATGTACCCATGCTAGCTAGGATACCCAGGTTGGTACTGCGAGTGATATATTAATCTCGCCAGTGCCTTCCACCTCAGGTCTATGCTACAGTATTTTACAGGTGGCTATAATGTGAGGGTTTGGTGGGAATCGAACACCTTCAAATTGATATAGGTGTAATTACAGTTGGTTTTGAGCACAAATATTGTGTAAAAAGAGAGCCTGCACCTTTTACTTTTACTTCAGTAATTAGTTGAACTAGTATTTTTACTTAGTTTACTAAGTTTACTAAGTTTGTAGGGTTTTACACAAGTTAATTGTACTTCTTTTGGACAGAATATGAGTGTTTTTCCCCTTTGGCTTTGAGCGGACAACGTGCACAGCTCAGCAGAAAAATCAACAACCCTGTACTACAAGTATTTGAACAACAACAGCTGATTACACCGGTCATTTTCTCAGACGCCGTTTTCAGCGTTGGTGCAGTTACAACACGCCAGCATCCAGTTGCGTTCGGTTTACACTGGGTACAACCGCGCCACTGGTTCATCTGGGACGTATGTTTGGGTGGGGGGGTCGATAAAAGGAGGCTGCTCTAGACGCCGATACATTCACTCTGTTGCAAAATGAAGCTCTGTGTGGGTGTTCTGCTGATACTCTACTGTCTGTCTGAGGCCGACCATGAGGCTCAGGCTGAACCAGCCGATACCCTGGTACAGCAGCCTGACCTTCTCTGGGCCGAGCTGGACAAGCTCAGAGACATGGTGCACAGCCTGGGAGCCACCGTGGTGGAGCAGAGGGTCCAGCTGAAGAACACCGAGGCCAGGCTGTCAGCCAGCGAGGAAGACTCCCGGGAGCTCAGAGGCGAGGTGCTTCGTCTGGGAGCCACCGTGGTGGAACAACGCGTCCAGCTCAGCAACACGGAGGCCAGGTATGGCAATTAAACATTATAAATGATGTATCTACCGTCGGGGGGGGGGGGGGGGGGGGGGGGGGGGGGGATTCCGAACTTATTGCAAGCATTTGTTTTCTCAAGAAAAACACTTTTTTGCTTGAAGCAGAACTGAAATGTTTAAATGTTGCCTTTATTTATGTTGTTAATGGTACCGCGGCTTTCACCAGCTGTTCTTATTCTTATCTTTCCTATTAGTGGGGCAGAATATTATATCGCATAGCCTATTGACATTGGTAAAGTCGCCCCGGCCGAAAGCTCCGCAAAAAAAAACTCCACATGTTTGACAGGCTTATCTATCTCTCTGTCTGCGCGCGCAAACGCACACACGCACACACATACACACTTGATGATGACGATTATTATTATTATTATTACCCTTATTATTATTATTAGAAAATATTTATTTACAACTTCTTTATTATATTTTATAAGCTCAGTGACCTCATTTGCAATGTCCACATGTTTGACAGACTTATCTATACATCTATATGTCTGTCTGTCTGTCTGTCTGTCTGTCTGTCTGTCTGTCTGTCTGTCTGTCTGTACACACACACACACACACACACACACACACACACACACACACACACACACACACACACACACACACACACACACACACACACACACACACACACACACACAGCAGTGGGCAAATGGAAAACTGGGTACTAGAGACATGTGGGCACTGTACCTCTCATAACTTTTTGGTAAGATTTTACAGTAGGTTTGTAGAGTAATAGGAGCTCAAAATCACATAAAAATACATATCACAGAAAATCTCTGATGTTTGCGCTTTAACCAAAATATTTCCCAAAAAGTTCTGTTCACCATTACAATGGGAATCACTGATGTCCTACTGTACCTCTCATAACTTTTTGGTAAGATTCTACAATAGGTTTGTAGAGAAAAAGCTCTGATGTTTGCACTTTACTCTACAAACCTACTGTAAAATCTTACCAAAACGTTATGAGAGGTACAGTAGGACATTGTTCAGTGATTCCCATTGAAATGGTGCACAGAACTTTTTGGGAAGCATTTTGGTTAAAGTGCAAACATCAGAGATTTGATTTTCTAATGATAATAATAATCACCATCATCAAGTGTAGTGTGTATGTGTGTGTGTGCGTGCGTGTGCATGCGTGTGCGCGCAGAGACAGACAGACAGACAGACAGACAGACAGACAGACAGACAGACAGACAGACAGACAGACAGACAGACAGACAGACAGACAGACAGACAGACAGACAGACAGACAGACAGATAAGCCTGTCAAACATGTGGACTTAACAATCCAAATTAGGTCACTGAGCTAATAAAAATATAATAAAAATGTAAATAATGATTTTCTAATCATAATGATAATCATCTTCATCATCGTTAATTGGCAGCCTTTTGCTTTAAAAGATCTATATGAAATAATTTCTAAGGAAAGCTAGTGGTGAGCATTGTGCTTTTTTTTTAACTTTTCCCAACTAAAGGGTGGCAGCCAGCGAGGAAGAAGCCAAGGAGCAGAGAGACAAGGTGATTCGTCTGGAATTCACCGTGGAGGAGCAGAGACTTCACCTCAGCAACGTGGAGGCAGAATCCAAGGAGCTCAGAGACACCGTGGTGAAACAGCAGGTTCATCTCAGCAACATGGAGGCAGAGGTCCAGGAGCAGAGGAGCCTAGTGAGAGGTAAGGATGACAAGAGGTAAGGAGGATCTATAATCAGGGGTGTAAAACTCAGATACAGAGTCGTCCAAAATTTAAAACTGAACAAAGCCGCGGGCCAAGTTTGACCGAACTAACCTTTTGAAGGGCAATTCCACCCATTTTCAAAATTGGGTCTGAAAGAAAAATCATTAACATGGTAACATGGCGATGTCATCAGATGTATTTCACCATGTTGATGATTTTTTCAGACCTCCATTTTAGGAAATACAGAATTGGGGGAACTTGTTTTATCATGTCCACACAACACCTCTAAGGTATATTAATGACATATTAAAATGTTGAAAATGGGTGGTCTTCCCCTTTAATTTGATGTCTCAAGGGCCAAATAAAATTACACAGCAGGCCAAATGTTGCCCACGGGCCAGAGTTTGACACCCATGATCTACATAGATGTTAACTTGGTACTGTGCAGGTTGAAATGTTTCATAAGGAGGAGGAAATTAGCGGGACAAAACATTTGATTGCTGTTAGGTAGTTGATAGGTTGTTGTTTAAACTGCATACATACAGCAAATCACTCGATCAGATTTAGAGGAGATCTCTGGAGGGAAGCAGGGAGGAGCTCATTGCTGCCACCAGCGGGTGGTTAAAGGTGTTACATTAAGATGGAAAAATATAACAAAAAAAATGGCTAGATCAGCACTCGGTAGAATGCAAACTTGTGCATTGTGCACAGGCAGGCCATGGCCTACCTGTGCGTGAGCAGAGCAAGCCTATACTCTCGACTTTAGCTATAAAGGTCACCATTACATCATCACCTAAACCAGCCAATCGGAGTACCCTAAGGGACGACCGACCACGCAACGCAAACCACCGCGCACTGATCGCTTAAAGGGTTATGACCCCCCCCCCCACACAAAAAACAGTCGTCACAGGTGAAAAAATAGCACAGATTCGAAAATTCACCTCATATTATATTATATTATATTATATTATATTATATTATATTATATTATATTATATTATATTATATTATATTATATTATATTATATTATATTATATATTTATAAATATATATTTATAAATATATTTATAATATATATATATATTTATAAGCCAGTTGTCGCGAAAGTTATCCAGTGGTAGCTTCTTACAGTCTAACCGACAAAAGTAGCCTCATCCGCGGGCGCTTCTTCTCTCTAGCAGGTGGTCACGGAGGGCATTCTACAGCCAAGTTGCAGCCGAGCAGAAGACCTGCCACGCATTCATATATCAGTATATTAGTCTGCACTTACAGGTAATTCCATTCCCTGTCCTATTGTTTTCAGTAATGGCTGCCAAAGTGAGTGAGAGCGAATCCCAGGTTGCAGACTTCCAGACCAGGCTGAACGTGACACAGTCCCAGGTTACACAGCTAGACGTCCAGGTTGCAGACCACCAGAGCAGACTAGATGTTGCAGAGGTCCGGGTTGGAGACTTGGAGAAGGACACTGAAGGTGATTTGAGCTTGTTGGTCTAGCACCCCTCAAAAAGAGTGAAAAAAAAGGAAAAGACCAGTACTTCATCATCTTGGTGTTTAAATTTAGCCGAAACACGTTGGGCAACTAAATGGTCAGTCACGTGACTGGACCCACAGTGATGGGTCCAGTCATGTGACTGACCCAACGCATAATATTTTGCTGTCAACCTCAGTGTGTTGCTCTGCACTACGCCTTGTTAGTATGTGTAGCCACGGTGCTCTATGGGCTGTGAATGAAGCTTGCTTTGATCAAAAAGGCATTTAACTGCAGCTGGAGACACGCAGTAGACTAAATTACTTTAACTTAAACATTTAGCTGCTGAAGACATACTGACGACAAGATTACTTATTAACATTAAAATTAACATTTTGCTGTTAGAGGTATGAATGCAGATGATAGGATGACTACTGTATGCTAATGTCCTGCATGTTTACTTGCGTGCCTAGCACGCAAGTAAACAGACAGTGACAATCAGCTTGAGCTAACTTAATCAACAGAAGTAAACATGTTACGTACAGTATTTATTGGTCAGTCACACAGGCTGAGGTGACATGCAGGTATCTTTCTCGCTCTGTTTTCCAGTAATGGATGCCAGAGTGAGTGACAGTGAATCCCAGGTTGCAGGCCTCCGGGCCGGTCTAAATTCTACAGAGACCAGACTGGATGCTACAGAGGTCCAGGGTGCAGACCACCAGGCCAGGCTGAATGCTACAGAGCTCCTGGTTGCAGACTTGGAGAAAGAAAGTGAAGGTAATATATTTGGGGGTGGCTGTGTCTCAGCCATAGTGGCAGGTTGGTGTCTTGCATGGTTTCCTCCTCCATCAATGGGCAGGTTGGCGTCTTGCATGGTTTCCTCCTCCAACGATGTGCAGGTTGGTGTCTTGCATGGTTTCCTCCTCCATCGATGTGCAGGTTGGTGTCTTGCATGGTTTCCTCCTCCAACGATGTGCAGGTTGGTGTCTTGCATGGTTTCCTCCTCCATCGATGTGCAGGTTGGTGTCTTGCATGGTTTCCTCCTCCAACGATGTGCAGGTTGGTGTCTTGCATGGTTTCCTCCTCCATCGATGTGCAGGTTGGTGTCTTGCATGGTTTCCTCCTCCAACGATGTGCAGGTTGGTGTCTTGCATGGTTTCCTCCTCCAACGATGTGCAGGTTGGTGTCTTGCATGGTTTCCTCCTCCAACGATGTGCAGGTTGGTGTCTTGCATGGTTTCCTCCTCCATCAATGTGCAGGTTGGCGTCTTGCATGGTTTCCTCCTCCAACGATGTGCAGGTTGGTGTCTTGCATGGTTTCCTCCTCCATCGATGTGCAGGTTGGTGTCTTGCATGGTTTCCTCCTCCATCGATGTGCAGGTTGGTGTCTTGCATGGTTCCCTCCTGCATCGGTGTGTGTGAATGTAGTGTAGTGACGTTGGGGGTCTTGTCTGATTATTCCTCTGTGTTCATTAATGCACGTGAGTTCAGAGAATAGACACTGTGCTAATGTATTTTTTACTGTATTCATCATATAATCCACTAGTGGTGTAACCATACATTTTTAATTTGAACACATCATGGGGTTTTCTTCTTAAAATTGCTAAATACAATGCTCAAGTATAAGGAAGTAACCCACATCTTGAAATTAAAAATTATATTCAATACAGTTACTACAGGGTTACACCATTAAACTGCATGTAATGATTATGACCATGATTGTCATCAACAACTGAATTCTTGTGTTGATTTCAGCTCATGCTGCTCAGCTGTCCACTGTAGAAACACACCTGACTGCTACTGACAACCAAGTGCAGGATCTGAGGAGTGAGTCTATTTATTAAGCATTATGCAAGAGAAAACACTGGTTGCACAGGTTATCCCATGACAAGGCTGCTTTTATTTATTTGCAGTTGTATAGGCTCTATGCTGTTGAGCGGAGTGGTCTGTTGTTGTGAAATACTGTATCTAACCACTGTATCTGACCAGAATTCTGGCTTCTAATTGGAGCAAAGCAAATTCCACGTGCCCCAACATTTTATTTAACTGCCAGTCTAGTCACCGATTTGTGGTTAGACGGGCATATTTCCCAATGCCGATCAGCCCCGATAATATTAGTTTTGACGCCGTTCTCGAGCTTCTCGTGGATTTCCCGTTAGATTACCCCCGCCGGTCACGACGACGGCGTGTATCACGACGAAATGTAGATTTCATTCTTTAATCCAACTATTAGTCCGAGCGCATTGTCTGATAATGATCCCGTTGCTGACTTTCATTTGGGACAGAATTGGCGACAGCTTTTTTTTTTTTGTCCCATTCACATCCATTCAATCCAATGCATTCAAACGGCTCTCCTCCGGTTTGCCCCCTGAATGTCGTGAGCGCATGGGTGAATCAGCTAGGGCTACACTGCTCTTCCTGACTTGTGACCCGGATGTTTTTGCTCAGATCGTCAGAAGAGAGGTCAGCCAAGACAACAGAAACAGCATGACAGAAACAGCACATCCTGTTTAAGAGATCTGAGCTTCAAAATAAGGTTTTTTTTACCGATCTCACTGGTTTGAGCCGTGGCAATGGGGAGAAAACAAAGAAGATCCGATCGCGGTAAATGAGATATTCATAATTTAAAGGCCAATTCTGATACTTCGTTATCAGCCAATACTGATATTGATGTTTATTTGCCAATAGCGATATGACAAAAAAGAGACAATATATAATCAATCACCGATACAATATGTTTTCTGATATACTGATACAGTATTGGGACACCTCTAATGGAAAGAGAACATACATAGAAATAGTCATCTAGGATCACACTAAAGCTAAGAATGTAACAGTGGAATCTATAATGAAATTATACAGTGATACGAGTACATACAATTCTATTGAGACTTTGTCGCAGGAGCTAGGGCAGATTCTAGAGCACATGCTTCGAGCTAAGGTGGGGTCTGAAATGTAGAGTTTTCAGACTTTGTTTTCTGATGTACTATAGGTACTATAATGTACTCTGAAGCATTATAGAACATCAACATATACTAGAGCACACTAGAATACTCTTCTAGTGTGCTCTACAGTAGTAAGACAATATATTTATATACAGTATTTATTTCATTTAATTGGTGTATTATTGAAATAATAGTAGGACTTAATATGCTATTATTAATAATAAAAATATTGAAAATATATACCGTATTTTCCGGACTATAAGGTGCACCTAAAAGCCTTTAATTTTCTAAAAAATCCACAGTGCGCCTTATAATCCAGTGCGCCTTATATATGGATCATTTGACTGCAGTAGCTTCTATTCTATGTTAACTGTAGTAGCTTCTATTCTCTGCCCCTTTATAATCCGGTGCGCCTTATATATGAACACAGTTCTAAAAGGTGCACCTTATAGTCCGGTGCGCCTTATAGTGCGGAAAATATGGTACTGTATTATATTATATATTATATATATATTATATAGTCCCACAATTATTGAAATAATAGTGGGACTATACTACTATGTTATTAACTATTATTAATGTGATAATGTATCTGTGTTTACAGACCCACCAAAGGTGGCATTCTCTGTTGGGTTGGGTGGATCACTTGGAACAGTTAGTTCTGACACCACTGTGGTCTACAAGGACGTCATCACCAATGTTGGCAATGGCTACGATCCCTCTACAGGTTGGTTATGATCCATTCATGTTAATACACTTGAATACAGTCATATATTGGTCCATAAATTTACAGACACACAACAGAAGCCCAAAGCAGCTTATAACAATATGACATGGCAACGACATGGGAAGCCTGGAGCTGCAGTCATTGGTTCATGATACGAGCACACATCCAATGAAACAGCGAATTGAGTGTTGCTAAGCTACCCAAACCCAGAGCCTTCTAGTGGGAGAGTTAGGATATTCCCGTTCACTCCTATGCGCGAGGTCGCAGTCGTTACTGGAGGAGCATGGAGGGGCCCTGTGAGTCCACTCTCAAGCCGGAAGTCGATGAAATGAATGGGATTTAATCGGGACTGGCAAAGTCTCGTATTGTCTCGTACACTACTGTATGCATCTCGCGAGACTGTAGGAGTAGTGAGCGTTATGCTCAGATAGGACTCAAATAGGCTTTGTATAGACGCCGTTCTCGAGCTGCTCGTGGATTTCCCGTTAGATTACCCCCGCCGGTCACAACGACGGCGCGTATCACGACGAAATGTAAATTTCATTCTTTAATCCAACTATTAGTCCGAGCGCATCGTCTGATAATGATCCCGTTGCTGACTTTCATTTGGGACAGAATTGGCGACAACTTTTTGTCCCATTCACATCCATTCAATCCAATGCATTCAAACGGCTCTCCTCCGGTTTGCCCCCTGAATGTCGTGAAACTGCCTCCTACAACCATTTTGGACACCTTACGGCACTGCTGGAATTCAGGATGGAGAATGGCATTATAGGGTTGTTATAGGAACTTATAATGAACATCCGAAAAAATAGCGAGATAACACGGTGGTTAACCCCTAGCAACAGTAGTCATGCAAAAGTGGTGCCATAGTGTAGGGATTCTACAAAATCACATGGCCTACAAGTAATTTAATCCCTGCAACTTTTCCAACTCCACACAGAATAGTTTAATATTAAGTTATCTTACCAGTGATAAAACATCCAGCCAGAAATAATATTTCAAAACCAAAATATAAGCAACAAACTGACTGGATTATACCATAATTTCAAACTGTAAATTATTGTGTCTGTTTTTTTTTTGTTTTTTTTTTTTGTTTTTATCATGGGTGAGTCTGCCAATATACAACCTCACAAGATGCAGAGACCACTTTGCTACTGTTTGGCCCTTGCTAGAAATAGGCTCATAAATAAGGATATTTTATTTTTTTACTTTTGCAAAGGCAATTGTTTTTTATTATAAAGGCTTATAAAAGTCCGGGAGCCAGACCCCCTACCATAATGTTTTCTGCCTATTTTTTTTTTTTTTTTTTCACTGTTATTTCCTGTTAGCATATACCTTGAGACATCTCAGAATGAAGGGGGCACCCTCAACTTGGGGGCGTTTGGCTTTGGGGGCCCAAAAAAAACCTTTATTGGTATAAGTCTCTGGCGAAATTGTGTTAACGCAAATATGAATTCACTAAAAATACATAAATGCACATAGAAGTATGAAATTTGGCATGGGGCATCCACATTGGGGTAAGTGGCAGAATAGGTTTTTGGAGCCTGATACCATCCTACTGTAAAATATCACCCACAACATCACCAAAAACACCCAAAATATGCTGCCCCCTTGACAAATACTCATCAAATATGAATACTTCTCAGCACTTTAGAGTAGATATTACTGCCTCAACTGTAGCTACAAAACTGCCCAAAACTGCCCAAACTCATAAGCTTCCATTTGAGCCCAAGATGACCTCGCTATCTTGACAATTACTCTTTCTGTGGCCAAAAGTCTGCAGAACTATACCTCAAATGGGAGATGATAACATGCCATTTTAAATACAGGTGCCTACTGTGATGTTAGCTCAATTTAATGACATAACTATAGTGTTTAGAATCATCTGATTCTCATCCTCATGAAGAGGACACTTAAATGAGGACACTTTCATTTAAGCCCTTTTTTGAGTATGTGGGACAAGTACAACCTTTGCCAGTGCTCTTCAAACTTGTAACAACACAATATACACAATATTTCCCTGAATCATATTCTTTCTTTTATTTCTATGCCATCACAACACATCATTGACACAAAATACAATATCTGGAACAGTGGTACATTCTGTGGATTCAGGAAATGTATAATTTATCAGCAATATTTTGTCCTAGGGGAGTGATTTTCAGGTTTATGTTACACTAGCATTTTTTTTTTTTTTTTTTAAGAATCTAGAGTTGCTGTCTGGAACACTGCCGAGACAGTCTTTCTGAGAATGTTTCACCCTCAAAATTTGAGATAGACTAAAGATAGAGATACAATTTGATTCTAGACAATCCCGGGTTTCATATTTTCTTTTCCAGAGTGGAGTCGCGTCTCTATTTTGTCAGTTTTCTGCCCAGTCTGCCCATTTGACTGTCTGTAAAACAACTGCCCTTTCCATGCCACAACAAAATCACACCCCATAGAACCGTGTTTCCGTCCCTGCGTTAGCTTAGCTAGTTAGCTTAGCTTAGTCTACAGATAGAGATAAGTAAGTTCACTTCATGGGGCCAGTCTAATGGCGGATTTTCTGCATAGGCTTCTATTGAATGGGGACGACAAATAGGGGCAACCGGAATGCTGGATTGTCTATACTTGAGTGAGAACATGTACCACGTGACCAGGCTATTTTCCTCCCCCTCAATGTCCAAACTCCTACTTTAGTAAAGTAGGAAGAGTTTCGCATCCAGTGTGTGTGTGTGTGTGTGTGTGTGTGTGTGTGTGTGTGTGTGTGTGTGTGTGTGTGTGTGTGTGTGTGTGTGTGTGTGTGTGTGTGTGTGTAGCGACACTGCTCACTGCAGACAGTCATTCACGTCTATGTATATGAAATAACATCATGTACAGTATACAGTACACAAACGCTACAAATGTTATGATCTACAAGCTCACTACATGTTGCAAACAGTGTTAAAAGACGGGTGGTCTGGGGTTCTAAATGCATCACGCTAGTGGGCTATTGAGAGCTTGTGCTCTGTCTGAAAACAATGTATTTCCAACGTGTCAGGCTGAATGAACAACAATCAAGTGCTAGACCCCTCAAGATTTATATTATAACCTTGTTTGTCCCGATAAAGAGTAAACACCCATGGCTCTTATAATGTGTTTAACGTGACTTGCTTTGATCATTGTTATTACTGCTTGTAGATGTCTGATATAAAACCACTCTCAGCATTTTTTTTTCTTGTTTTGCCCACAAAACGATCTATACTATATTCTATTTTCATGGGGTCTATGGGGCTAAAATGTCATCAAATGGTGGCCCGTGGCTCAAATTCTGAATAAATAGTGGGCCCTGGTATGAAAAAGGTTGAAAACCACTGATATAATGTATACAGTTAGCCTACAGTTTGTGGGCGTGGTTAGGGTATTTATTGAGACATTATGGGTGGAGTGGATGGCCGTTGTCACCTCCCATTGTTAACACCCACTTCTACTCTGCTCTAGGTGTCAAAACTTCAAATGCCTTTTTCTCAGTTTTACTATTTTGGGACAGTTAGATTTAAATGCTCATAGCTACTCCAAAAATGCTCCAATTTCCTTGAGTGATGCATCATATGAAAGTTCACATTGCATACTTTAATAATCTGTAAAATAAAAAATAAAAAATTAAAACATTGCAGTGCATCTATATATCTATATTTAAATGGAAACTAAAACAAAGTGGAAACTAAGTGGTTAAGATGTTAGACTCCCCCGCGTTCCCCAAGTTCGAATCCCAGGATGTTACATACATATGCACTATATGTGGTTGTCTATAGATCATACTAAAGTAGTCTACATATCCACTAGAGTGGTCTAAACCTGCACTATTATGCAATAAATTGGTCTACTAATTCGCTAGAGTTGTCTATTGGTCTAAACCTGCACTAGAGTGGTCTAAACCTGCAATAGATTGGTCTAAACCTATAATAGAGTGGTCTAAAACTGCACTGGAGGAGTGTAAACTTGCACTTTAGTGGCCTATATATTCACTAAATTGGTCTACTAATGAGCTAGAGTGGTCTACTTGTACACTAGAGTGGTCTAAACCTGCAATAGATTGGTCTAAACCTACAATAGAGTGGTCTAAACCTGCACTAGAGTGGTCTAATCATGCACTGGAGGAGTCTAAACTTGCGCTACAGTGGCCTAGATATTCACTAAATTGGTCTACTAATGTGCCAGAGTGGTCTACTTGTACACTAGAGTGGTCTAAGCTTGCAAAGAGTTGTCTAATCATGCATTAGTCTAGGTCTAAAATGCACCAAAGTGGTATAACATGCATTAGGGAGGTCTTGTAGTAGAGTTTCCTATGTGCAATGAATTGGTATACAGATATACTTTAGTGGTTACACCACTCTAGTGCATCTGTAGACCATGGTAGTGCATATTTAGACCACTCTAGCGCAGGATTAGACTACTATTGCAGGTTTAGACCACTAGTGCAGGATTATACCACTCTAGTGCAGGTTTAGACCACTCTAGTGCAGGATTAGACTACTATTGCAGGTTTAGACCACTCTAATGCAGCTTTAGACCACTATAGTGCAGGATTATAAAACTCTACTCAGGTTTAGACCACTCTAGTGCATGATTAGACCACTCTAGTGCAGTTTTAGACCACTCTAGTGCATAATTAGACCACTCTAGTGCAGGTTTAGACCACTCTAGTGCAGGTTTAGACCACTCTAGTGCAGTTTTAGACCACTCTAGTGCAGGTTTAGACCACTCTAGTGCATGATTAGACCACTCTAGTGCATAATTAGACCACTCTAGTGCATGATTAGACCACTCTAGTGCATGATTAGACCACTCTAGTGCATGATTAGACCACTCTAGTGCATGATTAGACCACTCTAGTGCAGGATTAGACCACTCTCTAGTGCAGGTTTAGACCACTCTAGTGCATGATTAGACCACTCTAGTGCAGGATTAGACCACTCTAGTACATAATTAGACCACTCTAGTGCAGGTTTAGACCACTCTAGTGCAGGATTAGACCACTCTAGTGCAGGATTAGACCACTCTCTAGTGCAGGATTAGACCACTCTAGTGCAGGATTAGACCACTCTAGTGCAGGATTAGACCAATCTCTAGTGCAGGTTTAGACCACTCTAGTGCAGGATTAGACCACTCTAGTGCAGGATTAGACCACTCTAGTGCAGGATTAGACCACTCTAGTGCAGGATTAGACCACTCTAGTGCAGGATTAGACCACTCTAGTGCAGGTTTAGACCACTCTAGTGCAGGATTAGACCACTCTCTAGTGCAGGATTAGACCACTCTAGTGCAGGATTAGACCACTCTAGTGCAGGTTTAGACCACTCTAGTGCAGGATTAGACCACTCTCTAGTGCAGGATTAGACCACTCTCTAGTGCAGGATTAGACCACTCTAGTGCAGGATTAGACCACTCTCTAGTGCAGGATTAGACCACTCTAGTGCAGGATTAGACCACTCTCTAGTGCAGGATTAGACCACTCTCTAGTGCAGGATTAGACCACTCTAGTGCAGGATTAGACCACTCTCTAGTGCAGGATTAGACCACTCTAGTGCAGGATTAGACCACTCTAGTGCAGGTTTAGACCACTCTCTAGTGCAGGTTTAGACCTGCACTCTCTAGTGCAGGTTTAGACCACTCTAGTGCAGGATTAGACCACTCTAGTGCAGGATTAGACCACTCTAGTGCAGGATTAGACCACTCTCTAGTGCAGGTTTAGACCACTCTAGTGCATGATTAGACCACTCTAGTGCAGGTTTAGACCACTCTAGTGCATGATTAGACCACTCTAGTACATAATTAGACCACTCTAGTGCAGGTTTAGACCACTCTAGTGCAGGTTTAGACCACTCTAGTGCATGATTAGACCACTCTAGTACATAATTAGACCACTCTAGTGCAGGTTTAGACCACTCTCTAGTGCAGGTTTAGACCTGCACTCTCTAGTGCAGGTTTAGACCACTCTAGTGCATGATTAGACCACTCTAGTGCAGGTTTAGACCACTCTAGTACATAATTAGACCACTCTAGTGCAGGTTTAGACCATCCTAGTGCAGGATTAGACCACTCTAGTGCAGGATTAGACCACTCTCTAGTGCAGGATTAGACCACTCTAGTGCAGGATTAGACCACTCTAGTGCAGGATTAGACCACTCTAGTGCAGGATTAGACCACTCTCTAGTGCAGGATTAGACCACTCTAGTGCAGGATTAGACCACTCTCTAGTGCAGGTTTAGACCACTCTAGTGCAGGATTAGACCACTCTCTAGTGCAGGATTAGACCACTCTAGTGCAGGATTAGACCACTCTCTAGTGCAGGTTTAGACCACTCTAGTGCAGGATTAGACCACTCTCTAGTGCAGGTTTAGACCACTCTAGTGCAGGTTTAGACCACTCTAGTGCAGGTTTAGACCACTCTCTAGTGCAGGATTAGACCACTCTAGTGCAGGATTAGACCACTCTCTAGTGCAGGATTAGACCACTCTAGTGCAGGATTAGACCACTCTAGTGCAGGTTTAGACCACTCTAGTGCAGGTTTAGACCACTCTAGTGCAGGATTAGACCACTCTAGTGCAGGATTAGACCACTCTCTAGTGCAGGATTAGACCACTCTAGTGCAGGTTTAGACCACTCTAGTGCAGGATTAGACCACTCTAGTGCAGGTTTAGACCACTCTAGTGCATGATTAGACCACTCTCTAGTGCAGGATTAGACCACTCTAGTGCAGGATTAGACCACTCTCTAGTGCAGGTTTAGACCTGCACTCTCTAGTGCAGGTTTAGACCACTCTAGTGCAGGATTAGACCACTCTAGTGCAGGATTAGACCACTCTAGTGCAGGATTAGACCACTCTAGTGCAGGATTAGACCACTCTAGTGCAGGATTAGACCACTCTAGTGCAGGATTAGACCACTCTCTAGTGCAGGTTTAGACCACTCTAGTGCAGGATTAGACCACTCTAGTGCAGGTTTAGACCACTCTAGTGCAGGATTAGACCACTCTAGTGCAGGATTAGACCACTCTAGTGCAGGATTAGACCACTCTCTAGTGCAGGATTAGACCACTCTCTAGTGCAGGATTAGACCACTCTCTAGTGCAGGTTTAGACCACTCTAGTGCAGGATTAGACCACTCTAGTGCAGGATTAGACCACTCTAGTGCAGGATTAGACCACTCTCTAGTGCAGGATTAGACCACTCTCTAGTGCAGGTTTAGACCACTCTAGTGCAGGATTAGACCACTCTAGTGCAGGATTAGACCACTCTCTAGTGCAGGATTAGACCACTCTCTAGTGCAGGATTAGACCACTCTATTGCAGAGGTAGACCATTGTAGTGCACCATTTATCCAGTTTATTGCTATGTAGGCCACTCTAGTGCAGGTGTAGAGCCCTCTAGTACAGGATTAGACCACTCTAGTGGATATGTAGACCACTCTAATATGATCTATAGTCAACCACATGTAGTGCACCTGTATGTAACACCCTGGGATTTGAACTTGAGGAAGTCTAACATCTTAAACACTAGACCATAGGGAGCCCGATCTTACTTTAGAGCTGCTGATGTTTTGTTTTAGTTTCCATTTAAATTGTATTTTAACCTGTAGGCCTATAGCGCTTTGGGTGACCTGGTCATTGTGTTAAGATGCAGTAGTGATCTATATACAGTGCAGTGGTCAATGTAAAGAGTGTTTAGATGCAGTGCAATGGTCTATATGTATCCACTACAGTGGATTATAGATACCGTTACAGTTCAAATGTCATAGATGCAGCACAGTAGTCTAGATGCAGATATACTGTAGATGCACTACAGTGTTTAAGAATAGATGGGGTGGTCCTGTCCAGTTATAGATGAAGTACAGTGGTCTAAAATAGATACAGTACAATGGTATTTACATTCATAAAACTGGTCTTGTGGACCTTTAGATAAATCACCGTGGTGAGTGAAATGGTCTCATACAGTAACATGGTCTCATTGTTACAATGGGCAGAAATGACACATCTGTGTATAAAATGGCTTTGCTCTTGCCCAAAACAGCACGTGGTTGCCATAAATGTGGCATGTCGGAGAGTCTTGAGGATATTCATGCAACCCATTTCCAATCACATATTTTAGTGACAGTTAACAAGACCTTTTGTAAAATGGCTATGGGCATTTTTCACTCCAAATTCTAGACAAGCTTACAACAAAGTATGGTTTTACCCCGTTCCCAACAAGGTAGCATAAACATGGTTGGTCTCATTGGAAACCTGGGGTTGTCTAGACGTAAAATTGTATCTGTATCTTTGGTCTATCTCAAAATTTAAGGGTGCAACATTCTCAGAAAGACTGTCTCGGCAGTGTTCCAGACAGCAACTCCTAAAGGTTCTTAAAAAAATGTGAGTGTAACATAAAGCTGAAAATCACCACCCCCTAAGACAAAATATTGTAGATAAATTATACATTTCCTGAATCCTCAGAATGTACCACTATTCTAGATATTGTATTTTGTGTCAATGATGTATTGGGATAGCATAGAAATAAAAGAAAGGATATGATTTAGGGAAATATTGTGTAAAAAAAAAAAAAAAAAAAAAAAAAAAAAGATTTGTTCCACGTTTGAAGAGCACTGACAAAGACTGTACTTGTCCCACATACTCACAAAAGGGCTTAAATGAAAGCCTAAAGGGTCCTCTTCAAGATGATTCTAAACATTATATATTAACATTATATTAAACATTATAGTGTGATATATATGACATATGTCATTAAATTGAGCTAACATCGCAGTAGGCACCTGTATTTAAAATGGCATGTTATCATCTCCGATTTGAAGTATAGTGCAGACTTTTGGCCACAGAAAGAGTAATTCTCAAGATAGAGAGGTCATCTAGGGCTCAAATGGAAGCTTATGAGTTTGGGCAGTTTTGTAGCTACAATTGCAGTGATATCCACTCTAAAGTGCTGAGAAATATCCATATTTGATGGGTATTTGCCAAGCGGCAGCATATTTTGGGCGTTTTTGGTGATGTTGTGCGTGATATTTTACAGTAGGATGGTAGCAGGCTCCAAAAAACTATTCTGCCACTTACCCCAATATGTCAGGATCAGTGTTGGGTATCGTTACTTTATAAACTAACGACGTTAGGTTATTGGACTACTGCGCCCTAAAACTAATCTCGTTAAGTTATAAGTTACTTTCTATAAAAAGTAACGTAATAGATTATTTTCCGTTATTTTCCGTTCCTGAACACAATTAAAATACTCCTTTTCTCTTTGTTTTTAACGTATGCACAATTTAGTTGCATTGTATTACCAGTGCATAAGTCGCACTCCATGTTGCACACATGAACCACCACCACCACCACCACCACCACCACCACCAACAACAACAACAACGACAAAAACAACTGTACTGACACCATGTCACCCACTATGAACTAGGTTGCTACAAAGTAGGCTATGCATCTCAGATGTACAGTAGGCCTGCAGACAATATTATGCTGTACGCGGTACAACCAGTCAGAGATGATGCCCTCTCCACGCTGCGCAATGGCAACAGCCACAACAACCCTACCATCGTAAACCAGCCTATGAACTACACAGTAGTCTATATAAGACAAGACAAGGCACGGCGGCCAAACAATGAATTAAACATTACTCACCTAATAACGCAGCCAGAGGATGTACTATGTTTTGAGTTAAATCCAAAAGTGTACGGCGTCATTGTTTACAAGACTTTTAGCAAGTTGCGCATACAGTAGCTATGTCACTACTCAACCTAGCAGCGGACTTCCTCTTCCTCTTCCTTTTCAAAATAAAATATTCATACTAGAGTATAACTAGACACTAGCTAGACAGTAGGTTTACTTTTATTTCTTAGGTGGACTTACAGGATGTGCAGACAGAAAATGTAAACTACGCACATCACTCACAGAAGGATGAAGCCGCAACGCGCAGTCGGCTTATTCTACACTAACAGAAGGAAGAATATAGGCTACAACACCGGGCAGTCTCAAGAAAATGAATTGGGACGAACTATAGTAACGAGTTACTTTTTTGGAAATGTAACTAAGTAACTAACTACTAAATTGCAAAAATAACTCATTAGGTTACTTTGTTACTAATAAAAGTAGTCTGATTACGTAACGGCGTTATTGATAATGCCGTTATCCTCATCACTGGTCAGGATGCCCCATGCCAAATACTTCTATACTATACATACTTCTATGTGCATTTATCTATTTTTAGTGAATTTATATTTACTTAACACAATTTCGCCAGAGACGTATACCAAAAAAGAAGTTTTTGGGCCCCCAAAGCCAAATGCCCCCGAGTTGAGGGTGCTCCCTTCATTCTGAGATGGCCCAAGGTATATTCTAACAGGAAATAACAGTGAAAAAAAAATTAAGCAGAAAACATTATGGTAGGGGGGTCTGGCTCCCGGACTAATAATGCTTGCAACCAATCAGTTGACCCTTGCGAGTGACTTTCCTATTAAAATCAGCTGATTAACCGTTTTCCTGCCGATCTCGCCGTCCTCGTTGATTTCCGGTTAGATTGTGCACGCCGGTCACGACGACGGCTCGTATCACGGCGAAATGTAGATTTCATTCTTTAATCCAACAATTAGTCCGAGCGCATCGTCTGATAATGATCCCGTTGCTGACTTTCTTTTGGAACAGAATTGCCGCGACAACTTGTTTTGTTTGTCCCATTTGCACCCATTCAATCCAATGCATTCAAAAGCCTCTCCTCGGATTCCGGGGCCTGTTTGTCGTTTGCGCACGGGTAAATCAACTAGGGCTATACGTCACTTCCTGATTTTTGATCCGGAACTTTTTGCTCAGATCGTCAGAGGACAGGTTAGTCAAGACACCAGAAATAAGCATGACGGCACCCCCCTCCTGTTTAGGTGATCTGGGGCTTCAAAATAAGTGTTTTTTACCGATTTCACTGGTTTGAGCCGTGGCAATGGGGAGAAAACAACGAAGATGCGCCCGCAGTCGATGTGTTTTATAACAAGTTCATGCAACATCGAGGACCACAGGAAGCAGAATGAAAATGGGATCGTCCTGTGAGTTGCGATTAACACTAAAAACATCAACATATACAGTAAGGGACATGCAGAGTGTGTTAGGGGCAGAAATCACATAAGAGGGAACTTTTGGACAAATGGCAAAACTACAAGCTCACAATGCTTCATAGCATGCGTCACTAAGAGCCTGTTGATCTGCTATTTTGATTATTTCAAAATAGCAGATAGCAATGATTTACATGAAAGTCAGACAGTTCGGTGTTCCATAATTTGTTCCCTGAATATTTTTCATCACAGTTAGGTTTGTGGGCAGGTGGTGCTTTTATTTATGTGTGTGTGTGTGTGTGTGCGTGTGCGTGTGCGTGTGCGTGTGCGTGTGCGTGTGTGTGTGTGTGTGTGTGTGTGTGTGTGTGTGCGCGTGCATACGTCTCTCTCTCTCTCTCTCTCTCTCTCTCTCTCTCTCTCTCTCTCTCTCTCTCTCTCTCTCTCTCTCTCTCTCTCTCTCTCTCTCTCCTATCTCTCTGCAGGTATCTTCACATCAAAACTCAAAGGCGTCTATCACTTCAGATTCACCGCAAGTCACTACGGGGGGTCAACAGGTTATCTTAAAATCCAGATGTATAAAAATGATGAGCAGCTCATGTCCCACTGGCCATACAATAGTCATACCTATAGGCTATATGTGTCTAATGGACTGATCTTAGAGCTGGAGCATGGAGACACGGTCTACATGCGTTTACCTAGTGGGTACCACTTGACTGACTACCCCTCTGAGAACCACAATGTGTTTAGTGGTTTTCTGCTCTATGCTATGTAACTGTTGCTACCCTTAAACTAAGACAGTTACTACTGGTATTAACACTGTTACTACCATTACATTCTATGTAACAGTGTTTGTGGTAACGTTACATTAAAGAGTGTTTGTTGACCCAACAATGTATTTATACATTCTGTCAATAATAAACACTAATTAAAAAGTACTATTGTGCATACTATATTTTACTGATTGCTGTAAGACAGAGATGAGGTGTATTTGACCACAATTACAGGGACGAAACCACCTTAATTGAGCAGTGCTAGCCGCTCCTATGCCCAGCTTTGATGGTTTGTGTGGAGACAAACATTGGCTGATAAGAGCGCCCTTCACTTCACACGGGTGGGATGTTTAATTTTCTGATAAATTATGTGATTTTCGGATAAATTATCTCACTTGAAAACTCTCAATTGTACATACGAATGTGTCCTATTTGATGAAAGGTGAATATTTTGTAGCCTAAAGACAATTCTGTCAGCCTACTGCTAAATTATCCATCCCCAGATGATCAAATCATGCCCGCCTACTGTATGTGTCAAATATTCAAATTATCTCCACAATACAAAAATGTACATTGCGGAAAATGGTTTTACAGTATAAAATACATAAGGATCCGCACAGAGAAGATTGGTAAAGCCTTTTTATCGATTTGTTGTAGGGTGTTCTCTATCATTTCTGGTCCTGTGTCAGCTATTCTAATTATCTCATTAACTATGCCAAAGGAATTTGGCAGAAGAACCCAATAAGGATTTTTTTTCCCTCCCACAAAGTAACAACTGTACCATTTATTTTGGAAAAATATAGTAGATCAACTGGGGGGCAGTGCAATGCCCCCCTCAATGCCCTGACTGCCCCAGCAAACATGATGGCATGCAAAACAATCCACAATATTTCAAATTAAAGTGCTACTGCTACTAACGTAACGACAGCTGTGGCACCACTAAACCAACAGCATTTTCATCATTGAAAACAGAAAACTCTCTGAGTCAGACCTTTAGCTTCATGCATGCTGCGTGTCTGTTGCAACTTCAACAAAAACTGATGTTATTATTGATGCTTTACTTGACTAATAAAAGTAAGCGAAAATGGTATGCGTGCGGCTTCATCGCCCGTGGTGCGAAGCGTCTCGAGCGATGAAGCTCGTGACACTAAGCATAACATGTGATAGACAAACCTCTCCACCAATAGCTTTCCTATATGATAAAACATTGTTTTTAAAAACAAAAATAAATGTCACACACACATTTTCCACTGCATAGGGCATGCCTTGTTGATGGATTTGGGAACAGATTTTTAAGGTCTGGTTCCAAAAACAAACCAGTATTTATCGTGTAAAGTCCATGATATTTACATTGGAATGAATGAACCCCCGGCTGGAAAGTGTTCTATAGGGTGGACAAAAGGGCGGGGCTTACCTATAGGTCTATTAGGTAAAGGTCTATATTCCACATCACAGTGGAAACCAAGTCATTATTGCAACGGTTTGGGAGGAGGGGGGGGGGGGAGAGAAAAAGCTAATAGATGTAAATTATAGCCCGGCCCCGGGCCATAGTTTGAAGAGTGCTTTCATTCATGACTTTACGTTTCCTCTGAGTCCTCCATTGACACGCTGGGCTACCTTCAGGGTACCATCAAAAAACTCTGCATGGGAACGCATAACAGCCACGTTCCGTTATGACATCACTTGCATTGCAAACCCCCAGAACCCCCCCCCCGTATCCCCTCCTCGGGACCACAACCCTCGTATTGAGTTTCATGACTGGACCTGGCAGACGGGGTTGCATGGCCAGGCCAACGTTTTTTAAGTATACGCAAAATCACACAGCTATTTATTATCATAGCGTTGTCATCTGATGCTCGGCCATGATAATACACTGAACGCTTCGGCGCTTTCGTGGCAGCACTCCAAAGGACAGGGGCTGAAGAAGAAGAAGAAAAAAAAAACACTAGGCCTTTTTTTTTTTTTTTTTTCGATATTCTTGAAGGATCCCCGGCTAAAAGAAATGTAAAGCTCCATGTAAAAACAGCTCCATCGGTTTTACAGCTCCATGTGAAACCGATAGAGCTGCGCGACGCGCGTGTCAAGGTCATTCGCCGCAGCCGCTCGTACGGTCAACCCAAAGCAAAAAAAGCGTGCCCCTCGGCGTATAGGCAGCAGGGCCGGATCTAGAGGGGGCCAGGGGTGGGCAGAGCCTACGCAAACGTGCATCCCGCCCACCCAATGAAAGGTAATATCAGTGGTTTGCAACCAGTGGTCCGGGGACCACCAGTGGTCCTTGAGAGAGTTCCATGTGGTTTCCAGGTAAATGGTGGAAAGTCGGTTAACCAAATGTAACTCTTTGAGAGCGTAAAAATGAAACCAAATGGAAACCTTGCGGGTCCATTAGGTTCCATTTTTACACTGTCAAGAGTTAAAATATTCATCATGTGAATTAGCCCCAAGTCTACACAACTAGAGAATGTAGAAGGTTAATGGTCATTTTGATCTGTAGGTTTGACTGTTTTATTTCCCCGAATCCAGCCAAGAATTGTGGACAAAAGCAAGTAATTATTTCATTTTTGAGTATGTGGGGCTAAAATGTCCTCAAATGGTGGTCCGTGGCTCAAATGCCGAATAAATAGTGGGCCCTGGTGTCAAAAAGATTGAAAACCACCGCTTCAGAGGAAAACCTTTGGAGTCGCCAGCCCACCCAGCCATTCTTCCAGCCCAGGGCTGGCTAAATCCGACCCTGGTAGGGAGACATTCTGGGGGTTTATTATTTAGCCGCTTTCATTTATCACCGTCGAGAGCGGGACAGCGTAACGAAAACGCTTGTCACTCAGTGTCCGCCGTGCGAGCATGTGTTAACGTAAATCACCGCTAATACGGAGGCCCATGTTAGGCCTTGAGTTCTTGTAAACAGCGTGTGGTGTATACCGGCATAATTGATACGCATGCTCTCTCTCTCTCTCTCTCTCTCTCTCTCTCTCTCTCTCTCTCTCTCTCTCTCTCTCTCTCTCTCTCTCTCCCCCACGCACACACACAATCCAGGGGCGGATGTAAAATGTGTGTGTGTGTGTGGGGGGGGGGGGGGGGGGGGGCAGAAGAAAATGGTATGGGGCGTGTCAAAATACACTCGCACGCACACAAGTATAAGGGCTCAAACTGGTGAAACCATACCATTTTTGGTTAAAGGACTTTTATTTGGCAATTAATCATCAATAATAACTTTTTTTTTCAACAGACACACAGCATGCATAAAGCTAAAGGTCTGACTCAGAGAGTTTTCTGTTTTCAATGATGAAATGCTGTTGGTTTAGTGGTGACACAGCTGTAGTTGGTTAGTAGCTGTAGTTAGTTACAGCTGTAGTTAGTTAGCATGCCCATGCCTAGAACCGCCCCTGACACGAACCCACACGTATAACAACTGACCCCACGACCAGCATCTGTAAATTTCTTTGCCATTTTTCATCACATCCTTCGAGCTCATTTGACCAGTTTGAGGCTTTACTTGCATGCCGGCGTGCGTGTGTGCGTGCGCGCATGTGTTTTCTGTGACACACGCACACGAACACACACACGACCCCTCCGGCAAGCCCTAACGTGTGTCACAATTTATTACGCGCCGGTTTCTCCCGGGGGGGGGGGGGGGGGGGGACGCTCCATCTCACCCGTTTACAGCGGCTGCCAGCACGGTGCCGACGGGTCCCCCACGACCCCCCCTCCCTATTGGATCGGGACGGAGGATGTTTTGCATATATTACAGGGTTAAGTGCAAAGCAATCTGCGCTATCCAAACACGGCAATCCAAACAATCCACGCCGACGGGTGAACACCCCCCACCTCGGTGACCCCGCCTACCTCTCTCTCTCTCTCTTTGTCTCTCACATGAACACGAACACGCACAGGACACACGCACGCCCATGTGTGTTAGGCGGTACTATACTTGTGAGCACAAACGCGTTTTGGGATGGGCGTCGTGAAAGTATGCGACGCCCCAAATAACATTTCAGGTTACATTTTTGGGTTTGCTTTTGGGTCAGAGCCCTGATGTAGTCAGTGATGGGCAAGTTACTGGGAAAGTGTAGTAAGCTACACGACTTGTTACTCTTGAGAAAAAATATAGCTAAGCTACACTACAAGCTATACCGAGGAAATTGTAGTAAACTACACTACTTGTTAATATCGAAAAAATGTAGCTAAGCTACACTACAAGCTATCCCCAGAAAATTGTAGTAAGCTACACTACAAGCTACATGACAAAAGTAGCTGGCAACATCAACACTACATGATACATTATATGAATATATACGAATATAACTGAATTCTAAACATAATATTATGTTGTTTGTTTTGTCTTGCTTTTTCCCCTTCTTTTTTATCCTCTCATCTGGCACTTTGAGCTGCATTTTGTCATGAAAGGTGTTATACAAATAAATTATATTCCACCCATTGAAAATGGGTGGAATTCGAAAATGTGGGTATGAAAATGTAGTAGGCTCACTAGTTACTCTTGAAATAATATAGTAAGCTACACTAGAAGCTATCCTCAGAAAATTGTAGTAATTTACACTACAAGTTACAGGAAAATAGAGTTAAGCTAAGTAGCTTAGCTACTTGTGACAAGTTACTGCCCACCACTGGATGTAGTCCAGGTAGTGTGCCTGACATCAGAGGCAGTAGGCTCACTGCTAACATCTAAAATACAAAACCCCACATTACACATACGTAAAGATTTAAGTTTTCTATTTGGTTTCGGCCAATCATTTTCCTTCTGTTGCATCCCTACTCAAAATGGTTTCTCAAATCTGGAACGGGGACACTATTTGGCCCTCTCTAGTATAGTAATACACACACACACACACACACACACACACACACACACACACACACACACACACACACACACACACACACACACACACACGACACACACTCCTGTTTCACATACTGTAAACATACCCACGTTCACCCCCCACCTTTCTCTCTGTCTGTTTTTCACACACACACACACACACACACACACACACACACACACACACACACACACACACACACACACACACACACACACACACACACACACACACATGCACGCTCGTACGCTCGCGCACGCGCATGCTCATAGCTCACGTTGATTGGCTCTGATCGGTTGTATAAAACACAGCGCTGACTTTCTGATTATATTGCTACACGGGTCACGCATGGATTGGCGCCCCAGCGCCGTACGTACACCAGACACTAAGCGCGCCCCTAGCTCTGGACCGCAGTGGGGCGGCACGGCAGAACACCCCCCCCCCTCCACACTCACACACCCACACACACCAGGGGCGGATGTAACATTTCCCAATTGAGGGGTTAGGAGAGGGGCGTCAAACCCACGCACCCACCTATGACAAAAATCAAGGGCATTATGTATCATGTCACAGGAATCAAGATGGATGGATAGTTACCCCAATACCACCGGGGACCACCAGTGGTCCTTGAGGAGAGGGTTCCAGGTGGCCCCCCAGGCTAAATGATGGAAAGTTGCAGATGTAACTCTTGAGAGTGTGAAAATGAAACCAAATGGACCCGCAAGGGTCCATTTGGTTTCATTTTCACACTCTCAAGAGTTACATATAAAATATATAAAATATTCATCACCTGAATTAGCACTATTTAGGGGGTGCTGTGATTTTTGTATTTTTTTTTTTCTAATGTTTAAGAGGCACAGTATGTAAATAGACCCCTTGGTGTGTGTTTTCTGTGCAATGATGTCTTTCCTTTGTATTTAGGGTTTCTTCCTGGGGGCTGAACCTTTCCAGTCAAACGTGCCAATGAAAAAGAAAACTGCAATATAGTGACATCACATGCTCAGCCCCTCCCTAACTCCTCCCCGTTTATCGTGCAACTAAAGCTGTGGGTGTGGCTTCAGTTCAGGTGGATCTCCACCCATCACCACCCACCAGGCAAACCAGGCATACTTAATGAACTGGCTGGGTAGCATCATAAAAATGACAGTTTAACAAACACTGTACAATTTTTGGGGAAAAAATAACATTAATACCTGATGATCATGTTTTAGGGTAGAAAAAATCAGGGCACTCTATCTTTAATAATAGCACAACAAACATTACAGAGACGGTATAGTCGTGACTGAACGATACTTTTAAACAGTTGTCGTTTTGCAAACGTAAACGTACCTAAAATAATTTGTGCCGTTCTGGTTGAAAACGATGTATTCCCAAATTGCAGTTATAGGACTCAGAGAGGCTCTGCATAGTCATGTGCCGACTGGCTGCTCCGCTCTGGTTTCTGACCCCTCAATGTCGCAACCCTCCCACTATAAGGCCCTGGCAAAAACGCTCCCTGCTAAAAACGCCCCAGGAGAAAATGGTATGGGGGCGGCTTCATCACCCGTGGCGCGAAGTGCCACGGGTGATGAAGCCGCCCCCATACCATTTTCAGGTACAGGACTTTTATTAGGCAATTATAAGCATCAGCTCTGGTTTCTGACCCCTCAATATCGCAAACTCTCCCACTCTAAGGACCTGGCAAAAACACCCCTGCTTGCCTGCCTTCCTCTGCGCGGTCAGCGCGGGTTCACCGGTGTCGCGTGTCAGGAATGCATGGCAGCAGCAGCAGCAGTAGGGGTGAAGAAAGGCAGCCAGTGAGGAGGGGGAGTCGCGTCCCCCTCCTGCAGGCAGACGTCGGGCGACCGGCGGGGAAATTGTTTTGGCATCCTAAATGGAACACCTCCGTGAGCAATCCGCCAGTATCGTGACCTCCCACGCAGGCCGCGTTGTGCACCTCCGCCATAACCCAGCTAGGGGCGGATGTAACATTTCCTAATTGGGGGGGGGGGGGGGGGGGGGGGGGCAAGAGAAAATGGTATGGGGATGGGTTCATTGCCTGTGTCGCTTCGCGCCATGGGCGATGAAGTCGCCCCATATGATTGTTGCAGGACCTTTATGTTAGGCAAGTAAAGCATCAATAACAACATCAGTTGTTGTTGAAGTTGCAACAGACACGCAGCATGCAAGAAGCTAAAGGTCTGACTCAGAGAGTTTTCTGTTTTCAAGGATGAAATGCTCTGTTGGTTTAGTGGTGACACAGCTGTAGTTAGTTAGTTAGCAGTATAGTAGTGTTTCAAATCATTTTAAATAGAAGCACTTTCATTTGAAATATCTTGGGTTGTTTTGCATGCATCGTGTTTGGTTCGGCCAGTCAGCCCCCCCCCCCCATGCCCATGCTTAGATCCGTCCCTGCCATAACCCCAGTCCCGCCAGCAGTGGGCCGATCAACGTTTTTTAAATATATATATTTTTTCAGGGGGGTTCAGATGTCGGGTGTGGGGGGTGGGGTGGTGGGGGGGTTGCAGATAGGACCTAATCCGCCAAGTCCCTGGCCAAAGCTGATTTCCCACGTAGCCCCTCGTCAGGTTGAGTTACTAATGTAAGAGACGGGATCGCAACTCGCGTCGCTTGACTTTCTGACTTTCGGCCCCTTTTGGGGGATTTTGAGGCCTATAGAGCCGAGCAGTACCGCCCCATTTCATGAGGTCGCCGGCGGCCCAGAAGTAATCCCAATAGACTTCCAGAATGATTCATATAAAGACGATTGTGCGGCAGAGAAAACCAACGTCGCGACAAATCAGGACAACAATATTATCATGCAATATCTAATTATTGTCCGTTTCATTTTTCTTCATACAAACGCTTTGATTGTCACAAAACGTTGTGTTTGTTGTCGTGACTTGTCACGACCCAAGTTGTTCTTCTCCAGCACGTTAGTTGTCTTCATATGAATCATTGAGGAAAAGCCTTTGAGGAAAATGAATGGGCAATTCATTTCTGGGCCGCGTGCCACATCACGAAAGGTGCGGGACTGCGCTCTCTCTCGTTTGGGTGGGCTCAGAGCCCATTACTTCACCTATTGACAGCAAGCGCAGTTTTAGGGTTAAAGGGGCTCCGCCATGAATCTGAAATCAAATGGATCATAGGCTGTAAATGTTGCCTTTAACACCTTCATATACACTATGCAGCCTAAACAACCACTCAGATAATTATCGTCATGTTTTTGCAGTATGCTATTTGGTTGCAGCAGGTGTTGCTTTATAGCAATTCCGCAGACCTGGTGATAAAAGAGTTAAAGGGATATTCCACTTTCAAAAAAAACTTTTGGTCATTTTATGGTCAGTCTCATGTGAACACACCAGACAGTTTATAAGTTACTCCTTTCAGTATTTAGATATTTGATGTTCATTTTAGCTGCCCTGCCCCCTTCCTATACAAACCCGTTATAACCTAAAACTCCCATTTTAACCATGACAGATTATTCGATTATTCTGGTGACTGATATTGTCCTCCTAATATTTTAAAAATAAATGAAAACTGTAAATGAAATTTTCACAACCCTCTCACGTATTAAGAGGACATTATCGGTCCCCAGAAAAAAGATGGTCTGTTATAATGGGTTTGTATGGGAAGGAGGTGAATGCACTAAAATGAACATCAAATATCGAAATACTGAATGGAGTATTATAAACTGTCTGCTGTGTTCACATGAGACTGAGTAGACCATAACCATTTTTTAAGTGGAATATCCCTTTAACTCATGAAATCAACGGCACAAGAAGTGTTTAGAGTCGAACGACGGAGCGTTAGCTTCCCTTCCAAAGAGAGGTGGAGATGGATATTGGATGGGGTCCCGCAGGATGACCGCTCTGAGCCCACCCAAACGAGAGAGCGAGAGAGAGAGAGAGAGGGAGAGAGAGAGAGAGAGAGAGAGAGAGAGAGAGAGAGAGAGAGAGAGAGAGAGAGAGACAGATGTATACAAACATCCTGTCAGTGGCGTGACGCCCGCCGAGGCGCCCGGTGCGCTCGCTTGCTCGTTCGCTCGCTCGCTTGCTCGCTCGCGACGATTTGTTTTGTCATGGCCATTGTGGCGATAGCTGTCACGGCGGTGAGGGGGGGGGGGGGGGGGGGGGAGTAGAAACGGCATGACCACGTTGATTAGGCTAACCTTTTGGGCAGGGTCTGTGTGGAAAACACGCTGTCAGCCTCATTACAAAAATACATAAGACCTCACTTCCAATTACTCACTTAGCGGCCATGAGATTAGACGGGTTTAGCGGCTGCCAACACCAGCTTTTTTTTCTTCTTCTCCGTGCCGGGGTCAGTGGAGATCAGGGGCGGATCTAGGCATGAGCATGGGGGGGGGGGTGCTACCCAAAATGCTCATACATACTGCCCCACCAAACCTGATATGGCATGCAAAACAACAACCCAAGATATTTCAAATTAAAGTACTTCTATTTAAAATGATATGAACCACCACTACTGCTACTAACTGACTACAGTTGTGGCACCACGAAACCAACAGCCTTTCATCATTGAAAACAGAAAACTCTCCGAGTCAGACCTTTAGCTTCATGCATGCTGCGTGGTGTCTGTTGCAACTTCAACAACGACTGATGTTATTATGGATGCTTTACTTGCCTGATAAAAGTCCTGTAAGTGAATATGGTATGGGTCCGAAAATGGTAAGCTGCACCCATACCATTTTGTCCTGCCCCCCCAATTGAGAAATGTTACATCTGCCCCTGGTGGAGATGACTGTAATCAAAAGTTATTTGGGTTTCTGACCGCCCCGACCATGCACCTCCCCTCTCCCCTCCCCCAGTATATCCACGGGACCGTCTCTAAACACCGGGGGCCTCGTTGGCCTCTCCTTCAACTCACCTGGAAACCCCCTCCCCTCCAAAAAAGTCAAATATTTACATTCGTATGCTGGTGCCTGGACTTTTTAAATGTTAAGGTCCGTAAAACATCAAAGGTTATAGCTCCAGTGAATGCTTCAATGAATGCTTGCCATTGCTGCCGTCCGTCCGTCCCTATGTCTGTCCCTACGTCTGTCCACCCGCCTGTCCATGCAATCCAGTCCACGGGGTGTGGCGGGGTTTGGTGCACATGCTGTTGGCCTTTTGGTGGTTCCCCACCATTGCTTTCTCAAAAGTCTCCCAAATCACAGAATGCTCCTTAAAAAAAAAAAAAAAAGAAAAAAAGAAAAAAAGAAAAAGAAAAAAAGGAGAATTCCACACCAAAACACATTGGGCCTCAATCCACCTTGATTCCTGTGACATGATACATAATGTCCTTGATTTTTGTCACAGATGTCCCCTTTTCTACATTTCACCCTTGAGGTCCCCGCCCCAGCCAAGGAGGATTGATCCAGGAGATGACGCGAAGGCATCTACGGGGAGTCCACGTTGGTTCATGGGAGGAAACAGACATGCGCAGTACATTCCAGGAAGTTAGACGCTTGCAAACCATGCATGCCATTGGTCTCTCGGATGGTTTGGACTTCCTGATCTGTACTGCGCATGTCTGTTTCCTCCCATGAACCAATGTGGACTCCCCCGTGGGTGCCTTCGCGTCATCTCCTGGATCAATCCTCCTTGGTCCCAGCGACGACGTTGGGGACAGTTAACATGGCCGCAGGTTGTCTTTATTCTACTGCGGGTATTTCTGTAACTCCAAACTTGTTTTTTTTCCACACACATAACATTTTAATAGTATACTGATACACATACTTGAATTTTACATCACCCTGGGGCAGTCGTTACTTCTAATCCCAGAGGAAAATCTATTTTTCCTCCTCTCCTCCCCTCCCCTTTACCACTCTCCTCTTCAATCACTCCGGTTGAAAATCCTGTCGCAGGGATGCCACCTGAGCTTTTAAAAGTCATATAGTGGTCCAATTATCTTGTAGTGTGTGGTTTGGTATGATGTGTGAAAAAAATAAGTTTGGAGTTACAGAAATACCTGCAGTAGAATAAAGACAACCTGCGGCCATGTTAACTGCTGCCAACGTCGTCGTGGGGACGGGGACCTCAAGAGTGAAAGGTATTAAATGGAGCATCTGTGACAAAAATCAAGGACATTATGTATCATGTCACAGGAATCAAGGTAGATTGAGGCGTGGGCAACTCCAACGTTTTTATATGAAGCAGAGGTTTTCAACCTTTTTGATACCAGGACCCACTATGTATTCGGCATTTTAGCCCCATGCATAGACCCCATAACTAACGATTTATTTTTCTTTTGTCCACAATTCCAGGCTGGATTTGGGGGAAAAAAACAGTCAAATACGCATATTAAAATGACAATTAATCTTCTAAATTCTGCAGTTGTGTAGACTTTGTAGGCTATATATATATATATATATATATATATATATATATTATATATATATATATATATATATATATATATATATATATATATATTTTTTTTTTTTTTTTTTTTTTTTTTTTAATATATATATATATTTTTAGCCCACGATTTTGCAAACCATTTTTTCACCCAGTGCCAATTCCTAATGTGATCCTGGGTTCTACACACCCTCCACCAACCTGGGGAGGCAGCGGACTGGCCTCATGCTTCCTTCAATGCATGAAGAGTCCAAGCTGCCTTCTTTTCACCTGACAGGGGGGAGTTTCCCTGGTTGGACGTAGCGCGTGGAAGGAACACGTTATTCCAACCAGTTCCAGTCCCCTCCATCAGGCGCCCCGGCTGGCCAGGGGGAGGCAGTTTAGAGTCCAGGATTACTGCATGTTTTTGTTTTTACACATATTGCAACGTAAATGTGTTTTAGTACAGTACCTACAGGCCATGTTTCTCGCAACAGCTTGCTTCGCCTAACATCGTCATCGCTACTCTCTGTACTCTGTACCATTCAAAACAAAAACTTTCCATGCTGTTTTCTTGAACTAGGCCATTATTCTTTTGAAAAGCACCCTCCATTATGTTAGATCCTTGGTGTTTTTTGACTGGGCATCGCAAACAAAATTCCACCGATTGATTGATCCGAGAGCAAAGAAATCAAACTAATTCCTGGTAGAATCCCTTAGAGTATATTAAGGAAACCTTGAGGCAAAATGGACATAGTGTCCAAAGTTGAGAATGCAGTTTGAGAGCATGGGGCCAGTAACATGAACGCGCATTAGGCTCCGCCCCCTCCATAGCTCTCCGCTCTGACGCACGCACACGCACGCGCGCCGATCGTGCATGAGGTCGTCCGCGTTCATGTTCTCGGCCCCATTTTCCCAGAATGCACTCTGGCTTTTCCCCCGGAAATAGGAGTGAAATCGCCTCATGCGCTGAGTGAGCAACTCAATGCAAGTGGATGAGAGGGGAGCTCGGGTGTCCACTCTATTTAATATATACTCTAAGTAGAATCCCTGTTTACTTCCTGTTTCACTCTCAGTGGAAAAAACACTGGAAGTTTCTGATTGGGAGTCTATGGTAGCGCTTATGCACCTATATGGGACAGTACTTTCTTATAGATCAGATTTAGACCAAATTTCCTGTGCTGGATAATCAGCAGTATCTTCGGTGATTGGTGGTCATCGCTCGCTCCCACCCTCCGGTCGCCTTGGCACACACACACACACACACACACACACACACACACACACACACACACACACACACACACACACACACACACACACACACAGATCGCCACAATCAGAGCATAAGCATCTCTCGGCAAGCACTACCCCTCCTCTCCTCTTTGGCTCCTTTCTCTGCCCCCCCCCCCCCCCCCCCCCCCCCCAGCCAAACCCCCACCCCCTAGCCGTCATAACAGTCGCCACGGAGACCCCCGGCGTGACGGACGGACGGTTTACACGGGCCGTCAGGCATTAACAGATTTGATCCGTAGGCCTATTGCAAGGAGAGGGGAGCTTTGTCAAGGTGTGTGTGTGTGTGTGTGTGGTGTGTGTGTGTGTGTGTGTGTGTGTGTGTGTGTGTGTGTGTGTGTGTGTGTGTGTGTGTGTGTGTGTGTGTGTGTGTGTGTGGCGGAGTCTCGTGCCAAGACTCCTCGTTGATTTGCAAGTCATGGTCGAGACAGAGGTCAGTTCACGCTCCTCTCTGTGATTTAAGGTGTGTGTGTGTGTGTGTGTGTGTGTGTGTGTGTGTGTGTGTGTGTGTGTGTGTGTGTGTGTGCGTGCGTGCGCGTGTGCGTGTGCGTGTGCGTGTGCGTGTGCGTGTGCGTGTGCGTGGCGTAGTCATGTTCCATGAGCTCATGCTGTGGCATCCTTGGGAGGGCTCCGTGATCACACGATCGCCTCACTACTTTCTCTGACACGCACAGTCGCACACACGCACGCACGCAACACGCACACACACCCGTACGTGCGTGCGTGTAAACGCGGAGTACGGTTTTACTGTGGTTCGGCTGTAAATCCTTAAATTATTCAACCTTTTACTTGTGTAGAATGAATGATGTGACTGTGATTTCCCTTTCAAGGTGCAAAATGCCTGCTCCAAAATGTGCCGAAACAAAACAAAACAAAAAAAGTTTTGTACGCGATTGTACTTTCCGGAAAAAAAAAAAAAAAAAAGATTATTATTATTATTTTGTTTTTGTTTTATCTGCTTGGAATGGAATCGAGTTTTGATTCGTACTGAGTGGTAGACAGGCATAAAACTATAAAAACCTGATTTTCTTCTTAGTTGTTCCCAAGATGATTTTTAATGTAGGATTTAATTCTGGTTGATATATTTTTGTATCATGCATAGTTAATGAGATAGTTAGCATATTAAATCAAATATGCATATTCATGTTTGGTAGAAAGCCTTTTATCGAATAGTCAGTGTTGTCCTGTTATTTTCGCCCATGTGTCAAATTATTGACCAAGCTTTACTCAGTTGATCCTTCTGTATGCATTTTGTCCTGTACAATTCATTTCTGCAACGTATTTTTTTTTTGTAATTTGCGTAATTAATGACATCATTGCATATTTAATTAATCATGGTAATTATTCCATTAACTATGCATGATACAAAAATGCATCAAGCAGAATTGGATTCTACATTAAAAAACAAGTTAAGAACAAATAAGAAAAGTTTGATACACCCTTTAATCTGTTTTTTATAGTTTCATGCCTGTCTATTGCAAATTGCAATGTAGCCCATTGTGACTTTTAGATCTGCTATTAAAAAAAGAATGAACATATACATTTTAAAACTTTTTCTACTTTAAAGGATAATTCCACACCAAAACACATTGGGCCGCCCACGCTGCCATTCTTCCAGCCCACCCTAGTAGGGCTGGCTAAATCCGGCCCTGCCCCTCACACTGAGTGACTGTTGAGCTGCAGTGGAGCGCGTGATTGGCTGAACACAGAACATCTCGCCAAGTTTTACCAACTCGCCACGGAAGAAGATTCTTCATCCATGTCTTCATCGTAACGTTATAGCATGCTGTCTTCATCAGTGTAGTATGTCAACCGCACAGCTGTTACAGTTCATTTCCAAAGCCATCCGAACGGTTTGTGCAATGGAATGGTGAACTTAAAGGTAGGGGAAGTGATTTGAAATTCATGGTGTAGTACCAGCCTGGTGCACTAGGGGCCCCCAAAAGTAGCTACACTATGTGAACCTGCTGCTCTCTCCTGATTGGAGGAGAATTGTGGTGACCTGGGGAACTTTTATTAGCTCCTCTGCTAACGTGGGGGAGGTGGAAACTCCATATGTGGTTTCCACACCTTATAATAGAGCATTTTAACAGAAAAAAATATTTTTTGGGTGATATCTGACAAAAGTGAAATCACTTCCCCTACCTTTAAAGAAAGATGAAATACCAAGGATAAGTAGGCCTATCTATACCATCTCAGGATATCATTTAATATCAAATTACCTTGTGTCGTGTTTTTTTTTTTTTTTTTAACTTTTACTTTATCTGATGTTAACTATAAACAACTACCCTATAACTCACTCAGTTCAATGCAATTTAAATTAAGTAAAGCAAATTGAAGCAAAACTGAAATGCACTAAAACTGGCGACTCTGAAAACTGGCGAGTTCTCTGGCGAGAGTTAAAGTGATGCGTTTGAGTTGTGTCAAAAACTGTATAGACAGATAGAAAGAGGATAATTCAAATCAGCTGCAAAGTTGGTGAGTTTAACATTGTTTAATACAAGCGAATTGCAGCTGAAAATTCTTGCTATGGGGGAGTCGGTGCACCGAATTGCAACTGAAATTGTAAAGCACTTTGTGATGTAATGTCTAGAAAGGTGCTATATAAATAAATTTCATCATCATCATCATCATCATCATCATCATCATCATCATCATCATCATCATCATCAAACTCTAGATTCAGCCCAATTATAAAATAATCTAGAATTGCATTGCGGCTAGATTCATTCTATTAAAAATAGAGTTGTATTGCAGCTATATTGCTGTGCACAACGTACAACAATAGGTACAAAAACCTTGAATCTCGAATGATAAATGTGACAGTGTGACCCACGCCTGTCACCGTGACTCAATACATAGATAAAAAAAAAACAAACAAACACAGACCACTATATTCAAGTTTTATTCAAGAACACAACCAGGTCTCAACCATAGCCCAGCGCATGCAAGGAGACCGGATTATGGTCTTTGTGCACTTTAAAGGGGAACTCCACCCATTTTCAACATTTTATAATGTCATTAATATACCTTAGAGATGTTGTGTGGACATGATAAAAAAAAAAAAAAAAAGTTCCCCCAATTCTGTATTTCCTAAAAATGGAGGTCGTAAAAAAATCATTAACATGGTGAAATACATCTGATGACAATCCTCAAGATGTATTTCACCATGTTTTCTTTCAGACCCCCTTTTACTGAGGGGGTACAAATGGAAAAAATTGGTTCACATGTGTACCCTCTCAGGATTTTTTTTTTTTTATTATTTTTATGGGTGGAATTCCCCATTAAATATGGAGAACACAGGTTACCTGATTGGGCCAATTTGGTCCAGGCCAACTCAAAGGGGACGATTTCTGTCATGAGGGGAATATCTGACCCTGTTGAACCAGGGAAGGTCTTTGCAAAGACCAAAAAGACTTGTGAAATGAACAATCTACAAGCTTGGCACAACAGAATGTATGTGAATGTTGTTTTGAGCTCTTGTGACATGTTTTGAGCTCTTGGGACGCCCCTTTTCATGCATGGGTCCTGCCATGTGGGTGGAGCCAGGTAGTCTATATAGGTCAGACCAAAATGGCACCCGCAGTCTCTGAATGCTGCTGTCTGCATGGTTTGAGGTGTTCCACGTCTCTTAGTAGGTGATGTTAATCCATCTGTCCATCTAGCCTCATATTTAATGATATCATATTGAGTAAAATGAGTGATTTTTGTTTACTAAAATTGTGAATTTAATTCATGTTATGTCGGCTATAGACGCAATGCAATTCTAGATTATTATTATTCATCTGCGATTTGGTTGTATTAATAAACCTTAAACTCACCAACATTGTAGCTTTATGGGAATGTTGAAGTATCCTTTCTATCTTCAAAGTGTTTGTTTGTAAAAATTCCAAAGCAAACATGTTATGAGCCACTTTCTGACAGTATATAAAAGTGCTGGACTTGGGAGGCACTCGTTTGTATTAACAGGGTGGGCTGGTGCCTCATGCATTATGTGCAAATTCTAAACCAGTGGTACACATGGGCCGTTCAGTGACTAATGATGAGCGCTTCCAAACCCCAGTACTGCGAAAAAGAATCTCATCCAGTGAACATATTGTTATGGGGGAGTCGATGGACTGAATTGAAACTCTAGATTCAGCCCAATTAGAAAATCCAGAGTTGCATTGCAGCTATTAGTCTATATCAGGGGAGCCCAACCAGTTGATCGGGATCTACCAGTAGATCTTGGCCTGATCATGAGTAGATCTTGGGAGATGTGGGGAGGAAATAAAAAAAAATGAGATGGAAATGAAAAAAGAGCAATATTTTTGTGTGTATGTGTGTGTGTGCGTGTCTGCGTTTCTGTCTGTCTACGAAGCGGCTCATTTGGAGGATTGTTGTCTGCTGTCTGTGAATTATGCCTTATTGTTCAACGTGTAATGGACTGTTCTGCAACTTATAATGGACTATTCTGGACTGTTCTTATTATGATTGCATTTGCAATGGCAGTGTTTGCCCAAGTCTGTTGTAGGCCTATTTATGACAAGTCTGTTGTACTTTATGCTTATATGAACATAAAGTAAAGTGGTAAAACAAAGTAGTGTTGTGTTGTTGTGAAGTTACTGCAGGCTGGCAACGATGCGTGTGGTTTGAAATGTTGATATTGGACTGGTAGATCCCAGAGGGGTTGGCTGCTGAAAAGTAGATCTTGGGTCAAAAAAGGTTGGGCACCCCTGGTCTATATAATATGAAGTTTAATGTATTTATTTTTATATTTGTTCAGATTGTTGCTTTGTTGCTCATTTTGTCTTCAATAAACCATTGTTAAACTCAGCCAAACTGTGTGCCTTGCCATCTTTAAAGGGGAATTTCACCCATTGTTGACTTTTTTTTTATGAGAGCGTACAAATGCAACCAAATGAACCCTAACGGGTTCATTTGGTTCCATTTGTACGCTCTCAGAAAAAAAGAAGTGTCTACAGAAATCCATTAACATGGTGAAAATACATCTTGGTGATGTATTTTCACCATGTTAATGGATTTCTGTAGACACTTTGTTAGTGGTTTTCTTCAGACCTCCATTTCTTGGGAACACAGAATGGGGGAACTTTTTTTTTATCATGTCCACCCAGCACCTCTAGGGTATAGGCTACTAACGACATATTAGAATGATGAAAATGAGTGGACTTCCGCTTTAATAATAATGGTACCCTTGCCTAAGCCAGGGGTATGACCGCAACTGAAACAGACTTGCTGTTGAGGCAAATGTTTGAAAAATGTAATTGTGTAATTCTGGCTATAAACACCACATTTTAATATAGGCTAATTTATTCCTTTGGTCAAATGAACTACTTGGAATCGGATTTTGCGAACAAAACTCAACTTAAATATGTCAGTGACATATTTTCTGAACTGTTGTGGTTTCATCCTTGAATGACTGATAGAGTGAAGAAATTAATTCATTGTGTTTATGGAAAATAGTTGTAAATCATCGTTCATAATTAAAAAAAAAAATAAATCAACAATTTAACATGTGATTCAACACAGCTAGGCCTACTGAATGGCTTCAACTGTACTGCAGCTTTAGTCCACATGGGGTCAGGCTTGTCATGTGTAGTATCCATCTATGTCTCTCTGTCTCAGTCTCTCTATAGCATTGCTGCCCATACTTTTTTTTGACTTGAGAGCTACTTTCAAAATGAGCGGCTCAACGAGATCTACACATCAAAAAATGTATTTGTTCCACTACTGAAAATCCATGTCAAGGCCCCTAGAAAGTTTGCGCTTTGAAATAGTTGGTGATGGTGTTACTTATACTGTTATAGTGTTTAAGAATAATGCACTTATAATGAAAAATAGAGGGAGAGAATTGGAAGGTTTACTTGTGTGTGTCACTACTGACGTTTGAAAACAGTATTTGGGGTTTGAGTTCACAGCTTGTAATGTTGAATTTAGTCTCTTGCACCCAAAACTAAGAACTTTCACGTTTTTGTCCCCAATTGGGAAAGAAAACTGACAAAACATTGGTCAAAATAACAATTATTCTCCATTTTCTAATTGCGTGCATGGGCTCTTGAGTGTAACTCTTGAGAAGTGTTAAAATGAAACCAAACGGACCCGTAAGGGTCGATTTGGTTTAATGTTAACACTTCTCAAGAGTTACAGCTCTATAGGGACTGTCGTGATCTACCTGCATGGTCTGTTGGATCTACTGGTAGGATCATGATCTACCTTTTGGGCAGCCGGCCTGCTCTATAGCAATAATACAAATACTTTTATCTCAAAAGCCTGTGTTTAAAATGTGTTGTGAGTGACTAAAAGTAGAATTCCATCCCAGAAAAAGGTTACCTTCCTTTGCAGTGGATTTGTTTCCAAAAAGTGGACCAGTTATTTTGTGGATTGTCTGTCTCCCCTACCCCATCATAAGCTTAGTAATGGCTCTATGGCAGTGCTGCTCACACTTTTTTTTGACTTGAGCTACTTTCAAAATGACCGGCTCAACAAGATCTACACATCAAAAATGTGATTGTTCCATTACTGAAAATCCATTTCAAGGCCCCCAAGAAAGTTTGAGCTTGGAAATAGTGATGGTGGTGATGGTGTTACTTACTGTTATAGTGTTTGAGAATAATGCACTTATAATGAAAAATAGAGGTTTTGCCGTATGTGCTATTACTGTTTGAGGTTTGAGTTTATGTTGAGTTTCTTGCACACAAAACTAAGAACTTTGTGTGTTGATTTTCGTCACCGCTAAACCCCTCATCCCTTAACTTCTGTGCCTTTTTAAACTATAAAAAAAAACATTTTTCAATAGTTCAAATGGCCAGTCTACAAGCTCACAATGTGTCAATAGATTGGCACATTGAACTATTCCCAAAAGTTTTTAAAAATAGTAAAAAAGGGATAAGGGGTTTGGGATAAGGGGTTTAGCGGGTAACGAAAATGGAGCCCATAGTGTGTTTTTTTTGGTCCACAATTGCGAAAGAGAACTGGTAAAATATTGGTCAAAATAACAATTATTCTCCATTTTCTAACTGTGTGGACTCTTGACAATTACGTAAATCAGAGGTTTAAATGTAACTTAACTCTTGAGAGCGGTAAAATGAAAACAAATGGACCCGTAAGGGTCCATTTGGTTTCATTTTAACGCTCTCAAGAGTTACAGATCTATAAGGGTCCAAGTGCACCGCGATGTGATCTACCTGCACGACTTGTGTGATCTACTGGTAGATCACCATCTACCTTTTGGGCAGCCCTGCATGCTCTATGGGATGTTGTGTATGTTGTTCCCGTTTCCATTGATCCAAAATGCATGTTTTTGCTCTAGAACATACGTGGGCATCATGCAGCCCGGGGGCCAAATGCGGCCCTTTGGCTGACTATAACCAGCCTGTGAAAGGGTACTGTGGTTTTCAACCAGTGGTCCGGGGACCACCAGTGGCAGTGGTTCTTGAGAGAGTTCCAAGTTGAATATGGAAAGTTGGTTAACCGGATGTAACTCTTTGAGAGCGTAAAAATGAAACCAAATGAACCCTTGCTGGGGCCGTTTGGTTTCATTTTTACACTCTCAAGAGTTAAAATATTCATCATCTGAATTAGCCCAAGTCTACACAACTAGAGAATGTAGAAGATTAATGGTCATTTTGATCTGTATGGTTGCCTGCTTTGAAGTCCAGCGTGGAATTGTGGACAAAAGCAAAATAAATCTTTAGTTTTGGGATCTGTGGGGCTAAAATGTCATTAAGTGGTGGTCCTCTGTGGCTCAAATACTGAATAAATAGTGGGCCCTGGTGTCAAAATGGTTGGTCTTACTCTTACTTTTATCTTTAAATTAAATTAATATTACGCAGACTTTAGTTCAGCGTTTAGTCTTGTATCTCTTTTGGCCCCCTGGGGAAAAAATGCCCTAGATGCTCTATATCTGGAGGTGGTCAACCGGTCACAGACTAAGAGCCACGTTTTTCATTGTGTTACTGCAAAGAGCCACATCAAAGAGGATTCCAGGTGGTCCCCATGGGCTAAATGATGGAGAGTTGGTTAGCCAGATGTAACTCTTTGAGAGCGTAAACATGAAACCAAATGGACCCTTGCGGGTCCATTTGGTTTCATGTTTACACTCTCAAGAGTTAAAATATTCATCATGTGAATTAGCCCAAGTCTACACAACTAGAGAATGTAGAAGATTAATGGTCTGTATCTGTATGTTTGACTGTTTTGTTTTCTCTGAAATCCAGCCTGGAATTGTTGACAAAAGTAAACAAAATCTTTAGCTTTGGGGTCTGTGGAGCTAAAATGTCATCGAATGGTAGTCCATGGCTCAAATTCTGAATAAGTGGTAGGCCCTGGTATAAAAAAAGGTTTTTGATGGTTTCATGTGGGGCCCCTTAAGAGCCACATGTAACCAGCTGAAGAGCCGCATGCGGCTCGCGAGCCACGGGTTGGCCACCCCTGGTTTAGATGTTGTCCCTTCACCATGCCAGTGTTGACAACTTACACTTTCACTTTTGGTTCAGCTCTGGTTCAGCCATAAACCGTGCGCCAATCACCCCCACTCTTGAGACAGCTGTGCCACTGCTTAACCAAAAGTTGGTGTCAACACATTATTGACATGGTGTAGAGCAGTGTTGTTTGTTTGAGAATATTTTGACTTAGTCTAAGTCTTAGTCTTTTGGGTAACACATATTTAGTCTTTTAGTCCCTTTTAGTCTTCTGAAATTCATTTTTTTTAGTCTAGTCTTAGTCGACGAAATATTAACAACCATTTAGTCTTAGTCTCAGTCTTAGTCTTTTTTTAGTCTTAGTCTTTTAGTCTACAAATGCATTGTAGGTTTATATATGTTATACAGATTTATAGTTTTTAGTATGAAAGATGTCTCGTTTTATTTCTTTGTATAAAATGACTGCATTAGTAATAAGCCCCTTTCCTGAAAACGTATGCAATCTAGATATGTTTACATACTTAAAAAGAACAAAACAAAAAACAAAGTTAAAAATGTTTCCTATTTCCATTAGTCTTAGGTTATGATTTAGTCTTCGTCTTAGTCTTAGTCTTTTGAAAACACACATCTTTTAGTCCCAATTAGTTAGTCCAGTCTTAGTCGACTAAATATCAAAAACCTTAGTCGACTTAGTCTTTAGTCTTAGTCTTAGTCGACAAAAACAACACTGGTGTAGAGACGACGTATAGCAAAAAACTTTCAGGAGTGATGGAAACGGTTGAAGTTGAACAATATCACATTTTGATAATGATGCGTGGTTCAGTGTGTTGTTACCTATATGAATATCCCATGGCACAATTAGCAGGTTGTATGGTTGAGTCATATTTATTATCTTTTATTTACATTATGTAGAAACGTATCATGCCAGTGATTAGTGTCTTAAATAATGTAAATCAGGGGTGCCCACACTTTTTGGACTTGAGAGCTACTTTCAAAATGACCTGCTCAACAAGCTCTACACATCAAAAATGTGATCATTTCATTACTGAAAATCAATTTCAAGGCCCCCTAGAAAGTTTGCACTTTGAAATAGTGGCAATGTGTTATACTTACTGTTATGGTGTTTAAGAATAATGCACTTCAAATGAAAAATAGAGGGATAGAATTGGAATGTTTTCTTTTATATGCTACTACTGGCGTTTGAAAACAGTGTTTGGGGTTTGAGTTGACAGTTGCACCCAAAACTAAGAACTTTCACTCTTTTGTCCACAATTGGGAGACAGAACTGGCAAAACATTGGTCAAAATAACAATTATTCCCCATTTTCTAATTGCATGGACTCTTGAGAGTGTAACACTTGAGTGTAAAATGAAACCAAATGGACCCGTATGGGTCCATTTGGTTTTGTTTTAACACTCTCAAGAGTTACAGATCTATGGGGACTGCCGTGATCTACCTGCACGGTCTGTGTGATCTACTGGTAGATCACAATCTACCTTTTGGGCAGCCCTGATGTAAATGGTCGCAAGTGTCTAGTAGGCCCATCCACTCCCAAAAGACAAAAAAACTGTAGTTTTGGCTTCGCCCCTGATATGAATTACAAATATTTTAAGGGGTATACCAGGGGTCAGCAACCTGCGGCTCAGGAGCCGCATGCGGCTCTAGAACACAGCCCTAGTGGCTCCCTGGCTGTAGCATTGTTACATACACACACTGGGGTGATCCGCACCAAAATAATATAAACATTTCAGTCACCCAAAACGCGTTGCGCTGTCTGACAGTTGCCAGTTAAAGTAGCAGTTATCAGAGGTGGAGCTTTCAATCTGAACCACCCATTTTCAAAGGTTTACTCAGTTTACTATGTCATTAATATACTTTAGAGATGCTGTGTGGACTAGAAATGGAGTTCTGTAAAACTTTTTTTTTTTTTTTTTTTAGAACGGTTGTGTTTCACCATGTTAATGATTTTTCTTTGAGGACCTTTTTTCCTGAGAGTGTGCAAATGGAACCAAATGGACCCGCCAGGGTCCATTTGGTTCACATTTGCACACTCTCAGGAAAAAATAATAAAATGCGGCTCCAGACAGATTTTGAATTTAATTTTGGGTCGAAAATGGCTCTTTCAACATCTTGGGTTGCCGATCCCTGGGGTATACCATGCACCCATTAAAAAAAAAAAAAAAAATCTGGAAAAGAATCTGGAAATTTGTATAATCTAAGAAATTATTCTTGACGTGTGAAATATAGAGGACCCACTGTCGTAGAAACATGAGAAACTGTCAGCAGCAGCACACAGTCCCTTGTCGACGTTGACTGCCACAGAACCGCTTAGCCCCAAGTTCAAGCCTGCGCTTATATACACCCCCCCCCCCCCCCCCCCCCCTCGGGCATGGAGGGCCAGTACGGGTCTAATATCTGGACTTCTCCTGCACTCGAGGAATGGGGCCGGAGCAGGGGCAGATCTAGGCACGGGCATGGGGTGGGCAATGCCCCCCTTAAATGCCCAGTCTGCCCCACCAAACACGATGGCATGCAAGACAACCCAAGATATTTCAAATTAAAGTGTTTATATTTAAAAAGATTTGAAACACTACTACTGCTAACTACAGCTGTGTCACCACTAAACCAACAGCATTTCATCATTGAAAACAGAAAACTCTCTGAGTCAGACCTTTAGCTTCATGCATGCTGCGTGTCTGTTGCAACTTCAACAACAACTGATGTTATATATTGATGCTTAATTGTCTAATAAATGTTCTGTAACCAAAAATGGTATGGGGGCGACTTCATCGCCCGTGTCGCTTCGCGCCACGGGCGATGAAGCCGCCCCCCATACCATTTCCTCCTGCCACCACCCCCCCCAAATTGGGAAATGTTACATCCGCCCCTGGGGCAGCAGGGGGAGGCCTGGTGGGGTGAGCGAGGCGCGCCGAGACTCGCTGTCGGCTTTCCAAGCCCCCCACCCCCCATTCCCTCACTCCGGTTGAGTGTTGAGGCCGCGACATTATCCAGAGAACCTTTCCAGTCACAGCCCCACCGCGCTGCAAAAGCGAAAGGCCTGTTTGCAACCCGAACTACCCGGCGGCGGCAACAAAAAAACTGCATTATAGGCTTTAAGTCACTGCGTGTGTGTGTGTGTGTGTGGGGGGGGGGGGTAATTTTCAGGAAATGGGGGGTGGGGTTCTGACGGATCAAATGCACTTAATACTTTTCATTGGCTCAATATTTAATAAAAATCCGCAGACACACTTAAAGCTCCGCTTGTACTAGTGACTTTCCTCTTCTGCCCCGGATTTGAACCCGGTTTCCTTTGTTTTTTTTTGTTTTTTTTTTCAGCTAATAGAGCCTGCACCTGCGTGCTTGCTCGAGGGATACGTTGAATGTCGATGCTACACCTTGCGGGTCAACGTTCGCGTCGTCAGATCCTGCGTCTGAGGTGAGATGTGACGATTGCAAACAAAAACATCCACTGCAGCATGCCATGATGTGGCAGCCTTGTGAGCTTATGTGGATATGTTTCTTTTTAGTTTTACTATACTATTACGCTACACTGTCCTGCGTAATAGAGCAAGAAGGTGTTCTACTGTAGTTGTCCAAAGATGTTCGTTTTCAGTATTCAAATTCAAAAGCAGCAAAAGTTGCAGATGCTTCTGTGTGGAGTTTGCATGTTCTCCCCCGTATCCCCTCGGGTAGATACCCTAACATGTTCTCCCTGTGTCCCCTAGGTAGTAGGTACCCTCACGTGTTCTCCCTGTGTCCCCTAGGTCCTAGGGGACACGGGGGCCTAGGATATACCCTCACATGTTCTCATCATGTCCCCTATAGGGTAGGTACCCTCACATGTACTCCCCGTGTCCCCTAGAGTAGATACCCTCACATGTACTCCCTGTGTCCCCTAGGGTATACCTCACATGTTCTCCCCGTGTCCGCTAGGGTATACCTCACATGTTCTCCCCGTGTCCCCTAGGGTAGGTACCCTCACATGTTCTCCCTGTGTCCCCTAGGGTAGGTACCCTCACATGTTCTCCCTGTGTCCCCTAGGGTAGGTACCCTCACATGTACTCCCCGTGTCCCCTAGGGTGGATACCCTCACATGTACTCCCCGTGTCCCCTAGGGTAGATACCCTCACATGTACTCCCCGTGTCCCCTAGGGTAGATACCCTCACATGTACTCCCCGTGTCCCCTAGGGTAGATACCCTCACATGTTCTCCCCGTGTCCCCGATAGGTACCTCACGGAAATATGCAGTAATCCTGGTCTCTAGACTTCCTCCCTCGGCCATCTGATGGAGGGTACAGAAAGTGGGTGGAATAAGATGCTTCTTCCACACACTGCGTCCAACAACACCCAGTCGGGCGTGCGCCGTACGGAAGTGACTCGCACTCCTCATGCATGGACGGAAGCATGAGTCCAGGTCCGTTGCTTTCGTGCGATGTACACCGGGGGGGAAAAAAACAACAACGCAAAGTTGAAATATGGAGATACAAGGTTTTTTTTTTTTTGCTCCCCGAAATGGCAATGATTACAGCAATACGTCAAGCCTCGCCGTGCGCGCTGGGCCCTGGGGTCCCCCCTGACAGTGGATTACTTGTTTCTGACCCCTAAACAGCCCCCCCCCCCCCCCCCCCCCCGCCCCACCCCTCAACGCGCAGTCCTCCTTCACTCCTGCCCAATCGGTTGCTGAGAGCCCAGAGGTAAATAAAACAATGTGCTGGATTAATGATCATTAAGTGGCCTGACGGGGCTGATGTTTCGTCCAAGGGTCGAGCGCTCGAGCGCTCTCTGTTTACCTAAGGGATAAATCAAAATTACGCGACTGTATCAACAACGGAGAGGCTTTTGCTTCCCATGAGGGACACGTTCGGCTCCGAGAGATAAATCGTCGGCGGCCAAAAGGGGGGCGGAGGGGGACGTCTCTGAGTTACACAAGGTCCCTACTGTCTAGTTATCTGGTGCTGGTCCACTCCCTGACGGTCAAGGAGATGACAAACGCACAGGGCTGATTAAACCCACGGTTTCTGCTGTTTAACTTTCAGCTATGGGAAAGAGAAATCTACCGTAGGGATTAGTATGTCAAACGTTGAGTAATCTTTTAAAAAAACACACACACAAGCCATTACACAAAGGATTTGCTCCCAAATAAAAACAACACAAACTCTCACGTATGCAGCGTGCATGATTTGAATGGATTGAATGGAGTTCTGAGACTCGCTCGCCTCCTTGTCTCACCTACGCACGTTAATGTTTTAGTTTGTTTCTTGTTGTGCTGGTTTGTTTGCTTGGTTTTTGCAAACACCTTTAATGCCAAACATTATAGTCATAATGTGGTTTATAATAATTTTCTTTCCTTCGTATTTTGTATTCTCACTAGTATAAAGGGATGGTTTTGATTTTTGGAACTTGAGTTATATGTGCAATTAATATAGTGGTGTCAACTGTATTAATTGATTGCCAGAGTCCTGTGGTGGGAGTTCTGCTCTGGTTTTTGTGAGTATTTAGTAGTTCTAAAATATTAGGACCTCCGTTCATTTTAGATCCCCCTATCACATGGAACTGCTTTTTGGGCATAGTGATATGGACACACAAAAATGATGGGGGGTTAAAAATGAACGAAGGTTGTGCTAATATTTTAGAAATAGATCAACAATACAAATGACCAAAACCAGGGCAGAGCTCCCACCATGGGACTCTGGACATCAATTAATAACGGTTGACACTATATTAATGGACAGTGATCTGAACTATCCCTTTAAGGCTAGGCGAAATAAGCTTCGGCTTTAGCCTAGAGGTTTTCGGTGCTACGTTGATGTGTATGTATCTAAATACAACTGATGTAATCTTAACATGTCATTGTCAGGCACTGAGATACACCATTCGTTTAAATTCCATTCAATTGTGTATCTTGAGGTTTGTGAAATCGGCAAAACTATGAGGGGAAAAAAAGGAAGCAAAACATAAAATATATTTTTTTAATCAAAAAACACAAAACATACCCTGAAATAGCAGTTCAGTTTTGGTCCAGTAAAAAAATAATAATAATAATAATAGTAATAAATAAGGTTTTGTAAATCACACACAAAAAAGGACGGTCGCCGCATGCGCGTTCGCGCTTGGACGAGGGTTGCAGGGCAGCCGTCTCTATTTTTAGTTTACGGGGGCAAGCGCTTAGCGTTTGCTATCTTTCAACAACTGTGTTCCATTGGCTTCCAACCCACGGAGTGGGAGCGGGAGCGGTGGCGCGCTCACTCGCTGCTCGCACACCCGGCTACAGCTGTATCCGGTTATAAGGGCCGACATGCGCCGAGCGTATTCCAATTGACTGTTGCATTAGATTTGTCTCTCTCTGCTCCCATGCTCCCATGCTCCCCCGCCCCCTCTGTTCACACAGCAAAGAAGTGTATACTTACTCTCGCCGACTTTTTTATATACTTTTTATGTACTTTTATATAGTTTTTGGTATTAAAGGGGCATTCCAAAAAAGTTACTGTTGCTTTAATCCATTTTGTCCTGACTGGATTCTAGTTTCTGACACTATATAGTTTCTAGTTTCTGATGCAACAGTATAGTTTCTGATGCTAGATTCTAGTGTCTGACATTAGACTCTAGTTTCTGACATTGGATTCTAGTTTCTGAGACTAAATTCTAGTTTCTGACTCTACATTCTAATTTCTGACATTATATTTTAGTTTTCCTGAAAAAAAAAAGATCTATGCTCCTGTGTCAGTGATGCTCAACATATTTCATGTCAAGGACCAGCAGAATTATTAATATTTTGCTCCGGACCTCCATCTGAAAAAAATATTCTAGGGATCCCCCAGGAGCAAAGATTTGAGTTTAAAATGTTTGATTCTGAAATAATATATTCAAAGATTTGTGCCACATTTTCATGATTTTTCAAAAATAGCAGAGATACAAGCTCATAGCGCGCCACTCGGTGGCACGCTATGAGCTTGTAGATCTGCTATTTTTCAATTGGTAAAGCACACACTCTAGCCTAAACGACCGCTCGGATAATTATTTTTCATTTTTTCTCAGTGTGCTATTTGCCTGCAGTACCAGAAAAACGTCCACAAAAACAGCCCCGCCCCCCACCCGCCTCACTCGTTAATTCCCCGTCTCATTAGAATATGCATGATCTGTCTGTACACCTTTAAGTACATTCAGGTGCTGCACTTAGACGATCGCTGTTGGGCAGTAACGAACCACATACTGTATGGGGAATGCGGAATGACACAAGCAACCTTGCTAAATCCGGCATATTTACATTGCACTTCTTTTTGTAATGTCCGTGAATATGCACTGTCCCGTCTAAATAAACGAATAAAGTAAAGTACATATAACTGTAATGTTATTATTGCCTGAATCAACACCATAAAAAATACTACCTTCACCGCCTCTGTGACTCAGAACCTACCTACCTACCTACCTACATCATGATAGGGATAAAACGAAACATAACAGCGTCCACAAAAAAACTGTCTATCTAATCACATGTAACAAATGTTATTTACAATATGTAGGAGGAAACAGAAACACAATAGCAGACAGACTTAACCAGCATAGATATGACAAAAAATGCCAAAGAGATGTTGCTAATAGTAGAACATTTTATAGGACATGGAATTGGGGCAATGGAAGTGTGTGGATTAGAATCTAATCAAACGTGGACAGAGGGAGAGAGGAATTTATGCGGAAAAAAACAATGGATTTTAAAACTTAATACAACATTTCCACAGCGTTTAAACCACTATGAAAGATAATTAAGATTAGTTATCTCAGACATAGATAGACTCTCCTTCATCAAAGATGGCGAATGCAAACATTCTCTGTATTGTACTCATACATAATGTTTTAAGATACAAAACATTGAAGTCTTATAACCTAAACCTACCTAAATACCTACCTACACCTACCTACCTACCTACACCTACCTACCTGCCACAAGCATACCTGTTTGTACATTTATATTATTAAAGAATAGCCATCAAACAGGGACGTTTCACGGACGTACATATATACGGCGTCATGATAGCATGCGCATGCAGGCCCCCGCCGCTAATATGACCTTTTAAAAGCAGATTAGACAGCAGGGCCAGATCAGGTGCTTATGGAGAGATTTGGCACAACAATGCAAAAAAAAAACGTGAAAAAAAGCAAACTGCCGCACTTTAATAATTCCTTATATGCGCAGCGCCCGTGATTTATTAAGTGTTTCGGCACGCCGCGCCAGCGAGATACACAACGCACGGGGCCAAAGTCATTAATCTTTTTTTTTTCTTTTCCCTTCTTTTTCCCCCACGTCTCTCTCTCGCAAGCAGTACTTTTCTATTTCACAAATTTTAATGCAACCTCTCTCTCTTTCTCTCTCTCTCTCTCTCTCTCTCTCTCTCTCTCTCTCTCTCTCTCTCTCTCTCTCTCTCTCTCTCTCCTCTCTCTCTCTCTCTCTCTCTCTCTTCAAGCTATTATTTCTTTGACCCTTTTTTCAATGCATAGTTCCCGGCACTTGGAAAAACATAGGTGGAGTCCAAGAAAAATTAGGTATTGAGTTAAGTCTCGGAGTAGATAAATCTCTGCTCCTTTTTTGCAAGTGCTTTGAGAGAACCTTTACTCGTTTCTGTTTTTTTTTTCCTTTTATTTATTCGCTTTTCTGCTTTCCTTCTGTGCGTGCGCGCACGATGTGTCGGCATGTTTTTCACAAGGACAGGGGCCTGTATGTGCATGCGGCGGCCATTCTGAGGCGCCACTCTTGCATACGTCATCGACCAGACGTTGACGGTGCGTTTATTTACCCTTTCCCCAACCCCTTCCGTATGCCCACATATATGACAGTATCAGCCCTTAAGTGTTGGGGTTTGGGCATGCGTAGGGTGTGTGGGGTATGTATGCATGTATGGGCCGTCTTCTGAATGATGTTATTAGCCTGCAGGGGTCTGGAGAGCCTTATGAGCTGCAGGGATACTTGGCAGTCGCCGACTGACACAAGACCGAGTTGGGTGGATTCCCCTGCACGGCTCTAAAGATAGACAGGGGTGTTGGCCGGCTCTGTGGTCCGCTTCCAGAAACATTTGAGCGAGAGACGAAAAAGAAAAAGAAAAGAAAAAAAAAAAAGGCCTCCCTCACCATCATCACCGCCGTCGCTGTCGTTGCTGCCGGCGGCCGCGGCGGGTTTTCTCGGGGGCGTGGTACGCGTTGTACTCCGAGGCAAAATAATGCATATTTTGGACAAAATGTAAACTTTCCTCCTATGTCATTACCATATTTCACTGGGACGACATGCGGTTTTCTCCCCGAGTTTGTCTTTTTGACTGTCTTTCCCTCGGTTCTTTTGAGGGCTCTCTCTCTCTCTCTCTCTCTCTCTCTCTCTCTCTCTCTCTCTCTCTCTCTCTCCTCTCTCTCTCTCTCTCTCTCTCTCTCTCTCTCTCCAGGGGCGGATGTAACATTTCCCAATTGGGGAGGGGGGCAGGAAAAAAATGGTATGGGGGTGGCTTCATCGCCCGTGGCGCGAAATGAAGCCACACCTGCAGTTTTTATTAGCTTGCATGGTGATGTCGATGATGTCATTGGAGGACACGTGTTTCTGAACTGCCCACAGTCCTCCTGTGAGACACAGACTGAGTAGGAAAATGTGGTATTTGATCATATACATTAGAGCCCATTTTGAATTGGAAAAACAGCTGAAATCAACAACAGTATCTTCCATGACCTCCAGGCCGCATTGGGTCAACGTGGCGGGATACATTTACGGGATAGGGGACACTGTATATTCAAAGAGTTTTCTCCAGGGGCGGATCTAGTCATGGGCATGGGAGGGCAATACCCCACTAAATGCTCTGACTGCCCCGCCAAACATGATGGCATGCAAACACCCCAAATTTCAAAGATATTTCAAATTAAGGTGCTTATGATTAAAATGAAAAACTACTACTTACTTACTAACTACAATTGTCGTACCACTAAACCAACAGCATTCCATCATTGAAAACAGAAAACTCTGAGACCTTTAGCTTTATGTATGCTGCATGTCTGTTGCAACTTCAACAACAACTGATGCTATTATTGATGTTTTACTTGCCTTATATAAGTCCTGTAACCGAAAATGGTATAGGTGAAGACGCAGCCATACCATTTTCGCCTCTGGTATTTGCCCTGTGATGTGGCCCCCTCAGTGGTAGTGGCCCTGTGCGACCGCTTCTATTGCTTATGGCTAGAACCGGCCCTGCTAATAACCTCAAAGTGTGTAAGGATCCGTCCTTCGAAAGCTACGGTCCTGTACACAAACTGCTGTTCTTTCGGGACCTTCACGCTGCCTGTCACCGCGCCGATCGCGGCTCACCCGTCGCCCGCTGACTTCAATTAGCCCCTCCTTCACCTCCTCCTCGCCCCAGCCTAAAACCTAAAACCGCTACGGAACCTTAAATTTGCCGGGCGGGGGGGGGGGGGACCCTTGAGGGTTAGGTCAAGCAAGATACCCCCCCCCACACACACACACACACACACACACACACACACACACACATATGCAGCAGGATTTAGCCAGCACTACTAAGGTGGGCTGGAAGAATGGCAAGGTTCAAGGTTCCATGTTTTTTATTTGTCACTCCAGTGTATTTCAGGACATACTGTATACAGTGATGAAACAGCATTTCCAATTTTCCACAGTGCAATAAGACAATAGACAGTGCAATAAGACAATAGTCAAGACAAATATAGACAGTGCAATAAGACAATAGTCAAGACAAATATAGACAGTGCAATATAGACGAGAAAAACAATAGTGCAGCAGACCAGTAAAGTGCAAACTGTACACCTAACTTGAGGTGAAGGTGCTAACCTACAACTATAAACTACAACTATAAATCTAAATACTATATACGAGACTATAAAGCTACAACTAAACAAAAACAACATACAGCCTACTATATGAGGTGAGGTATACATGTGCAAGAGGATAGGATAGCAAGGTGGGCGACTCCAAAGTTTTCCATATGAAGCAGGGGTTTTCAACCTCTTTGACACCAGGGCCCACTATTTATTCTGCATTTGAGCCACGGACCACCGTTTGATGATATTTTAGCTCCACAGATCCCAAAACTAAAGATTTATTTTTTGCTTTTGTCCACTATACCGGCTGGATTTGGGAAACAAAACGGTCAAACATACAGATCAAAATGACCATTAATCTTCTACATTCTCTAGTTGTGTGGACTTGGGCTAATTCAGATGATGAATATTTTAACTCTTGAGAGCTCTCAAAGAGTTACATCTGGTTAACCAACTTTCCACCATTTAGCTGGTGACCACCTGGAACTCTCTCAGACCACTGGTTGAAAACCACTGATATTACCTTTCATTGGGTGGGCATAGATGATGCACGTTTGGCTGGGCTCTGCCCACCCCTCTAGATCCGGCCCTTATACATGCAGTGCTCTCACGTATCTCCGAGGTGAGGGAGGGCGATCGTAAAAAAAAAAAAAAAAAAAAAAAAAAAAAAAAAAGCCCATAACATCTCCCCCTGAGCCCTTGCAAGGTTTTTCTTGCCTTTTTTAGGAGCCCCCACCCCTCCGGTCCAGTCTCTGCACCCAACGGGGGCCGTAGTAATGTGTTTGCTGTGGTCAGCCCCACGCCAAGGCAAACACCGGCGTGAGTAATATGGATGAGGTATACCTATCAAAATACATTGCCCCTTGCTTTTGCCTTTTTTTCGCCCTGCCTATATATCCAAATATCCGCACACAGGCTATAGGGGTATAATTGGCCTTGTGTACCAGGGGCGGATGTAACATTTCCCTATGGGGGGGGGGGGGGGGGGCAGGAGAAAATGGTATGGGAGCCGCATATCGGGCCTCATATCAGTTATAGGACTTTTATAGGACTTTTATTGGGCAAGTATAAGCATCAATAATAACATCAGTTGTTGTTGAAGTTGCAACAGACATGCAGCATGCATAAAGCTAAAGGTCTGACTTAAAGCTAAAGGTCTGACTCAGAGAGTTTTCTGTTTTCAATGATGAAATGCTGTTGGTTTAGTTGTGCCACAGCTCTAGTTAGTTAGTAGCAGTATAGGTAGTGTTTCAAATCATTTTAAATACAGGCACTTTAATTTGAAATATCTTGGGTTGTTTTGCATGCCATCGTGTTTGGTGCAGGGGCAGACTGGGCATTTAGCCCCCCCTCCATGCCCATGCCTAGATCTGCCCCTGTTGTGGAGTGAGGTTGTTTTTTTTTGTGTGTGTGTGTGTGTGATCGCTTGACGATTGGTGAGAGAGACAGGACTGAGGGGTCGCGGGGAGAGAGAAGTCTCTTGACCGCTTCTCGTTACCACCACTTTCAGAAACGGCCGCATTATAGGTCCCTTTGGGGGTTTGGGGTGGGCAGGCTAGAAGACGGAGGAGAAACCAGGGACGGATCTAGGCATGGGCATGGGGGAGCATGGGGAATGTTTCCCCTACTCCACCATATAAGCTTAGAATGGGGTGTTGTTCAAATTTGCTTTTTTCGATCCAAATTTTTGTTTGCGTCTGTCTAATTTTCCATCATAATGTCAGCTGTTTCGCTAACACTCTCAATAAGGCTTCCTTTCCACAAAACAACAACTCGGGCCACTTTTGGTTGGCATTAGTCGCCTGCAAATAAAGCTAAGACAGCATTCTAACACGGACTTCTCCTTTAAAGTGCAAATAACACACATCTTATGTCCTTAAGCGTATGGGTCAATAATGTCCTGAGATGTTGGGCCGGGGCACTGATGCAGAGGCAGATTATTTTAACATTTGAGTCATTGTCATGCTATATGTAGACGAAACTATAGGCTTGTTTCCATTCCATGCAAGCTTGAGAAGAAATCAACAATGTTGGGACATTGTATTCAAAGTGGAAATGCAAATTTAGAACTGCATGATTGAAGACAGGAATTATACAAAGTAGGGTGCATTGATGACATCATTATGAGGCCAAGAGCAATTTCCACCAAAGCTCCGATATGATATGAAGGCCTGATTGTTCTCGGATTATTTGTGGGGGATAGAAAAAACACTCACGCATGGGAGCACCGAAAACACAAAAACAAAGGAAAGAGGGGAAGGAGAATCATGTTATTTTCCCTTTAGTGCATTCTGAACTGAAAAATAATTCAAAGATTTGCGCCATATTTTTACCATTTTCAAAAATATCGGACCTACAAGCTCACAGCGTGCCACGGAGTGGCACGCGGATGAGCTTGTAGGTCTGATATTTTTCAGTAACTAAAGTAATGCCAATGTTATATAATGCTAAGTAATGCTAACTAATGCTACTAATGCTAAGTAATGATAATGCTAAGTACTGTTAAAATGCTGGTAATGCTAAGTATTGCTAATGTTGAGTAAGTCTAATAATGCTAAGTAATGCTAATGCTAACTATTGTCAACAAGTCGAATAATGCTAGGTAATGCTTAATAATGCTAAGTAGGCTAATGCTAACTAATGCTAATAATGCAAATAATGCTACTACTAAGTACTGTTAATAATGCTAATATTACTAAGTAATGCTAATAACTAAATACATGCTAATAAGTAAATAAGTAAATAAGTAAATAAAAAGTAAATAATGCTGGTAATGCTAAGTATTGCTATTGCTAAATAAGTAAGTGGGGCTAATAATGCTAATGCTAACTATTGTCAATAAGTCTAATATTGCTAGGTAATACTAAGTAATGCTAATAATGCTAACTAATGCTAGTAATGCAAATAATGGTAAGTACCACGGTTTCCAACCGTCACGCATTGACCGTGAGACTAACGCATTTGACGTCATTCACACTCTCACACGTCACATGTCCCATGTCTCACGGCACTGTGCTAGTGTTGTCTATAATGTCTAATGGGCAAGTTTCTGTACCCGTTTGCGGGTTTCTCTCTCCAAATCTGGCAACACCGAGCGAGGCCAGACCAGAGCCAATAAAAAGAGTCGTGTTAGAAGAGTCGTGCTGTTGAGGCATTGAGGGGTCAGAAAAAGCTCTGGTTGTCCCATAGAGTTATATGGGTTGTCCCCATTCGTTGTCCCCATTCTACATACAAGTCTATGTAAAAGAGCCACCATAAGCGCCATTGGACTGGCCCCATGAAATGAACGGAGTTGTCGCAACTCTGTGTATACTCTAAGGCTTTAGCAGCCCAAACCGGTATGATTGAAATGTCAGCTACTGGATGATGAAGACCTGTTGATACGTGAGGTAAAAATTCAGCTGAATTAATAATGGATTACATTACAAATATGCATGAATCATGGCAATGTTTTGATTTTGACAAACATCATTACTGTTAGGGTTGCCATCATGGTTAGCAGCTTTTATCTGTGTTTACCAGTAGTGTGTGAAACTAAAGCATCACTGTCAGCAGACTATTAGCTGAAACAAATACTCCTTTAGCTTGTGATTCCCATGCCTGTAAGCTGTTAGTAAATGAAATTCCCACGATCTTCTCAGGTATTAGGAGGACAATATGAGCTACCAGAAAAATAATTGGGTGTTTTTGATGAATCTATCTTGGTTAAAATGAAGTTTTAAGTCATAATGGGTTTGTATAGGATAGCCAGATACGCTAAAATGAACATCAAATATCTAAATAGTGAATGTAGTAACTTATAAAATGTCTTGTGTGTTCACATGAGACTGAGTAGTAGACCATATAATGACCAAAAGTTTTTTTTTTTTTTTTTTTTTGTGAAATACCCCATAAACCAACAGCCTCTATTGACTAATTGCTAAATTAACTATTTCAATCCAGAGAAAAGGCAATGCTGGGCACTAACTAATGCACTAATTGCACTAATATTTACAGTATTATGTGTATGGAGATCCCTGTGAGCACTAAATGACTGTTTTTGTTGTGTTGTGTGTGCGTGTGCGTGTGCGTGTGCGTGTGTGTGTGTGTGTGTGTTTAAAAGGGAAAAGAAAATAAGCATGGATTGGTAGCTTTGCCATAGTAGGAATATTTATTTAACATTGTAGAATATTGGGATTTCTGTTCTGATACTGCAAGTTTAAAAGCAGCTGACGGTGCTTCAGTCTTGTTCTGGATAGAGGCTGTCAATGTGTTGTCCACTACCTTCTTATGACAGCCACTGGACCCCAAAGGAGTGACTGTTCCTTGAAGTGTTGTTTAAGTCTTGTCATAGAGACTCAGTTTGATTGTGGAATTTGTGGCATTTAGCAAGGGTCAAAGGTCCCCTTTGTGACCAAAACTGGGAATGGTTGTCTATTATGAAGCCAGGAAAATAGATGTGTGCTGGTGTCCCCATGGTATACACTAACTAGAGAGAGGGCACTACGAGGCTGACATTGCATGGAGAACAGCTGGCAGGGAGGTAAAGACATCAGTATTAAAGATTACAGATTATTGTTAAAATAGGCTAAATCCACCAAAAAAAGTAATTTTTTTTTCCGGCCGTCGCCCTTCGGGCGCCGGCCGAACGCATTAAGACACTATTTTCTCACTCATGACATTTTCCATTTGTTGGAAATAATGGTAAGTACTGTCAATAATGCTAATAATGCTAAGTAATGCTAATAATGCTAAGTCATTCTAATAATGCAAAGTAATGCTAATTATGCTAATAAAGCTTAGAACACCAGAGTGTATGCGGCACAGAAAGGGTTAATTTAGGGAGGGGGAGGGGGGGTCCTTCCTTGACAGGGTAAACTCCGCGGACCGTTGATCTACAAACAGTGCAACGGATTGTTTGCCCCTGTCCTTCGTGTCTGTCAACCCTCCACTCCATCCGCGTCGGCCCGTTTCCTTCTAAACTGGGACGAACTCGACACCAGTGTTTACGCGGCTCCGCGAACTCTAAACTCCGCGTAATGCCCGCGTTTAGCCTGTACTTAGCCTACTGGTATATACAGAAAAGACGAGAAAAAGGGGGACGATTTAGACCAGGGGGGTTTTCAGGGGTTTAAATGATGGAAAGTCGCACCAGATGTAACTCTTTGAGAGCGTAAAACATGAAACCAAACGGACCCGCAAGGGTTACACTCTCAAGAGTTAAAATATTCATCGTGTGAATTAGCCCCCAAGTCTAAACACAACTAGAGAATGTAAAAGATTAATGGTCATTTTTGATCTGTATAGGTTTGCCTGTTTTGTTTTCTCCGGAAGCCAGCTTCATGGCAGACAAAATAAATCTTGGGGGTCTGTGGGGCTAAAATGTCATCAGATAGTCCCTGGCTCAAATTCAGAATAAATAGTGGGCCCTGGTATGAAAACGGTTGAACACCCCTGATTTAGACGTTTCAGAGAGCAAGGGGTGTGGGGTTGGCGAGGGGGAAAAAAAAGAGGGGCGGATGTAACATGTCCCATTTGGGAGGGCAAGAGAAAATGGTATGGGGGCGCTTCACCGCCCGCGGCGTGAAGCGACACGGGCGATGAAGCCGCCCCCATGCAATTTTCGGTTACAGGACTTTTATTAGTCAAGTATAAGCATCAATAATAACATCAGTTGTTGTTGAAGTTGCAACAGACACGCAGCATGCATGAAGCCAAAGGTCTGACTCAGAGAGTTTTCTGTTTTCAATGATGAAATGCTGTTGGTTTAGTGGTGCCAAAATTGTAGTCAGTAGTAGTGCTTCAAATCATTTCAAATACATCAATATCCTATAAGATACAAATATCTTGGGTTGTTTTGCGTGGCATTGTGTTTGGTGGGGCAGACTGGATATTTAAGGGGGGCACTGCCCCCCCCCCCCCTCCCATGCCCATGCCTAGATCCGCCCCTGATAGTGAATAGTAAATCACTGTGTAAAGTATAATAAGGCGTGCACTGATATTGTCACTGCCTGTCAGAGGTCACCACAAGGGTATACTTTGAAGTGGCCGAGCATGGGAGACCAACTACGGCGGTGTAAAAGTATACTTTTAAGTAAACGTGTGTGGCTATACCCAATACAGTATCGCAAGGGGTTTTCAACCTTTTTGAAACCAGGGCCCATGCACCATTTATTCCGCATTTAAGCCACGGACCACCATTTGAGGACATTTTAGCCCCACAGACCCCACAACTAAAGATTTCTTTTGCTTTTGTCCACAATACCAACCAGCCTGGATTTGGGACCAAAATTAATCTAGTTGTGTAGACTTGGGGCTAATTAAGATGATGAATATTTTAACTCAAGAGTTACATCTGGTTAACCAGCTTAGCTGAGGACCAACTGGGAACCTCGCCGGTGGAAAAACACTGCTTTATCGTCTATGAGGGACTGTGACAATGAAACAAAGTTTTTTGCATTTTATTTAATTTTATTTTCATTTCATTTCATTTCATTTCATTTCATTTCATTTCATTTCATTTCATTTCATTTTATTTTATTTTATTTTATTTCCAAGCTGAATGCTGAATGTGATTGTCACATTCTGCAAATCCTGTGTAATGTCAATGGGATCGGCCCAGCAGCAGATGTCACTGTTTCCACATGGTTTGCCTGTTTCCATTGCAGCTCAAAAGGCTTCCAGGCACCCAGAGAAAACTCTAGCCCATGGAAAATCCAATTCAACAATGTTCAGGTTCAGGTTCAGGTTTTTCTGGGGGTAGGATAATACACCCTAAATTAAAAGAATAATGAAAACAATAGATAATAAATCAATAAATATATGCAAATGAATGTCACAGCCATGCATTGTAAAGTTTGTTGGTGTTGATTTTACATATACTTTAATGCAGGGTTTTTTAACAGGTGGTCCAGGGACCACCAGTGGTCCTTGAGAGGGTTCCAGGTGGTCCCCCAGCTAATTAAGTTGTTTAACCAGATGTAACTCTTGAGAAGGTAAAAAATTTTACCCTCTCAAGAGTTAAAATATTCACCATCTTAATTAGCCAAGTCTACACAACTAGAAGAATAATGGTCGTTTTGGTCTGTGTGTTTGCCTGTTTTGTTTCCCCAAATCCAGCCTAGAATTGTGGACAAAAGCAAAAGAAATCTTTAGTTTTGGGGTCTGTGGGGCTAAAATGTCATCAAATGGTGGTCCTCCGTGGCTCAAAAACTGAATAAATGGTAGTCCCTGGTAGCAAAAGGGTTATAAACCCCCTGTGTTTCCACTTGTCAAATATAGGCTACTTTTGCCATCCGCACAACATCTTACAGTTGTTGTAGCCTTCATTTTACTGCACTTAAAATTAGCCTATTTGAAAACGTTGCTACTTTTTAAATGCATTTTGAATATTATTACAAAAACATACGGTACATGATATGAAACACTTTGACTACAACACCTACATGCTTTGGATATATTTTCAAGTCGTGAAATGGGACATCAAAATTCAAAAATCAATTGCAATGGAAGTCGTATAGGCTAATCTAATAATGGGCTAATCGGTGGTTTAAGGATGACTTTGTTTGCAGAATGATCAAATACATTAGAGCACAAACACACAGTATATATTCTAGGCTACTTTAATTGTTCCGATTACGCCTATAAAGGAGTGCGCGCGGGCTGCGTTTTTTATTGTATTGTAGCCTATAAGGCGGTGTGAAATGATCCGTGTTTTACACTATTACCGCGGGGTAAAGTGTCACGCCGTCCTGTCGTCTATTATTCTATGGTGCAAATTGCCATGCACGCAAAACCGCGGGTCGTGCATGATGCGCGCTTGGACTGCATGCATGCGGCCGATCCAGTTCTGCGTGGCAATTTGCGCACATTGCAATATAGTCATTCAACGGACGGAGTGGGACTGTGGAAGGAAATAAATTAACTGAAAGCGTGTTGGTTATCGGCATCTATAGCCCAGGGCCGGATCTATAGAGGGGGGCATACCTAAACGTGCATCTTGCCCACTCAACCAGGCCCTTGAGAGAGTGCAGATGGTCCCCACCTAAATGGTGGAAAGTTGGTTAACCAGATGTAACTCTTTGAGAGCGTTACACTCTCAAGAGTTAAAATAGGCTATTGCTCATCTGAATTAGCCCAAGTCTACACAACTAGAGAATGTACAAGATTAATGGTTATTTTTATTTTTTTTTATCTGTGGGCCTATGTTTGACTGTTTCCCCCCCCCCCCCCCAAATCCAGTCTGGAATTGTGGACAAAAGCAAAACAGACTAAATCTTTAGTTTTGAGGGTCTGTGGTGCTAAAATGTCCTCAAATAGTGGTCCGTGGGCTGGCTCAAATGCTGAATAAATAGTGGGCCCTGGTGTCAAAAAATAAATATAATAAATAAATATAAATAATAATAAATAAATATTATAAATAAATAAATATTATGAATTTATTTATTATTTAAACATAAAAATATATAAATGAATAAATGAATGAATATAAAAAAAAAACTTTGGAGTTGCCCATATACCCTGTCATTCTTCCAGCCCACCTAGTAGGGCTGGCTAAATCCGGCCCTGCTATAGCCCATTTTTAAAATGTGATCTTTCTTAATTAGGCCTATACATATAGGCTAGGCCTAATGCGTATCGTGTAATGCTAAGACGTGTGAAACAATCTAACGTCTAAACTGCATGGGATTTTCAACCTTTAATCTCAGGGCCCACTATTTATTTTTTATATTTATTGTTTAGCCACGGACCACCATTAGATCTTGAGTTCAATCTCTGACCTAAAACTATGGATTTCCAAGTGTGTGTGTCCACAATTTAGGAGAGATAAACTAAATATAATTTAACTCTTGAGAGCGCAAAACGATACCCAATGGACGAGTAAGGGTCCGTTTGGTCTAATTTTATGATCTCAGGGTTAGCCTACAGATCCAAGTGGTTATACCAACTGTCCATCATTTAGCTGGGGACCACGTGGAATCCTCTCAGGGACTGGTTGAAAACCACTGGTCTAAACCATAAAAAGAGAAGTGGAAGTAGATGGCGAAGCAAATATCACATTACAGGAACGCGTGCAATTTTAAAGTTGATCGCCCTATATACTGTCGATCAATTACGATCCCCGGACCTATTTAGTCTTGTGTTGCAAATAGGTAGGCTATATGTCATTCCATTTTTCACTCACTGTCACAAAAAAGACACAATCT